>JAJJWW010012198.1:0-31528 GCA_023531295.1 Papaver armeniacum
CTTGCCTTTGTGATTATGTGGGAAATAAGAATTTCCACTCTGTGGTATATAGGTGTTTGAGGGTGTAAACGGTTTCTGCTGATTTTGGTAATTTCGGGTGTGTGGGTGAGAAGCGAATTTAAACCCTAAACAATGTACTGCAAGGGAGTACTTTAGATTCGAGAGATCAATCTGTACAAATTCGGCCTAAACTAAGAAATGGTCGTTCCAGACTTGCTTTGGTCACAAAGTGAAGGAGAAGGGTTGGTTTTAGGGAGGGAAGCGAAGAAAGTGTTGAGACCAGAATATTTGATTCTGGAAGAGTAGTTGTTTTACGATTTGTATCAGAAAGTGGGAAGCTCATAGATGGAGAGCTGGCAAATGTTTTCTGAGTGTTGTATGCTCCTGACCCGAACTTGTTATTCGGTGGAAATAGGTAATGCCTATTTATACAAGTCGAAGTGAAACGTACTCTGGTCTCATTAAGAAATGGAAAACGGGTGAGTAAATGAGAGGAGGTGGTAACCGGTAATGCCTGGAATTGATGTTCCATAAAAGAAAGCGTTTCACCATTACTCCCTGTATTTACTAACCGCCTCATCCTTATGACACTTTGTTATAACGGGCGTATTGTACGCCGCACGTTGTAAACCGCCAAACCAATACCCAATGAGCATCCCCCAGTTTGTGACATGCGTTGATGTCTCGAGTGTTTTCGTGGAAAACATGTAGCACGTTGTTGTTGTCCGACGAGTTGAGCTTGGGAAACTTGCCGGCTCGGTGGTGACCTTCGACGGTCGATATTTTGCATCTTAAGAGTAAAGATAGCCGTTGATTATTGAAACCATTCGTTTGGTAGCCAATGGCATGAAAGAATGATCGGTATGGCTTTAATATGGCTTAGTTTAGGCGCGGCCAAAAGTTAGGGTTTTGGCTTTGTTTAGGCGCGACTAAACTAGGGCTAAAGGTTGCCATGCGTTGGCTCGTAACCTTGGACGGCTAAGATCTTCACCTTAGATGAAAAAGTGGCCGTTGATTGTTGCAGGCCTTTGTTTTGGTAGCCGCATAGGGAAGGCCGGTATGGTGTGACGCGGCAAGGTGGTTGGCATGCCATTGACACATGTGGTATGGTATGCCTTGGCGCGGTTTGGCGTGGCCAAAACTAGGGTTTGGGGGCCAAAGGTTACCATGCGTTGTTTGGCAACCTTGGACGGCTAGGATTTGCATCTAGGATGGAAGGGTGGCCGTTAATCATCGCACGTCTTCGTTTTGGTAGCCGCAATAGGGAAGGCCGGCATGGCATGGCGTGGCAAGGCTGTTGGCATGATATTGGCTCATATGGCATGCCTTGGCACGGTTTGGCGTGGCCAAAACTAGGGTTTTAGGCCAAAGGTTACCATGCGTTGTTTGGTGACCTTGAACGGCTAGGATTTCCATCTAGGATGGAAGGGTGGCCATTGATCGTCGCACGCCTTCATTTTGGTAGCCGCATGGGGAAGGACGGCATTGTTGGGCCAAGGCAAAATGGCGCGGATGGCTTGGCATAGTGGGGCCAAGGGTTTGGCACGGACGACTTGGCATGGTGGGGCCAAGGCAAGGTGCGGTTGGCTTGGCATGGTGGGGCCAAGGGTTTGGCATGGACGGCTTGGCATGGTGGGGCCAAGGGTTTGGCGCGGACGTCTTGGCATGGTGGGGCCAAGGCAAGGTGCGGTTGGCTTGGCATGGTGGGGCCAAGGTTTTGGCACGGACGGCTTGGCATGGTGTGGCCAAGGCAAGGTGCGGTTGTCTTGGCATGGTGGGGCCAAGGGTTTGGCATGCTATTGGCGCATGGTGCGGCTAGCATGGTTGGGCCAAGGGTTTGGCACGGACAGCTTGGCATGGCGGTGCCAAGGCAAGGTGCGGTTGGCTTGGTGGGGCCAAGGGTTTGGCATGCCATCGGCGCATGGTGCGGTTAACATGGTTGGCATGCCTTGGCGCGGTAGACGCGGCTAGCATGGTTGGGGCCAAGGGTTTGGCACAGACGGATTGACATGGTGTGGCCAAGGAAAGGTGCGGTTGGATTGGTGGGTCCAAGGGTTTGGCATGCCATCGGCGCATGGTGCGTCTAACATGGTTGGCATGCCTTGGCGCGGTAGACGCGGCTGGCATGGTTGGCATGCCTTGGCGCATGGTGCGGCTAGCATGGTTGGCCTGATTTGGCGCGAAGATGTGGCTGGCATGGTTTGTCATTGGCACAGTGGTGCGGCTAGCATGGTTGGCATGCCTTGGCGCGGTAGCATGAGAATTAGGGTTTGGCATAGATGATGTCGGTAAATGTTAAGGGTACTGCCGTGGAACTTGACCCATGTAAAAAAAAAAAAGGTACCCCGGTAATTCTTGCGTAGGCATGCTGATCGATTCAATAAATGTGCTAATGGTCATAGTGACGTCACGTCAACAGGCCAGTTTTACGATTTTAACCCTGAGCTAAAAACCACCATCAACATTAAGTCCCTTGCTTAGCTCGGAACGGGAGCATCGTTGCGAGGTAAGCATAAGATGGTGACAGGCCAGGACAAAAATCGAAACAAAAAGTCGTGAAAAGATGGTCAGGAAGGTCCAACTAACCTTTTTCGAGAGGTAAGGAGAGTTCATGATCCCAGTGTTTGGCAGCCTTGCATAGATTCTATTTGTGGTGTAGACCGTGAAGCGGTGAGATGAAGATCGTCGGCTTAGTATGGCTATGCATCATCTTGGCTGGGTTAGGGAACATCATGAAGCTGGCTCGGCGAGTTGTTGGTGTTGGCGCGACAAGATGGTGCAAGGCATGACGCGGTTTGGCGAGGCAAGCATGGCGCGGACGGTGGTGTAAGGCATGACATGGTTTGGTGAGGCAAATCATGCGCGGACGTTTTGGCATGGTGGGGCCAAGGCATGGTGCGGACGGCTTGGCATGGTGATTTGTCTTCGCGGGCCCGGTTGCCTCTTTTCCTTACTTGACTCAAATAGGAAGTCCTTTCCTTATTCAAACTCCCAAGTATCACGCCTATAAAAGGGGCTGGCCTCTCCTTTTATTTCACACCTTTATTATTATTTTTTTACTCTGGCCGTGTGGTAACAGTAAAGCGGACGAGCGAATCCCAGGTATGTCTTCCAACACTTACTCTTTAATTTGTTTTTTCTTGTTTTCTTGTGTTAGTACAAACCCTAGCTGCGGGCGTACCTTTTCATGATCTTGTAGAAAATATTGTCCTTTTGTGTTGGCATGAATCCTAGCCGTAGGTATGCTTTGCACGAACCTGTAGTAGCATTTAGGCGTGAATACCGAAGCAATATTGACCGCCTCAATTTATTGTGCAAAGTAGGCATGCATGAGCTGGTAACTGTCATTCCCTTCTCATGAAAACCTAGTTTCTAGGTGATCGATGTCGTATGCGTCAAAAATAATTTTACTTTCCTAAAGTATATGATAAGAAAGAGTTCGTTTCCACATAGAGGCAATTGTAGTTATTACGTATTCAATTTCCTAAAAGTAACCAATTGGGGGATTTCTGATTTTTATGTAAGTAATAGAAGTAAATCAAAAGCAAAGTAAATTGGAGAAAGTAATCAATAGAGGAAAGATATTGGTCAAGGAATTCTTCTTCAATCTTAGACATGTGCTTGCATATATGATTAGAATTACAATTTAATCTCTTTTATTATCAAAAGCCTAGAGAATCAAGAGAGCAAGATAATCTATTAATTTCCTAAGTTCATCAGCACACACATTAGAGCTGCGTATGTGAATTCTACCTAAAGAATAACCTAACGCCTTACGCTAATTAAGTTCAATTCCTAGGAGCATTAAGTTGGGAAATAGGCTAATCAATGCAATTGTCATACATTGCGCATAACAATTCGGACAATGGTCAAACTCTACATATGATTACGAGAGTGTATCACTACAAACCGTAAACATATCATGCTACTTGTATTCAGGGTTATCGCTCGATGAAAAACCCTAAAATAGCTATGGACAAAGATGCAAGTTCAATTAATTGGCCACTTAACAAACCAAACATCTAAGTCCTATCACAATACATCAATCATGTGATTATTAAAAACAGTAGAGATGTGAGCGATAATCAAGAGAGAAAACTAATACATAACACAAGCACAAGTTGTAGAAATAAGACTACATCCTTAACCAATAATATTAAATTAGCTACTCATAGCTATGGAGTTCATCATAAAAATATTAATTGAATAAAGAAGAAGATGAACAAAAGCAAACCCTAGTAGCGTAAACAAAAGCGGCTCTCTCCAAGTTCCCAAGAATAATCCGTCCTATAAGTTGTAGAAATCTTTCCTTTAAATAGCTTTTCTTTTCCAAAATTAGGTCAAGTGTCAAAGGTCCAATAGATAGAAGTCCACCAAGCCCATATGTGAGAAAAACCCATGTATAAAATATGCCCAAAAAACTGTCGACGGAAAACTGGTATTATGGCTGGAAATTGGCCGGAGAAGTGACCGGAAAATGGCTCAGGTGACCGGCAAAGTCCATCCGGTCACCGGTCAATGAGTCAGCTCGGTCGGGTCAACTGAGTCAGGACGAGCCATTGAGTCAACTCAGTCAGTACCGAGTCAGATGGAGTCAGGTTCTAACTAGCCTGAATGGGCTTGGCATGAGCCAAGGCCATTGCACTGGCCTAAGCTTGTGCAACACAATCATTGTGTTGTAGCATTGCTCTCCTAACAGCATCATCCATCTGCAACCCAGTTTGTTGTCTGTAACATCTTTAAGACCACCAATAATAACTCATCTCCTTTGTAACATCTTGTAACATCTTGAGCACCAATTTCTGTGGCCACTTGAGGTAAAAATCAGCTGTAACACTAGCACCATTGTCCCATGTATCCTAGATATACATCTACGCTTCATTACAGCTCAAACACCAACAAAGAGCCATTTTAACTGCACCATCTCAGTTCTCAAATACTCATCACTGCCACCTAATGTTCACTTCAACAACAACAACTTATCACTAATAACTCCAACACATTCGTACTCCAATTGCAGCTGCATATCTTGCCATTTCAGCTCAGCTTCCAATCCTTGTTAGCTGTAACCCCTAACCAAATTGCAAAGCCATGGCAGCATCAATCACTTTTGTTTATGGGTGAAAACTACTCCAGCCGAATTTGGTAATTTGGGGTGTGTGGATGAGGAATGAATCTAAACCTTAAACAAATGCACTGCGCGGTGAGTGCTTGTAGATTCGGAAGTCAATCTGTGCAAGTCCGGCCTAAACCAAGAAATGGCCGTTCCAGACTTGTTTCGGTCACAAAGTGAAGGAGATGGGGTTGATCTTAGGGAGGGAAGCGAAGAAGGTGTTGAGATTGTGAAGGTGTTGGCTATGAATGACTTGTAACAGAAAGATGAGCAGGCTCACGATTGATGCAAGCAGGCTCTGGGTGTTGGAATACGTTTTTGTATTAACACTTGCCTCTGTTTTTTGTCTGGACTTGCTCCTCTTTTTTTTTTTGGAAATAAGGAGGAGAACATATTTATACAAGTCATTGAGCCTTATTCACGTCTCTCGTGGGAAGTGGAGGAAGTGGAGTGGCGGAGTAGTGGAGTTGTGTGTCGGTTTTACACGATCAGCAGTCTTGCCCACTTCTCCTGTCACCGCTAACCGTCCATAACATCCTAACACGTTCTTGTGATGGCGCGTTGCACGCTGCACGCTGTAAACCGCCAGACTAATACCCCAGTATGTATCCCCTAGTTTGTGACATGATCGATGTCTGGAACGTGTGGATCGTGGATCCACGATATGTAGCATGTAATGCTAATTTGAATAACTGCGTTATTCAGGAAGTTGATACTTGTGAAGTATCGTGTGTATTTTATGCAGGTACTGCATCATGGTGTGGTAAAGTGATGGGTAATGACGCCTCACTGACCAACTAACTCCTGACCAGGGTTGTATAACCAAGTTGGTGAAGCTGGACGGATGAGATGATCTTTGAGACACTCATCTCTGCGACGTTAATGAAATTAGGGTTTTGAAGAGGTGCGCAGGCATCACTCTTGACTTGGTCGAAACAAAGCATGGGATACAACTTTGGCCAGGCCGACCATACATGCGTGTAGAAGGCATGATGGTGTAGGCGCCTATACCCCATTACCTCACGAAAGTATGATGCGGGTCACTCAATTCATCCGGGTGAAGTTGAGTGGTCGAGATCGGTTTGCGACAGGAAACCAGTGCCGCAAGAGCCGCACGTCACGCCCACTTCAGGCACACGTTCCAAGACGACCAATCTTGGTCGGTCTTGGCCGATTGGCTTGGTGTGAAGGTGGTAGGCTGGTGTTTACGCCTATACCTGAATATCCCATAAAAACGTGATCTGAGCCATCCAAATCGTCCAGCGAAGTTGAGCGGTCGAGATCAGTTTGTGGTTTTGGGAGGTGTGACCACGCTAGTTTGGGCATGCGTTTTGAATTAGCCAAATCTAATCTTGGACCCTCCATTCGTGCCGGAGAAGATGGACGATTGTGATGCTCAAAACCCTAATTCTGGATTTCAAAGCCGTGCGTCACCCCTTGTTTGGGCGCACGAATTTGTTACGACCAAGCATGGTTGGTCTTGACCGGTTGGTCAAGTGTGTAGGCGGGCCCTCGGTGATTGTGTTGACATGCTCTGGGCCCTTTGAGTTTACATCTACACCCTCCATCTATACCTGCGAAGATGGATGGTTGAGACTGTTTTGCGACACATGTAATATGACGCAAACCCTAATTTAGGGTTTTCCGTCCATACTGCTTGGTATGAACATTTTTGGCAAGCTAGGCCAATGGCCGACCATGCGGGGGTCGGCGGTGGGTATTCCATACCCGCTGGGGGTGATGGAATTGATCTGGATCATCCAATCATGCTTGTGGAGTTGGATGATTGCGATCATATCCGGACCGATACGGTCGGTCCGGATGCTCAATCGAGCTAGTATAACACACCGAGAGGGCTCAATCGGGCTAGTATAACACACCGAGAGTCATCCGTACGGGTATTTCGTACATGGTTTCATTATAATGCTTGGAGGTTCGTGTTGCTCTGTAAGAGTAACACTCATTCGTCATGCCGTACTGATAATGAGTACAGGAAATACAAGGCCGATTGCGCATTAATTAATAATGCTAGAAATTCACAGGGTATATGGGATTGTTTCTACATGCTCCAACTTTGGATGAATTTCATGTATCCATAGAATGGGATTGTTGCCACATGCTCCATTCTAGGTGAATAAAGTGAGGGAGTATCCAACACTTATTAATGGCTTTATCTTTTACAAGATGTCGGCAAGCATAATTTTTTTCGGGGTTTTTACAATTTTAACCTTAAATGAAAATCCACCATCAACAATAAGTCCCCTGCCTAGCACATAATGGTTACACTATTGTGGGGTAGGCATGAGATGGTGACATATACAAACGTAAGGAGACAAAATAAAAGAAGTCTACCTGGAGGGATTCTGGCCGTGGGCAATCCTCCATACTGTGTGACCACAAGCCTTTGATGAGCCGGCTTTCTCCCTTAGGTGTTTGGGTCAGGAATAGAAGTCTTCTTTTACCGGGATCCTGGGCGTGGGTGCTTGTACACCGCTGGTTGAATCGCTCATATCCAAATGCTCTTTTGAGTCTTGATTAGGGTTCAAAAGAAAGCCTGACTTGGTCGGTGTTGAATCCTTGTATATCGGGCGCCGTAATCGTTTTAGAGTTTTCTCAGCATATATGCAGGTGCAGAGGTTTTGAACCATTTTTACGATTTTTCAATAGGGCTTTCCCGCAGAAACTCCGTTTCCTCATCATGTCGAACAATAGTGGATCGTCTTCTTCATACCATCCAGGACCTTCCATTAAACGTGTACGACCTGCGTCTGAGCTTCATGATCAATCCCCTGCTCGTGTTCTCCGAGTCAAGAAGATCATACCGGTTTGTCTCTTTTTCCTTTTCGAACCATTGCTTGTTCGTCATAATGATCAAGTAAATAATCCCTTCATTCTTGCAGAGATACCCTAGGAACATGTGTGACGGTTATCGATGATGATGACTTAACCAGTCCTCTTCCTTCAAATTCAAACACATTCACCCTCGTGAACCTCGAAGATCTTGACTTGGGTATCTCATCTTATGAATACCCAAATGCAGTCTTTCATTTGATGTTCGCATGAAATGTTTATCCTCCAGCCTACCGAGATGTCGGTGGATTCCCAGTGCGAAAGGAGTTTGTGCCTTTGTACACAAAGTTATGGAGGAAGTACGGCCATATCGCAACCGAAAACGTGGTCCGACACTTTGTTCCTCTGCTTTGGTCACCGTGGTAAACCGCCTTCTTCCCATGATTGCCGAGATGGAGAGTATTTCTATCCGCAACGTTCTTTGAATCAAGCCTCGAAAAGTGGGAGAATATGGTATCTACCGTGAATCCATGGAGTTCAACGTGGGCTGGTTGCATGCGTCTTGATACCATCAAGGTTGATCGTTTGGTATCCTTGTAAATGTTGTTCCCGCTGCGAAAGCTATCTTGGAAGAGGAGAAGGCTCTGGCTGCAGAAGCGAGAGAAGGTAGAGCAGTGTGCAAGACTTGAAGAAAAGAACATAAAGATATCATGCTAAGTTTGGAGATGATGCTCTCAAGGAACTATAATCTTCTAGACGGCCTCTTCTAAACTGCACTCCCTTATTGTTAATGACGTTTATGTCAAAAGTTTTTGAACGTCTTTGCGAAATAAACTGCATTGGTTTTTGATTGGTGAAACAGGTTTTTTCATTGACACATCTATGAATATAATTGATGATTCAAACATGTAATGAAAATAAATGCCTGTATTGTTGATACAACAGATAGTGGTCAGGCATGATATGCCTTGAGCCACTTTCCATTGATGACTGCCTCCGTCCACTTTAATGATCTTGTAGTAACATGTATTGTAGGCCTTGGTGACCGTGTAGGGACCTTCCCATTTTGGTGAGAATTTCGGTGCAGACATGTCTTCTTTGGATATGCTTGGCCGTTTTTAGGACCAAATCTCCCACTTTGAAAATACGTGGTCTCACAGTCTTGTTATATGCCCTGGAAATTATGTTCCTGTATACCTGAGTACGTTCTTCCGCTTTGTTTCTCCTGGAATCTAGAGTGTCTAACTCCACTATTCGAGAGTTAGAGGCTTCATCCTAGTCCCAATGGATCTCGGTCATCGTTTGTAATCCGGGCCGATGGGATTTTGATTTCTATTTGGGAGAATTGCGTCTGCTCCGTAAACAAGTGAATATGGGGAGACCCCAATGGAGCTTCTAGGTGACGTACGGTATGCCCACAGCGCCATGGGTAATCGGTCATGCCATTCTCTAGGATTGTCATGTACGATTCGATCGATGATCCGGATCGGCGTCTTGTTGGTACTTTCACCTTGTCCATTCCCCGAGGATAGTAGATGGTGGAGAAACACGTTTGATGCCATACCCCTCAAGTAACTCTCGTACTGTTTATTGGCGAATGGAGTGCCGTTATCGGTGATAATATGCTTAGGTATACCGAAACGACAAATGATGTGTTCTTTAATGAAAGCCGCAATGGTTGCTCCCGTAGTTCCTCGCGATTGGGATGGCTTCTACCCATTTGGTGAAGTATTCCGTTGCGGTTATGATGTACTCGTCTTTGCTTCGATGAGGGCGGGTTGATCTTCCCAGATGATGTCTAGTCCCCAGTTGTAGAATGGCCACGGACTGCTTATCGAGTGCAAGGGGGTGGAAGGTGCGTGAACAAGGTCTCCATGAATTTGACAATTGTGACAGTTTTGAACAAAAGCGGCCGCGTCATCCTCCATGGTCGGCCAGTAATATTTCTCGTGTATCTGGAGGAACAGTTTCCTCTTCCCTTGATGTTCCCCTTCGTGTGTTTCCTTCAAAATGATTGGAATTTCTAACTTGACCGAGGCATCTTAATAGATTACCTCCGAAACTCTTGAGGTACATGATCCCTTCTTGGTATACGAACCGCTTGGCCTTTTGCTTTATCTTGATGACATCCTTTTGATCGGCGGAGGTTGCTCCATCACGAAGATAGTTGATGTATGGCTCCATCCAGTCCCCAGTGTGGTTCACACTAAAAACTTCCGATTGGTGTGGCGGTGCTTGGCAATTTGAGCAGGACTTCTGAAGTAGCCTGGACTGAGTCTCCATCTCCGGCCAGTAATAGCCTAGACGCTGGAGTCGCCGGTAAAGCGTTACCACCAATGATTGTCCAAAGATTTCATCGTGAACAAGGTTTAGCTGCAGTTGTGATTCGTCATATCCAAGACATCTTGACAGAGAACCATTCGGGTTTCGATAGTACAACATACCATGAAGCATGAAGAAGTTGCAGGGTTTTGAGACCGACCTTTCCTTGAGAGAGTGGGTTGTTGAGCTCTGAATGATCGGAGTTCGCCAATCATCGATCCCGGTGTCTTTGTATTGTGATAGCCATGTCGACTTTATGGTTCTCCTCTTCTTTATCGGGTCTCTTTCGCTCCTTCGAGTTTCGGTTTGGAAGCCAATGTTGCCATACATCGGCATGTTTATTGTTGCTTGCGACCAACATGGATTATGGTTACGGCGAAATAGTTTAATAACTTTTGTGCTTCGACCGGTATGGGGCTAGTGTCGCTTCCTTCAATGCGTACACTCCATTCATATCCGATTTACCGTAGTTTGGAGTCACCTCTTATCTCCAGACGCGTGACTCCCGCTTGTTTAGCTATTGAAAGCCCTATAAGGAAAGCTTCAGATTCTATTTGAGTTGTTGGTGCATTGAAGTCTAACTTGAAGGAATGTGAAAATACTTCTCCGGTCGGAGAGACTAACACCACGCCCGCTCCTCCAGTATTGCTGCTATGGGTAGCAGAGCCATCAAAATATAGGAGCCACACTTCTTCCTCCAAAACAGAGACGTCTGGAAATTCTCCGGGGAGGTCTCCATGTAGTTCTGTAGTGCCTTCTCCAGGGAATGCTGCCAGTAAGTCTGGAACTGCTTGACCCTTGATAGCTCTAGGTGACGCACATGTTATGTCCAGCTCTGACATTTGGAGAAGCCATTTGCCTATCCTTCCAGTCAGGACCGGCTTTGAAAGTAAAAACTTTGCATGATCGGATTTAGACACGAGTATCACCCTATTAGACAGTAGGTAATGCCTAAACTTATGAATGGAATGGATCAAGGATAAACATGCCTTTTCCGCTCCGGGGTATCGAGTTGGCGCCCCTCAATATTCTAGTCAAGTAGTATATGGGACGTTCGATTCCCTTGTCGTCCTCCTGAGCGAGTAGAGCCCCCACTGTAGTGTCACTGAAGGCAGTGTAGAGACACAGCGGTTTCCCTTGTACATGAGACTTCATGATAGCTGGAGATGATAGTATTCGTTGAATCTTTAGAAAAGCTTCTTGCTGGGTTGCGGTCCAAACAAAGCTGGCTCCTTTCTTCAATAAGGGGGTGAACGAGGCGGTAAGTTGGCTAAACCAGGTATAAAACGTCGAATGTAGTTCACCTTGCCCATGAAACTCTGGAGCTCCTTCACAGTTCGGGGAGGCGTCATTGTTAGGATAGCCTGGGTCTTGGACGGGTCTACTTTTATTCCTTCTGCAGTCACTTGGAACCCTAGAAATTTACCTGAGGAGACACCGAAAGCGCATTTCAAAGGATTCATCTTTAACTTGTATTCCCGACACCTCTCAAATACTTGCCGTAAGACGTTAGTATGATCTGCTCGAGCCTTCGACTTGACCACGATATCATCTACATAGTCTTCTACTTGTTTATGCATCATGTCGTGGAAGATTGCTGTCATAGCACGTTGGTAAGTTGCGCCGGTATTCTTTAAACCGAATGGCATAACAGTATAGTAAAAATTGCCGAGAGGGGTTCGGAAAAGTCTTCTTACTCGCATCGTGCTCATACATCCTTATCTCGATTGTATCCACCTGTAACCATCCATGAAGGAGAACATGCCGTGTCCGCTGGTGGCGTCTACTAACATGTCGATGTTAGGTAGAGGAAAGTCGTCTTTGGGGCCGCACTTGTTCAAGTCTCTGAAATCCACGCAGCATCGGATCTCTCATTTTTCTTCTTTACTGGGACCACATTAGCCAACCAGGTCGGGTGATGAATAGGTCTGATGAAGCCAGCAGCTAGTAACTTCTGAATTTCATTCTTGATTTGTTCTTCTACTTCATGTCCGAATTGCCTCGGAGATTGCTTGATTGGCTTGGATCCGGTATGACATGTAAGTGATGGGTGACCAATTTTTCATCCGGACAGGCATTTCCTCGTATGTCCAGCGAACACATCTTGGTACTCCTTGAGTAGTTGAACAAGACTCGTACGTTCGTGCGTGGAGACAGAGTCGAACTGATAGAGACCGGCCTGGGAGATTCTTCATTACCGATGTTAATAGTCTCGAGCTCGTCAGTTGTGGAATTGGTTCCATCTTGTAGTTGCTGCAGGGCGTCTGGTACCTCCTCTTGTATTCCGTCGTTCTTGCATCATTCAATTGGGCGGAGAGACTGGGTGCCTATCTCTCCTGTTAATTGCTGTTGTGCGCCGGTATATTATCTTCCTTTCGGTCACGTTTTGCTTCAAAAGTGCGTTCCCTTTTGGTGTGAATGTGGGTTGAAGCTTCACTGGATAAAGATGGACGCCTCGCTGCAGAAGTGTTGTGATGCTTGGCCCTTAGTGATGCAAGTCGGTCTCCTTCCTTGATTGAAGCCCATGTGGGTAGTGGGGTACACATGACTTTGTCTGATCCTCCCTGCGAGGTACCTTTTGGCTTGAACAGCTCCACTCCGCATATTGGTGCATACAGAGACAATGATGCAGGAATGCGGATGACTTTCTCGTTTAGCATGGTCTTCAGGCACTGATGATACGTTGAGGGAATGACCTTGTTGTCGTGAAGCCATGGTCTCCCCAAGTATCATATGGTAGTCCCGGCTCTTTTTTATGACCTCAAACTTTGCTCTTGATTGAACGGGTCCCTACTGATAAGTTCAGATTGACATACCCGTATGTGCAGGTCTGATTTCCTTCGAAGTCCGTCATCGTGGTGGGTTGTCGTACAATCTCGCATAGGCTAACCTTGGCTGTCTTGAGAGTCTTGAGAGTAATTACATTCGAAGATGCTCCTGTGTCGACGAGGGCCCTTCTGAACTCCGAACCCTTGATTGTGTGGTAACATGTAGGGCCCGGTTGTGACCCTCCTCTGCCATCATGTCGTCTTCCGTAAATGTAACATTGTTTACAGATATTTCCGATGCAGCTAGGACTTCTGGACGAGAAGGAGTCGGAGTATACATCCGAGCTATTTTATTAATTGAAGCAAACGTCTCGCCCGTTGATTCCTCGAGAGGTGCAAGAGTTCACACAAGCTTTCCACTAGAGATGCCGCTCTCGATCCACTGGTCTCTGGTTCGTAGTAAAACTGTTGATCTGAGGGGAATTAGTCCCGGTGTAGAAATCTCCGGAATGCTCATTTCTGACGTCATCTTGATGAGGAGATCAAGTATGCCGTTTACCGCTTGTTTGATTAGCTCCATGTTCTTCGTGTGAATCTCCTGTACCCGTGCCATTTCGCTTAATGTTGGAAGTCTTCTGATCATGCCATCGGATACACCGTTAGGAGGGAGGGTATCTCCGTTGGAGGAGCCATCAGGATTTGAGACTGTCGAAGCGGTCCTAAGACCAACCATCTCAGAATCGATTGAATGGTATTGAAGAGATTGACTTTACAACCGAGAGATCAACCTCCCACTGTGGTCGCCAATTATTTATGGGTGAAAACTACCCCTGCCGAATTTGTAATTTGGGGTGTGTGGATGAGGAATGAATCTAAACCTTAAACAAATGCACTGCGCGGTGAGTGCTTGTAGATTCGGAAGTCAATCTGTGCAAGTCCGGCCTAAACCAAGAAATGGCCGTTCCAGACTTGTTTCGGTCACAAAGTGAAGGAGATGGGGTTGATCTTAGGGAGGGAAGCGAAGAAGGTGTTGAGATTGTGAAGGTGTTGGCTATGAATGACTTGTAACGAGAAAGATGAGATGAGCTTACGATTGATGCAAGCAGGCTCTAGGTGTTGGAATACGTTTTTGTATTAACACTTGCCTCTGTTTTTTGTCTGGACTTGCTCCTCTTTTTTTTGGAAATAGGGAGGAGAACCTATTTATACAAGTCATTGAGCCTTATTCACGTCTCTCGTGGGAAGTGGAGGAAGTGGAGTGGCGGAGTAGTGGAGTTGTGTGTCAGTTTTACACGATCAGTCTTGCCCACTTCTCCTGTCACCGCTAACCGTCCATAACTTCCTAACACGTTCTTGTGATGGCGCGTTGCACGCTGCACCTGTTGTAAACCTTGAGGACCAATACTCCAGTATGTATCCCCGATTTGTGACATGATCGATGTCGGAACGTGTGGATCGTGGATCCACGATATGTAGCATGTAATGCTAATTTGAATAATCGCGTTATTCGGGGAAGTTGATACTTGTGAAGTATCGTGTGTATTTTATCTGAGTGTATCGCATCATGGTGTGGTAAAGTGATGGGTAATGACGCCTCACCGACCAACTAACTCTGACCGGGATTGTATAACCAAGTTGGTGAAGCCGGACGGATGAGATGATCTTTGAGACACTCATCTGCGCGACCGTTAATGAAATTAGGGTTTTGAAGAGGTGCGCAGCATCACTCTTCAGCTTGGTCGAAACCAAGCATGGGATACAACTTTGGCAGGCCGACCATACATGCGTGTAGACGGCATGATGGTGTAGGCGCCTATACCCTATTACCTCACGAAAGTATGATCGGGTCACTCAATTCATCCGGTGAAGTTGAGTGGTCGAGATCGGTTTGCGACAGGAAACCAGTGCCGCAAGAGCCGCACGTCACGCCCACTTCAGGCACACGTTCCAAGACGACCAATCTTGGTCGGTCTTGGCCGATTGGCTTGGTGTGAAGGTGGTAGGATGGTGTTTACGCCTATACCTAAATATCCCATAAAAACGTGATCTGAGCCATCCAAATCATCCAGCGAAGTTGAGCGGTTGAGATCGGTTGTGGTTTTGGGAGGTGTGACCACGCTAGTTTGGGCGTGCGTTTTTGAATTAGCTGAGCATGATATGCCTTGGCCGATCGGGTGAGGGAATAGATGGGTCCACGGTGCTCATGTTGGTATGACCGGACTTTCTTAATCTAATCTTGGACCCTCCATTCATGGGAGGAGAAGATGGACGCTTGTGATGCTCAAAACCCTAATTACGGGATTTCAAAGCCATGCGTCACCCCTTGTTTGGGCGCACGAATTTGTTACGACCAAGCATGGTTGGTCTTGACCGGTTGGTCAAGTGTGTAGGCGGGCCCTCGGTGATTGTGTTGACATGCTCTGGGCCCTTTGAGTTTACATCTACACCCTCCATCTATACCTGCGAAGATGGATGGTGGAGACTGTTTTGCGACACATGTAATATGCCACAAACCATAATTTAGGGTTTTCCGTCCATACTACTTGGTATGAACGTTTTTGGAAAGCTAGGCCAATGGCCGACCATGCGGGGTCGGCAATGGGTATTCCATACCGCTTGGGGGTGATGGAATTGATCTAGGTCATCCAATCATGCTTGTGGAGTTGGATGACTACGATCATATCCTGACCGATCTGGATCGTATAACACACCGGATGCTCAATCGGGCTAGTATAACACACCGAGAGTCAGCCTGTACGGTTATTTCGTACATGGTTTCATTATAATGCTTGGAGGTTCGTGTTTCTCTGTAAGAGTAACACTCAGTCGTCATGCCGCATTGATAATGAGTACAGGAAATACAAGGCTGATTGCGCATTAATTAATAATGCTATAAATTCACAGGGTATATGGGATTGTTGCTACATGCTCCAACCTGGATGAATTTCGTGTATCCATAGAATGGGATTGTTGCCACATGCTCCATTCTAGGTGAATAAAGTGAGGGAGTATCCAACACTTATTAATGGCTTTATCTTTTACAAGATGTCAGCGCATAATTTTCTGGTTTTTAAAATTTTAACCTTAAATGAAAATCCACCATCAACAACTCTCAAAAACAGCAACCTCATACACAACTTCCCTATTATTCATCTTGAAGACAACAACCAACATACTAACATTATCCTTGCAATTGCATTACAGCCCATACCTGCTATTATATTCAAACACATGACCACCAGAACAACTTCTTTTTTTTCCTATTTTAATGACCACAACCACCATCTCTTTCTTTCTCTTTCTGCAGCCTTGGCAACTCTCTCTCGATTTCCAGCAACAACGTCTTAACAACAGGCTCATATGGCAGCCATCTCCATCTGCAATGAAGCATCTCCACCAGAACCAACAACAACAACTGTCAATTTAAGATTCATACACATTTGAACCATCCATCACCAACACTTCCATCAGCTCATCGCCACCATCTAACCCTAGTTCACTACCAGAGTCACACTTCATCCTGCTCTTCACAATACTCCATCCATATCAGAAAACCCAACAACTCTTCTTCCTTTTTGAACCATCTCCATTAACTGAGTTCTTTCAAAACTACAGCAGCAGCTCAATTTCCTCTCTGTTCATCACATTTAACAGCCACAATAACAAATTTTGGGTAAACCCATCCTTACTAATTAATCCAAGATCCTCTTATCACAGTCAAACCCTAGAAACTCGATCTGATTTAACCCATCATCTTCCATGTAATCTCCATGTCTCATTTATTTTGTAATTCTGCTCAAAACCCATTGTTCTTCTTCATCGCCTGAATCAACAACATACTCTTATTTCTCGATTCACAGCAAAACCCATTTCAACCCCATCATTCATAGCAACATCAATCAATCCAATATCACCAACTCATTTCCAGCAAACCCATATTAGTTCTCGTCTGCACTCGACAGAATCCATCGATTTCAGATTCAATTCTCTTCTCTTCTCTCGGTTTCTGGTTCTCGGTAGCAGCTGCCTTTCAGGTGAATAAGAGGAGAGTAAATGAGAAGAGAAGAAATATCTTCTCGATTGAACTAGGGTATAAGTGTTGGGATAGATCCACACACCCCACATAAGATCCACCCCACATGGGTGACCTTAGTTTCTTCCTTGGTGGTCTTAGCGATTCTTTACCGCTTAACCTTGGCTAGGCTCCAGATAGTGTTCGCCCATGAAATGATAAATTTTCCCTTTTTTCTCAAATTGGGTGATTTCTTATTCTTTTCCTCAGTGTGACTCCAAAGTACCTAATAACTCAAAAACACGCGTAAAATACATAATTCACGCGAAAAGTAACAAAGAAAGCATAACCAATAGATATTAATGAAGGTGTTTATGACACCTATCAAATTCCCCCACACTTAGACTTTGCTAGTCCTCGAGCAAATCAAACAAAACAATTCTAAAACATACATACAACTCCGTGTCTTCGAGGCTACGGTCACACTTAGCATGTATAACAAGCCTTTAAACCCCTAGGGTCCCTAGTGGACGAGTTATAGTCTCGTGAGGGTTTACTAGAGATATACCCACAAAACCTACTTTTCCAACTTACTAGTTCTCCGTAATGATAGCATCCAACGCGCTAAGAAAACATAGAGATTCTACACACTAGTCATAAGAAGTTAGACACATATATGAACACAATCTCATCCTTAAAAGTTGAGAGAGAAATAACCATCCCTTCTCGAAAGAAATTCGGGTTCGGAGTGATCAAAAGTCTCGACTCTGCCTCACAAGAAAGGGTTTTATAATATTGCTCTCAATAATAAATAGCTTTTTATGGGTCACACATGTGTCCAGGTAGGAATAAAGAGAGAATCCTGCGACACGTTGAATGGTAGGAAGGCAAAACCCTCTGAATCGTTTTGAAAACCCACATCTTTTATCATTTTTGAAAACCCATTTTTCTGACGAACTCTAAGAAAGGAAATCAACCACTTAACGAAGGTGGGAATATGCTTACTTACCTCGTTATCCGTTCGACTTGCGGCTAGCACCACTCTCACAAAGATCCATAGAAATGTCTTCGGTCTTCAATCGGTGTCTTCATCTTCGTCTTCGGTCTTCAACTGTTGATGATAAAATCTTGAACTTCGTAGAATCTTGACAATGTAACTCTTTTCCTCTAATTCCTTGTTGCTTGAAACTTCATTGTAGATATTCCTTCTTCCATTGGCTTTATTGAAAGAATACAAAACTAAAAACGAATTATACAAACCCAAAATATGATACAATGAATTTTTCTTGTCTCTTTTTCTTTTTTTTCCTTTTTTTTCTTTTTTTTTTCTTTTTTTTTTTTTTGTAGAGACAAGAACAATAAAACAAATACAAAATGAAAACAAAACAATAAAACTAGTAATGAACCTAAAGAAATTTTCTCTTGTCTTTTTTTTTTTTTTCTCTTCAATTTTTTTTTTTGACAAGAGAAAATAAAATAAAAATGTAAGTACAAAGGCCATGGTGTAAGTACTTTACCGCTTGATTCTTCACAACTTGTATGTCTTGATATCATAAACTTCTTGAACTCTTATCTTGATAATCTTCGCTCTTATACAATAGTCTTCAACTTGTAAAAATTCTGCTCCTTATCTTGTTGCTTTACTTGAATCTGAAATCTGCTCATTTTTGTACTGTTGCTTGTAAACCTTGAACGTCTTCAACTTTCCTTTGAATTCGTGATGCTCCTCTTGTTGATGGTGATGGTGTTTCTATGGACCTGTTGGTGTAGAGAGAGATAAGGTGGATGGTGCTAACTGCGAACAAGATTACAAGTGGTATGTAAGTTAGCAATTCGATGTCACCATCATGATTGATAAAAATAGCACTCAAGAGATCAAAATAGTTCTTCTATGGTGGGAGGTTGGGTAGATCACCATTCTACCCGGAATTTACGTACGGTGACACACACTCTAAAAGCACATATTTGGACATGTACAAAGAATTGAAGGTCGGTGCCTCACATTATGTAACATGGGTAGTCTCCACTATAGGGGACCACAACTCTAATACCGAATTCTGTCTGCACCTTATTTGCTACTGGCATGGTTAAATCCAACTTTAACTCTCATACAATTAAGAAACCCGATCATGTTCTCTGTCATCTCTAAGTTCAGTCACTCTTATGAGATTCTCGATGTAATCTTAGCAACATGTATACTATGTGACTCTAAACTAACTACAAGTTGGAGTTTTTTATTCACTATTTTACACAAAAGTTGAAAATTTCATGTAAAAGTTACAATGCAAATGCTTAACCACTCCCCACACTTAAAATTTACATTGTCCTCAATGTAAATTGAATCGTCTAAAGAAAGTCAAGGTGGGAAATACTTATAATGTAACAAGAAATCAGAAAAAGTAAAAACATGACAAGAAAAGAAAATAAAAGATAAGAGATACAAAACCTATGGGTTGCCTCCCATTTAGCGCTTGGTTTAAAGTCGTCAGCCCGACTATCTCCTTGTTTTCTATGACTTCTCCAGAGGGAGTACTTCCACAAGATTAACTCCTTCCACGACATCCGAAGAGAAGTTCTCATAATATGGTTTCAACCGGTGCCCATTTACTTTAAGTTCATTTCTTGTAGCTAAACTACGAATTTCCACCGCACCATGAGAAAACACATTAGTCACGATAAAAGGTCCAATCCAACGTGACCTTAATTTACCGGAAATAATTGCAAGCGAGAATTAAACAAAAGCACTTTCTGCCTAATGCAAAATTGTTTCTTTGTAATCATATTATCATGAAATGCCTTCGTCTTTTCCTTGTAAATTCGTGAGCTTTCAAATGCATCATTGCGAATCTCCTCTAGCTCTTGAAGTTGCAACTTCCTTTGCCTTCCAGCACCATCCAACTCCATATTGCATTGCTTAATAGCCCAAAACGCTTTATGCTGCCTGTTCTTTGGCACCTATCACATGTGGTACAAAATGCATGTGCATCCTTAAACAAAGTTGGTCAAAAGAAACCACATTCTAATACTTTGAGAGCGGTTCTCTTGCTCCCAAAGTGTCCTCCACACGCATATGAGTGGCAAAAAGACAAGATAGAATTAAATTCAAATTCGGGAACACACCTTCGTATTACTTGGTCACTACAATGTTTCCATAGGTATGGATCATCCCATATGTATTGGTTTCCTAACTTCTTAAGTTTGTCCCTCTCAAAGACGAGACAAGTTCTTTGGGATTTGTTTAGAAACTAAGTAATTAACAATATCAACGTACCATGGTTCTCCAAAGGTAATTGAGAATAATTTCTTATCCGGGAAACTTTCACGCAACGGGATAATTTCCTTGTCAACAACAAGACGGCTCAAGTGATCCGCAACGGTGTTCTCAATTCCTTTCTTGTCTTTTATCTCAATATCAAACTCTTGCAAGAGTAAAATCCATCGTATGAGCCTCGGTTTCGCCTCTTTCTTTGTAAGAAAGTACTTAAGCGCTGCATGATCAGAAAAGAAAACGACTTTTGTACCAATTAGATAAGAGCGAAACTTTTCAAAAGCAAAAACAATAGCTAACAACTCTTTTTCAGTGGTTGTGTAGTTTTGTTGGGCCTCATTTAACGTTCTAGAAGCATAATAAATGGCATGAGGTATCTTCCTTAAACGCTGCCCAAGCACCGCACCAACCGCATAATCACTAGCATCACACATAAGCTCAAAGGGCTTGCTCCAATCCGGTGGTTTAATGATAGGGGTTGAAATCAAAAGTTCTTTCAAACGATTGAATGCCGCCATACACCTTTCATCAAAGTTAAAAACCACATCTTTTTGCAATAAGTTGCAAAGTGGTGATGCTATCTTGGAAAAATCCTTGATGAATCTATGATAAAAACCTGCATGACCAAGAAAAGAACGTATCTCCCTCACCGTAGTGGGAGGGGTTAAAGCACGAATAAGGTCTATCTTAGATTTATCGACTTCCATGACTTTAGAAGATATTATATGGTCTAAAACTATGCCATGCGTTACCATGAAATGACACTTCTCCCAATTCAACACAAGGTTTGTTTCAACACATCGCTCAAGGATTAAAGACAAGTTGTTCAAGCAAAGGTCGAATGAATCACCAAAGACACTAAAATCGTCCATGAACACTTCGATTATGTTTTCAACATATTCGAAAAAGATACTTACCATACACCTTTGAAAGGTAGATGGAGCATTGCATAAGCCAAACGGCATCCTTCTATAAGCAAAAGTACCGAACGGACAAGTGAAAGTGGTTTCTCTTGGTCCTCACAAGTGCTATCAATCTGATTGTAACTTTGAATAGCCATCAAGGAAATAATAATAAGAGTGTCCAGCTAAACGTTCAAGCATTTGATCAATAAATGGTAAAGGAAAGTGATCTTTTCTAGTAGTGACATTCAATTTTCTATAATCAATACAAACCCTCCAACCGGTTTGCACACGAGTTGGGACAAGTTCATTCTTATCATTTTCCACCACCGTCACACCTGATTTCTTTGGTACTACTTGTACCGGGCTTACCCACTTGCTATCGGATATGGGGTAGATAACACTCACGTCCAAAAGCTTGAGTATCTCCTTTTTCATAATTTCCATCATGGGAGGGTTCAAACGACGTTGCGCTTCCCTTGTAGGCTTTGTATCGTCCTCCACATGGATCTTGTGCATACAAACTGCAGGGCTTATACCCTTGATATCGGAGATTGTCCATCCTATGGCCGTCTTGTATGTCCTTAGCACCCTTAGAAGTTTTTGCTCCTGTAATTTACTAAGCTCATTAGAAACAATCACATGTAACTCTTCATTGTCACCCAAGTACAAGTACTTTAAGTGACTTGGAAGAGGTTTCAATTCTAACTTTGGATATTTAACAATAGAAGGCACAAGTTTTTCATCACTGCAAGGTAAAGAAGCATATGAAATATTTTTAAGTGCAGATTTTTCCGGTAATGAGTCAAGAGAACCAATGGTTTCTTTAATCTCATCACTATACTCATAACCATCGTCAATAAGTGTTGTGAGCACGGTTTCCAAAGTATCAACACCATTCAACTCAAACATTTATTGCGCCAATGTGTCCATCACATCAATGGAGAAACAAGAGTGGACATCACTAGGATATCTCATCGTCTCGAAAATGTTGAAACGTATTATTTCTCCATCGAATTCCATAGTCAGCGTTCCCTTGTCAACATCAATAATGGTTTTCGCCGTTTTCATTTAGGACGCCCAAGTAGCAATGGAAGAGACGAGTCCGGTGAACCTTCATCCATCTCTAACACGCAAAAGTCAGTTGGAAATACTAATTGATTAACCTGCACAAGAACATCCTCAACAATACCCATTGGGTAGACATTAGAACGATCGGCTAGTTGCAACACAATTCCAGCCTTTTTAAGAGGACCAAGATCGAGTGAGTTATACATAGATGCATGCATAACATTAACGGATGCACCTAAGTCCAACATAGCTTTGTTAAATGTGGTGTTACCAATTATGACGGGAATGTCAAAGCTACCGGGATCCTTGCACTTAAGTGGGAGTTTGTGTTGTAAGATTGCCGAAGCATTCTCCCCCACACTAAGAACTTCATTACCTTTGAGCCTTTGTTTATTGGTACACAAGTCATTCAACACCTTTGCATACTTTGGAACTTGATTGATTGCATCTATGAGTGGTATGTTCACATGGATCTTCTTAAGAATGTCTAAAATCTCCTTTTCTAGTTCCGCCTTCTTGGAATTTGCAAATCTGCGAGGGAAAGGTAAAGGAGGAACATAAGTAGAAACCGGAGTTTTAGAGTTAGAAATAGGTACGTTAGAAGTTTGGGGATAATCCTCATTCTTCTCCTCCAAAAACAGTTCCTTTAGAGCTTCTATTTTCTAGAATCAAGTACCGGGTTGCACAAGTTGTGTACCACTTCTCAACGTAATTGCATTGACACCCTCTTTTGGGTTGATAGGTTGAGAAGGAAGTTTCCCACCATTTTGTGCCTTCAATTGATTCAACTCAATTGCCATAAAACCAACTTGAGTTTGCAAATCCTTAACCGTACTCTCCGTTCTTTGCATAAAAGATTTCAGCAACTCTTCCATATTGGACCCCATATTTTGAGGTTGTTGTTGTTGAAATTGATGTCTCGGATGGAATTGTTGTTGCTGAGGTTGAAATCCACTCGGATAGTTGAAGGTAGGTTGTTGAACCTCTCCTTGCTTATTGGCATAGCTAAAATTGGGGTGATCTCTCCATCCCGGATTGTAAGTGTTAGAGTAGGGATCATACCGACTTTTGTTGATTTGGAAAGACCGCATTAGCTTGCTCGTCTTCATAAGCTTGAGAAGAACTTGGTATCACCGCGCGAGTCGCAACTTGTTGCATCATTCTTGTCATGTTACCCAATTGTTGACGAAGTTCCCGACCTCGCTCACTTCATTAACTTTCCTAAGAAGCACATCCAACCACGACTCAAGAATCATTGGAAGTTCTTGCCATGTTTTCAATCAACTCTCTAGCTTGTGCCACCATCTTGCTCACTAGTGCACCACCACCCGCAGCGTCAAGAAGATTCCTATCACTTGATTGGAGTCCTTAATAGAAGTATTGGATGATCATAGCGTCACTGAATTGGTGGTGAGGGCAGCTTGCCACCAATCTCTTGTATCGTTCCCAACATTCATATAAGGATTCTCCCATATTTTGCTTCATCCCACAAATTTCCTTTCGAATTTGAGTAGCCTTTGATGCAGGAAAATATCTCCCTAAAAGAGTTTCTTCAACCCATTCCATGTCGTGACACTTCCGGGAGGCAAATAGTACAACCAATCCTTAGCACTATCCATCAAAGAGAAACGGAAAACTTTCAACATTGCACCATCCGCCTCAATATCCGCTGGAAGCATGGCCATGACAATGGTGTGGAAGTCCATAAGATGCTTGTTTGGGTCTTCATTCACCATGCCATGGAACTTTGGTAATTCTCTAAGCAACCCCGGCTTGATCTCAAAAGTAGAGTTTGTTTGAATACACCCCTGTTGTGTATCAAGCTTATGAGAAGCCAAGTCCTTGAGTGAACGATTTGCATCACACATTGCTGCTTCTTCTTTTTCTTCAAAAGGTGGTTCTTGTTCACCCGGAACCTCTTGTTCTAAAACTTGTTCTTCTTGCTGGAAAGTCACTTCTTCTACTTCCAACTCTTGTTCTTTCGTTGTGTCTTGACTTGGTTGGAGTATTGTGCCTCTTCGAGTAGCTATCCCGCACCTTGGATAATTCCAATATTTAGAAGCCAGGATTAGGTACCAAAAACAATTCTCGCAAACAAGTGAGAAACAAGACAAGAAAACAAAAAGCAAAGATAAAGCGAGAAATTATGAAAAAGAAACTAAAAACTTAATAACTAGCCAGTATGCCTCCTGCAAGAACGGCGCCAAAATTTGATCGATGTCGTATGCGTCAAATATAATTTCACTTTCCTAAAGTATATGATAAGAAAGAGTTCGATTCCACATAGAGGCAATTGTAGTTATTACGTATTCAATTTCCTAAAAGTAACCAATTAGGGGGGATTTCTGATTTTTATGTAAGTAATAAAAGTAAATCAAAAGCAAAGTAAATTGGAGAAAGTAATCAATAAAGAAAGATATTGGTCAAGGAATTCGTCTTCAATCTTAGACATGTGCTTGCATATATGATTAGAATTACAATTTAATCTCTTTTATTATCAAAAGCCTAGAGAATCAAGAGAGCAAGATAATCTATTAATTTCCTAAGTTCATCAACACACACATTAGAGCTGCGTATGTGAATTCTACCTAAAGAATAACCTAACGCCTTGCGCTAATTAAGTTCAATTCCTAGGAGCATTAAGTTTGTAAATAGGCTAATCAATGCAATTGTCATACATTGCGCATAAAAATTCGGACAATGGTCAAACTCTACATATGATTACGAGAGTGTATCACTACAAACCGTAAAATATCATGCTACTTGTATTCAGGGTTATCGCTCGATGAAAAACCCTAAAATAGCTATGGACAAAGATGCAAGTTCAATTAATTGGCCACTTAACAAACCAAACATCTAAGTCCTATCACAATACATCAATCGTGTGATTATTAAAAACAGTAGAGATGTGAGCGATAATCAAGAGAGAAAACTAATACATAACACAAGCACAAGTTGTAGAAATAAGACTACATCCTTAACCAATAATATTAAATTAGCTACTCATAGCTATGGAGTTCATCATAAAAATATTAATTGAATAAATAAGAAGATGAACAAAAGCAAACCCTAGTAGCGTAAACAAAAGCGGCTCTCTCCAAGTTCCCAAGAATAATCCATCCCTATAAGTTGTAGAAATATTTCCTTTAAATAGCTTTGCTTTTCCAAAATTAGGTCAAGTCTCAAAGGTCCAATAGATGGAAGTCCACCAAGCCCATATGTGAGAAAAACCCATGTAGAAAATATGCCCCAAAAGCGGCCGAAAACTGGTATTATGCCGGGAAATTGGCCGGAGAAGTGACCGGAAAATGGCTCAGGTGACCGGCAAAGTCCACCCGGTCACCGATCAATGAGTCAGCTCGGTCGGGTCAACTGAGTCAGGATGAGCCATTGAGTCAACTCAGTCAGTACCGAGTCAGATGGAGTCAGTTTCTAACTAGCCTGACTGGGCTTGGCATGAGCCAAGGCCATTGCACTGGCCTAAGCTTGTGCAACACAATCATTGTGCTGTAGCATTGCTCTCCTAACAGCATCATCCATCTGCAACCCAGTTTGTTGTCTGTAACATCTTCAAGACCACCAATAATAACTCATCTCCTTTGTAACATCTTGTAACATCTTGAGCACCAATTTCTGTGGCCACTTGAGGTAAAAATCAGCTGTAACACTAGCACCATTGTCCCCTGTATCCTAGATATACATCTACGCTTCATTACAGCTCAAACACCAACACAGAGCCATTTTAACTGCACCATCTCAGTTCTCAAATACTCATCACTGCAACCCAATGTTCACTTCAACAACAACAACTTATCACTAATAACTCCAACACATTCATACTCCAATTGCAGCTGCATATCTTGCCATTTCAGCTTAGCTTCCAATCCTTGTTAGATGTAACCCCTAACCAAATTGCAAAGCCATGGCATCATCAATCACTCTCAAAAACAACAACCTCATACACAACTTCACTGTTATTCAGCTTGAACACAACAACCAACATACTAACATTATCCTTGCAATTGCATTACAGCCCATACCTGCTATTCTATTCAAACACATGACCACCAGAACAACTTTTTTTTCTTCTTGTTCTCATGACCACAACCACCATCTCTTTCTTGCTCTTTCTGCAGCCCTGGCAACTCTCTCTCGATTTCCAGCAACAACGTCTTAACAACAGGCTCATATGGCAGCCATCTCCATCTGCAATGAAGTATCTCCACCAGAACCAACAACAAAAACTGTTAATTTCAGATTCATACACAATTAAACCATCCATCACCAACACTACCATCAACTCATCGCCACCATCTAACCCTAGTTTACTACCAGAGTCACACTTCATCCTACTCTTCACAATACTCCAGCCATAGCAGAAAACCCAACAACTCTTCTTCCTTTTTGAACCATCTCCATTAACTGAGTTCTTTCAAAACTACAGCAGCAGCTCAATTTCCTCTCGGTTCATCACATTTAACAGCCACAATAACAAATTCAGGGTAAACCCATCCTTACTAATTAATCCAAGATCCTCTTATCACAGTCAAACCCTAGAAACTCGATCTGATTCAACCCATCATCTTCCATGTTATCTCTATGTCTCATTTATTTTGTAATTCTGCTCAAAACCCATTGTTCTTCTTCATCGCCTGAATCAACAACAGACTCTTATTTCTCGATTCATGAAAGAAACCCATTTCAAACCCCATCATTCATAGCAACATCAATCAATCCAATATCACCAACTCGTTTCTAGCAATCCCATATTAGTTCGTTTGCACTCACAGAATCCATCGATTTGGATTCAATTCTCTTCTCTTCTCTCGGTTTTGGTTCTCGGTAGTAGCCGCCTTTGGGTGAATAAGAGGAGAGTAAATGAGAAGAGAAGAAATATCTTCTCGATTGAACTAGGGTATAAGTGTTGGGATAGATCCACACACCCCACATAAGATCCACCCCACATGGGTGACCTTAGTTTCTTCCTTGGTGCTCTTAGCGATTCTTTACCGCTTAACCTTGGCTAGGCTCCAGATAGTGTTCGCCCATGAAATGATAAATTTTCCCTTTTTGCTCAAATTGGGTGATTTCTTCTTCTTTTCCTCTGTGTGACTCCATAGTACCTAATAACTCAAAAACACACGTAAAATACATAATTCACGCGAAAAGTAACAAAGAAAGCATAACCAATAGATATTAATGAAGTTGTTTATGACACATATCACTAGGTTTTACTCATTTTCCTGGTGTGGCCGTGTGTATGGTTCCCATGGTGGGCGCGCCTCCTTGGTCGGCGCAAATTTCCAACCGCAGGTACGACCTTGGCATGAGGTGGTGATGTAGGGTCCGCCTCCCCCCATTTCTTTGCCTATACGTATTGTGACTTTGAAACAAATTGGCTGCGTCCGTGATGGATCTCCCGTGTCCGATAAAATAATTTTCATGCACTTTCCGTAATAATTTCTCTTCGTATTGTTCCATTGTAGTTGTTTGGAAGTGGAAGTAGCGTGAGAGAATTTTCGCTAGGATGTCATTTGAGAAAAGTTCTTGTCATGTAGAAAGACGTTGGCAATTCCAAGCCAAACATGGATGATGAGTTCTTTACAACGTCCGCCACGATTAGGAGAAAACATCCCAAGTATGTGTCGATTCTTCTGACTGATCCGGAAAGTGAAGGAGAGGCCCGTCGGTTCGGCCAGGAGGAGTAATAAGGTTTTGTCTTCAGAGGAAAGAGTATCATGCTTCTCCTATCGACTTTAAAATCTCTGTGAGTCCGTAGCGTCCCTTTGAGAAATGGATGCGATTCATGATGAGCCAGGAATGTGTAAAAGCCAGTTTGACCAATGCGCAGATCATTGATGCTGTCGCGGATTCCGCAGTGCTTCAAATTAGGAAAGATATTCCGTGCTTGGTTGCTTTTATTTCAGGATGGTTTACGGAAACCCACACACGGCCATATGCGGGTGGGGTGAAATGACTATCTCCTTAGAGAGCGTGGCCATATTCTTTGAATCTTCCCGTAATAGGAAACCTCGATGTTCGTCTGCAGATGAAGAAGAATAAATGCGCGTCGCTCCGGGTCGCGAAATCAAAAGGATTCGTTCGGAAAGAAAACGAGACGAGGTGCTTCTATGGCTGGTGGGTGTCTCAGTGGTTTCCTGATGAGTTGGAGCCGATTCAGAATAATAGTACGCTTCATGTTGCGGCGTTCTTGGCTCTTTGATTATCCAGAGATATTTTTGATGACGGCTCGGGTAAGAAGGAGATAAGACAGGAACTTATCAAGTTTGCCATAAAATTGGAAAAAGGTGTCGTTCTTCCTATTGGCGGCTTATTTATTAGTTCCCTGTACACACACTTGGATCAACTGGTTGCGGACATGTGCGCTTCAAATGGCTACATGAAAGTGGATTCGTATATTCATGCCGCATTTCTCCAAGCGTGGCTGTGGGAGAACTTCAAAAGGTATGCTCCAAAACCGTTGGCCGTATTTCCCGAGTCTTGGAGTGGCTCTAGGATACTGCGCTGGTCGAATAGGCGCCCAAATATTGGTTCGAACCTGGTTGGATTTCTTGAAAACTCGCATATGGTTAATTTTCGTCCATGGGCTCCGGTGCATGCGTCCATAACTCAGATCAGTACCTTTGCTCCTGCTCCGAGCATGTCTTTGTATTCTGATAAAGAGGATATGAGTGTTGGAGAGATGGTGTTCATGCGAAGCTGCACGCCCGGTCATGTGCCATCTTTCTTTCGAGGATCTTGCAAAGTAGTCTCTTACAATATCGATATGGCAGCTCGGCATATGGGTTTTGACCAAGGATCCTACTCGTTCGTCACCGGTTGTTCCGTAAGTCCAGGTTGCCAACCGTTCTCGATGCTAGTGTTCTTGTGCGGGTAAAAGTCTACCTTTTACGCCATGGAAGTGCAAATCCATCAACAACCTCCAAATATAACATATTTTCGGGGATGAGTTTCTCGTTATCCATGGATTCGTGAATGATGTGGTAGAAAACCGTCGCGGTAAGCCTTACTCCTGCGGTTTTAGCGGAGCATCCATTCTTGAGGGGATCCTTCTTCGCCCAAGCGAAAGTCCGCTTGGGGATACGGACAGTCCCCAAGCGAAGGAGCGAAGGTCTAAAAGCCGTCTTGTGGTTTTCGATCGGGTTCGGCGGCTCTTTCGACTTTTAGTTCTTCCAATATGCGAGTACGTATGATGTTCTTCCTGATTTAGTTGGATTACGTATATCTTCGTCTCATTTCTGAGCGTCTGTCCTTGCGTCTTGCCCAAGGTCTCAGCAGTGTGAATGCCTTTACTAAACTTGCACGTAGTCAGAAGACAGCGTCTCTTGAGACGGAAGACGGCGATGCTGAACCTACCCATGGTGAAGGGGGATCCGAGAAGGAAGAAAGTTCGGAGTCCAGCGACGGGGAGGATAGTTTTTTCAGTAGCAGCGTGAATCTTCCTCCCATGAGTCCGAAAGTGAATCGGTGAGCCTTCCATTTTCTTTCTTTCCTCTTCCTCTCTCCCCTTCCTATTCTTTTTTTTTTTTTTTTTTGGAGTAAAACCAAATCTTGATATCCTAGGAGGAAACCGTTCCCGGGGATGGCCTTGAAGTAGAAACCCGCCATAGTGAAGACGCAGCCATACCTCCATTGCGGAACCGTGCTACTAGTGACTTGGACATTGAAGTTCATCATCCCAAGACGTTGCCACGACTCAAGTGGTGGAGAGTACTCCCTGGTCGCCGGGCGCAATTGTAGTCGTGGGTCCCTTGCCTAATTCGGGAGTTCATTTGCGGCGCCACCTTTGCTCCTCCATACCCGGTTCCTTATCCAGGATCACGTCTTGATCGGGGCTTTAGTGTGCCGCCAAGTATGCGGCACTATACACTAAGATATGGGAAATATACTGGACATATCGCCATGACCAAGAAAATTACTAATCGATTTGCGATGGTTAAGCTGTGGAGGGGAAGCTTTGTCTTCGATTGAAGACATGTGCAACGTGACCTGGTCATACTGTTTTTGAGGATGTAATCTCGAGCCGGGAGGTTCCATTGTGATATGTGTGTAAACTTGAATTCAATGTTCCTTGGTTCGTTGAAGGTTTTATCCGAGGTTGAAAAGTTCATTGTGTCGAAACACTCGAAGGTCCTTCTGCGGATATGGTGAAGAAGCATGAAGAGGAAGTTGAGAAATTGTCCAAGAAGCTGAAGTTGAAAAGGGCAGCTCTCCAAAGCACGAAGGAGGCTCTTGCTAAGAAGAGTAATCCATTGTTGAAAAACTTTCCTTGAATGCATTTCTGTCTTCTGAACTTCTTATTTTTAGTTTTTTTTTTGAAAGGCAAATGAAACGCCTAGTTTATGGTTTTGATTTCTTGGATTTCTTGGGTTGATAGACAAATGTTACCTTGAGGGTTTTGTATTATTCTTTTGGAATGAATTGTTTTGGAATGGATTGTTGTGGGAATGATGTTGTCTTGGTTACTATTGCAAGTGACGCAAACTTACCAGGAAAACCATGGAACCGTGTGTTGGTAGATGACATGGGGTGAAACATAACATGGCTATCGGTTTTATCATTCCCGTGAAAACTTGAAATAACAAACCATGTATCTTGTCTAGGTAAGACTTACTCGGTTTTTCAGGTCTCCTGATGAAAAGGGAACCTTCCGGGTGTAAGACCGAGTTTTATGGGAAGCACCGCCGTGATTGTGGAAAGTCCCTAGTCGTCTCATCTGATAATCGAGTCGTCGATCCCCGGTTGGATCATTCGCGAATCTCTAGGCGGTCTCGTCATCTCTCGCCGTGTCAAGACCGGAGCATAGGGTCATCTGGTAACTGAGTCGTCGATCCCTGAGCGGGTCACTTGCTTCTAAAATCTTGATGTTTGGGTCGAAGCATGAGACCGATGGTCGAAAATTGACATTGTAACCGGAAGATCAATCTCCCACTGTGGTCGCCAATTGTTTGAGGGTGAAAACGGTTTCTGCTGATTTTGGTAATTTTGTGCGTGTGTGGGTGAGAAACTAATTTAAACCCTAAACAATGTACCTAAGGGAGTACTTTAGATTCGAGAGCTCAATATGTACAAATCCGGCCTAAACCAAGAAATGGTTCCAGGACTTCATTCGGTCACAAAGTGAAGGAGAAAGGTTGGTTTTGGGGAGGAAAGCGAAGAAAGTGTTGAGATCGAGAATAGTTGATTACCGGGAAGAGTAGTTGTTTTACGACTTGTATCGGAAAGCGGGAAGCTCACGAGATAGAGAGATAGCAAATATTT
>JAJJWW010012199.1:0-67603 GCA_023531295.1 Papaver armeniacum
TCTTTCAGTCCTCTTTGATTCTGTTGCCTTCTTCTGTTTAGTCTTTGAGAATTTCTATGGTTTTGGTTTCTCTAGGTTTTGCTGGTGCTTCATTTCATTTCCTTCCTGTGTTGTTTTTGTTAATTCATTATCCTTTATTTACCCCTTAGGCCTTGAGTGAATTCTAATTTCCTTTTCCCATTTGCTTTTATCTCTATCTACAATTCTGTTTTCCCTGGGTTTTCCTATCTACTAGAATTAAGTTGTGCAGCTTAGGAAAAATGAAGTTATTATCCTGGAATGTCTAGGGTATAGGAAAGCCTCTAACTAAGGACCATATCAACTATCTTTGCCAATATTACAATCCTGGTATTGTTTTCTTAGCCGAGACAAAAGCTCCATGGTCTCGGATGGATTTATTTTTCAAAAAGTCTTAGTTTCATGACCGGTTTATTGTCCCTTCCGTGGGTATAACAAAAGGGTTATCAATTGCCCGGCACAATAATATTGATATGAAACTATTATCTTCAAGATTTAATGTTTGTCAATTAGATACGAAGCTAGGCGAAATTGAGATCCTAATCACGTGTATCTACGGAGCCATTGAAGCTGATGACAAAGTTGAACAATGGAATATATCTCAGAGACTGCCCAGCGAATAGACAAACCTTGGATCCTGATCGGGGACCTAAACGTCATTCTAGACCCAGACGAAAAACAAGGGGGGTAATAAAGCAAGATCGAGTAGTAAATCTTTCATCGTTCAGACAGTTGACTCTCTGGGAGTACAAGATGCGGGATACGACGACACTTCGTTTACCTGGTCAAACAACAGAAAAGAAGACGTGAATAAATGTGAAATAATTGACAGAGCTTTGACCTCTTTTCTTTGGTCCCATAACTTCCCGGACACCAAGGTAACTCACTTATCCAGAGTTGGGTCAGATCATTCACCTATTTTGCTAGATTCCAATCTTGAAAAACATAAAACACAAAAACTATTTAGGTGTATAAGGTCTTGGCTATCCCATCCCACGTTACCTAAGGTTGTAAAGGCGGTTTGGGATTTACATTCCAATAACTCAACAGATAGCAATCTTCCCTTGAAGCTTCAACTTTTATCCTCATATCTTACTCATTGGAATTCCGACGTATTCGGCAAAATTCACAAAAATATTAAGAACTTAAAAAACAAAATAGAGAGCATTCATAAATCGGGAAACATATCCAGGAACACAAATAAGTTGAAAAATCTATAAGCGGAATTAAGAAAATGGTACGAAATAAAAATGATTTCTACCATCAGCTATCTAGAGATAAATTCTTCAAGGAATATGACCAGAATACAGAGTACTTTCATGTCTCTGCTTCCAATAGAAAAAGAATAAATTCCATCAATTCTCTTAGAGAACCCTCTAGTCTTTGGCTCCCTGATAGGGACCAAATCAACTCTCTCTTGGTAAATCATTTTACCCAAATAGGAACTTCCCAAATCAACAATTACAATTTCAATCTATCCAATATCATTAAGCCGTGTGTCATCGAATCTGAATATCATTCTCTCCTAAAGATGAAACTTGGCTCACTTTATCTAATATGACCAATGGGGCGCTGCGGGACCTGACGGTTTCCAACCAGAATTTTTTAAAGCTAATAGGGAAACTTTTGGGTCGGATATTATTAGTACATTCCAAGAACCTTTTACTTCTGGTATCCTTAATGTCTGAGATCTTAATTTCTCATTCATCACCCTCATGCCGAAAAAAACCACTCCGCAAACACAGGTGATTTCATACCCATAAGTCTAAGTAATACCATCTACAAATTAATTTCAGAGATCCTTCCGAATAGATTAAATCCCATCCTCAAAAAAATTAATCTCTCCCAATCAATCAGCTTTTCTCCCTGAGAGACAAATCACATATAATATTATTATTTCCCATGAGCTTATCCATTGGATGAAAATTTCTAAAGCAAGAAAGGGATATCCTGCCCTTAAATTAGATCTCTCTAAGGCATTCGATATAGTGGAGTGGTCTTTCATTAAAAAAACCCTTCTTAATTTTGGCTTTAATGAAAAATGGGTTAACCTCATAATGTAATGTATTTCAACAACTTCGTTCTCTGTTCTTCTCAATAGCTCTCCCGGACCAAAATTCAATATCTCAAGAGATTTAAGACAAGGAGACCCCTTATCTCCTTACCTTTTTTCTCATCTGCATGGAAATCTTATCTAGACTTCTTGATAAAGCCACTTTGGATATAAAAAATTATGGTCTTCAAATCAACATTTCTCATCTTTTCTTTGCAGATGACTGTTTCTTATTCACCAAAGCTGATCTAGGGGAAGCTAAAAACCTCGTAGATATTCTTTCCTTATCTGGAGAAATCACAAGTCAAATGATAAACCTTCAAAAATACAGTGTATATTTTAGTTATCGAATTCACCCCAAACATGGAAAAACAAAAGCCAAAATTCTAAAAGTTCTCTTGATGACTAAAAACGATAGATATCTCGGTACCCCCTCTTTTTTGACAAGAATAGAAAGGCCAATTTTAAGCCGCTTCTACAAAAATATTACTCCACTCTACAAGGATGGAAATCTAGACTCCTTTCTCAAGCAGGCAGAGGAGAGTTTTTAATAAAATCCATTTTACAAGCCTTCCCAACTTACCAAATGCAAGTGCTTGCTCTCACGAAAGAAACTTTGGATCAATTGGATCGTATCCAAAGAAACTTCTGGTGGAATAAAGAAGAGCACAAAAGACATGGAGGATTTATAAAAGCTTGGACTAGCATATGCAAGCCTTTTCTCAAGAAGGGCTAGGAATTAAAAACCCTCTCAAATTTAATATAACGTTACTCACAAAGCTTGCTAGTAGACTCATTATTGAACAAGATCAATTATGGGTCCAACTTCTCAGAGCAAAATACTTTCCAAATTCACACCCTTCAGAAGCCTCTAGAACTTCGAATTTATCATGGATTTGGACGAGAGCATTCAAAAAGGTTTAGACCTGATTAAAGGAAATTTTGTCTGGCAAGTCAAAAACGGAAAATCGGCGAAAATATGGGAAGACCGATGGATTCCAAATGCGGAAATAATTCCTCAACCTCCCGATCTTCAAGATCTGGCTCCAAAAATGGTCCAAGATCTAATAACCAAAGAAAATAAATGGGATCAGGAAAAACTGAACAATTTCTTTTATCCCGCGGACTGAGGAAAAGTCCAATGATCCGAGCCAATGCAAGACTCTTTAGATCATCAGAATTTTATTTATGAACCACAAACCTCAAATTAAGCTATTTATGAGGATTTTGAAGGTTCAAATGAAGAACCAAACTAGGGAAATGAAGAGATTAGTCTTACTAACACCAACTGGCAAGAGCCAATATGATATTCAAATTCATCTTGTTCCATGCCAACTTTGAGCAGCCCCCTAAATTGTTGGGCCACGGTCGGCATAGTCAGACATATAGCCCAGTTGGAACGCTAAACAGAAACCTCGGTTATGAACATCGGCAAAGTCTGAGAAAATCAGTCTATGTTGAATGTTAAAATTAAAACAAGATACTGTAGAACTGAAGGCACAGTCTATGTTGAATGTTAAACTTAAAACAAGATGGAACTGAAGGCACTACAGAAATAACCTAAAAGAAAACGACTTTTTTAAGAAACAGAGGTGTTCAAACTTCAAACTTAAGATAAAAGGTATTACCAACATTTCTGTTCCAACTTGTATGCTTTTGAAAGAGAAATTGTACAACAAGATTAAACACAACATGAGAATCAGAATGAAGGATGTTAAAAACTAACGCCTTCAGAAGCAACTAAGGAGACTAACCACCTATTCCAAGTTACACTTTTCATAAGAATTATCTTCATCTTCACCGGTGACAATGAAAATTGGGTTACTACAGATACTTTCTTGCTAGGGCCCTGACTTTCGTATCAAAATGAGATGATGTTATGCGCGATCCAGGAATATAGAGGGGATTGAGAAGAATCTGCAGGAGTACCAGAGGGAGACACTAAGCAAATGAAAGCAAAATGAATGAAGTTAACATTTAATGCAATTACTGAGGATTAACAGAGCGGCACCAAGGAGACCTCATATATACTCTACAAAAAACACAAAGGAAAAGTGGCTCTTTCAAACTGAATTATTACCTTAATATACAGCTCATGGACATCTTGAAAAAAGCTTTTGATCCCATCTTCACTTCTCGAGTCATGAAGTAGCATCAATCGTGTATGTATGAAATGGTTGGTCAAAGAAGACAAAAGAACAAAAGTGAAAAAGCTGATGCGAAATACTGAGTTATACGACTATAGAGATGATGAAGCAACAGTTCACAAAATTAATTAACCTTCGATTAACCTATGGGGAATATCATGCATTGTGTACACAGACATCTATCTGCAATTTTCGAATGTTGGTCGGCCCTTGAATCAACAAAACCCCAAATCAGATGATGGGAACAACTCCTAGTATACAGAATTGACTAAGGTAGCATTTGGTAAAACTCAATCAATCGCTTGTCACTAACTTAATTTCGGCTTAACCTATCCAAGATTTATCAAACAAGTATGATGATCATAATAATGCTTTACCCTAATGATGCTTCACGTTATATTAGTCTGTAAGCTAATAAGTTTATCAATTCCCATTTTGTAGGATATGACCAGCAGTAACATATACAGACACCACCAAGTCGTTGAACCTATCCACCGACTTCAAGAACCTGTGTCCAAATTGTCAAGCAGAATGTCTTAGTGGGGAAAAAGAAGAACGGGCAAGATAAAGGACTTTTGTATATATACTCACATAGCACTAGTAGTCCATGCAAGGTCTTGAACAACATCCAACGCTGCATGTAAAATAAATTGGTGCTGGTGAGCAGCATCTTCTTTCTGTCATGATAATCTTAAGAAATTAAGAACTGATAACAAAAGAAACTTGCCAACAAATATATGAAATGTAAACAAGGAATGCGACCATTAATGGAACAAAGTAACACACCAGGGAAAAGTGGAAAGTAAATAAACATACAGAAGCAAGCCTGGCAAAGGACATCGAACATGATGATATATAGCACATAGCGGTTCCAATAAAAATAGACCAAGTAAAGCACAAAATTGTTGGGTAGATGTCATGCATAAGGTGAGTCAATTTTATGCACAATTACTGCAAAATTTTCTCAGAATGCTCCATGTCAACTCCAACATTTAATGTAAGAAAAAGTGAAGCGTGCAAAGATGCAAACTCATTTCTACAAAATAATGATATGACAAAAAATATCTTACAACCTCCATTAGTATCCCAAATCTTCCCAGGATGTTATACTTTTAATTAAAACAATTAAACAAAAAAATGAAGCATGCGAAGAAGCAAACTCATGGAAGCATATATAATGGTATCACAAGAAAGTGGTAATCACAAGAAAGTAGTCAAAAATTTCTGAATCTAATCATTTGAATACAACTCAAGAAAAGTTAGTAGCATGTAGTCATCACTTCATAATTTTGAATATAAGGTCATACAGTTCTAAGAAGAATACAACTCAAGAAAATTCATACTTTGAGAGCAGCGCCAACTTCAGCTTCATAAACGGGAATGTCATTCTTGCTGACAATAACAAAACATGCTGTACTTGCCATAACCCCTTCCTCTAGTAGAATAACCTACAGTTTAAATCTCAATCTGCAAGAGAAAAGAAAAATGTCAGATTATCCTGTCTGCTGCTTCTTTTAACATGAACGACAAAATAAGAAAAGATATAAAGCAACATCAAAGTTGAAAAGAAAATAGAAAGGAAAACAGTGTACAACAGTTTGACAAACAAGAAGTATGTTTTTAACCAGCAGCACAAAGAAGAAGTGATTATGAGATATCGGAAGCACGAAGTTACAGTACAATGACAACAACAACAATTTAACTAAGCAAAAACAGTTAAAATTCAACTTCATGTTGCACGTCTAGAGGGACGGTGGGGATGTGCATCTTAAGCTTGTAAGCATGCTTGGCAAGTCCACACAATCTTGTGGTAATATATTTCAGGAATTAACTATAAAAAATTCTGTGTTCCATGCCATCAAATGCAGACCATATATCCACACACACACAAAATAAAAAAAATCCATACTACAATTCAAGACACTTATGAATAGAGACCACTAACTACCAACGCCGAAGCTGTATTACTCTTACACCTGGCTCAAATATAGTTCTGCTTCGTTCTAACCACAGCATTGCAGTGAATGTTACATATGCTACCGTGTCAACAAAATGCCTATAATGCTACTTGTGACTTGGTCAATTTCTGGTTCCAACAGATGAATGTTAACAGAAGAGTTCTTTGCTGGTATACCAATAATGTTATACAGACAACTTATCACATGACTTTAAACTAACTGAATAGTTCTATGCTGGAAGTACATCATGACCAAATCTCTCATCCTTATCTAGCAGCCAACATTCATCAATTCCAGCTAAAACTTTTAATCAACCCGTCAGGCATTACATATAAAAGTTTATGCAAGGACAACGAAACCCTATATTTTGCTATATTAGAAGAAAATTCTACCTTTCAGCCATTACATAAAAATATGTTTTCTTTCCCGATTCTCTGATTTTGCATCTCTAACAGCTTCATCTCCAACCCTATATATTCTACCATTTTATATATATCATCAGTTTGCGGATGAGATTTATCCTCTGAACAGAAACCATGCATATACATAGAACCATGAACCTCACCAACATCTGCCCAACTTAACCCTGTTTGTTTCTTCACTCCTCTGTCTCTCATCCCTTTCCTTATCCTTGCTACTTTCTCCCACTCTCCTTTCTCTGCATACATATGAGACATCAACAAATAAGAACCAGACTCCTCTGGTTCCATCCCAATTAGAACTTCTCCCACTTTTATACCCAGCTCAACATTACCATGAGTTCTACAAGACCCAAGCAAGCTCTGCAACACTGGCAGTCCAGGTTTTGTTGGCATTTTATCCATAAATTCTTCTGCTAAGTCCAACCGACCAGCTCTTCCTAGCATATCCACCATTGACGAATAATGCTCAGGTGAAGGCTCAATTTTATGATCATTCACCATGGAGTTGAAGATTTTCATACCCATGTCAACCATTCCTCTTCGGCCACAGACTGCTAATATTGGAAGAAACGTAATCGAATCTGGCTTTACTCCTTCTTTAATCATCTCCTCATATAAGCTCACCACAGCTTCAAAATCCCCATGTCTTGAATAAGCCGAAATTATTGCAGTCCAAGCAACTAAGCTTCTTTCTGTAGTCTCCTCAAAAACAGCCCTAGATTCATCAATACTTCCACGTTTAGCATACATATCAAGCAGAGCTCCTAAAACACTAATTTCTGTGTGTAACCCTAGCTTGATAATGTGGCAGTGGCAACGCCGTCCATGTCTGAGTGATACAGGTTCAGCAGATGCAATAGCATTCAATACACTACCGAAGGTGAATTTGTTTGGTCGCAAGGACTCCATAATTGCTGAAAAAAATGTCTCCAAAGCTTCTTGATATAGCCCATTTTGAGCATAACCAGAAATCAATGCATTCCATGAAACAATCTCTTTGTGACTTAACTCACTAAACACTTTCCTTGATTCTTCCATATACTCAAACTTAGCGTACATGGTTATGAAACTGTTAGAAACATTCAATTTGGTTATAAACCCCGTCTTAATACAACACCCGTGAATCATTTTTCCTCCTTTCACTAAATCTTGAGTAGATATTGCTTGGATTAGCCCCACATAAGTGACTTCATTTGGACAAACTCCATCAAGTTGCATTTCTTTAAATAGAGAAACTGCAGTTTCTTCATTTAGCGAAATCATGGTAGTCCATGACACCACATTTCGATCAGTCATACTCTCAAAAACCATTTGAGCACTGTGGGTAATCTCACATTTCGAATACATCGAAATCAGAACATTACATACTGAAACATGAACACCATACCCAGTTTTCAAAGCTAAACTGTGTACTTGTCTCCCCATATCCAAGTTTTTTACATGACCACAGGCTGATATTGCACTTGAAAATGACACATGATCGAGCTTCGAACCTTCTCTTACCATATCCACGAAAAGCAAAATAGCCTCAAGTCCACTATTTCCTTCTTGCACATATCCACAGATAACTGCGTTCCAAGAAACCAAATCTCTATAAGCCATTTCATCAAACACCATTTTAGCTTCTTCTAGTCGGCACCACCTTGAATACATTGTTATAAGAGCGTTGCCCACATAATTTTCAGCCCCAAACCCAGATTTTAATATCTGAGAGTGAATCTGAATTCCAAGAAGCTCTGGAGGATCTGAACAGAAGGAAATTACAGTTGTATACGTTACTGCATCAAAAACAACCCCTTTTCGATGCATTTCAACAGTAAACTCCACAGCATCTTCACTACATTGGAAACCCGAAAGAATGGTATTCCAAGACACAATGTCTGGGTTTTCTAGACTCCTAAAAATCTCAAAAGCTCGATTAAACTGCCCAGATTTGCAATAGAAACTCATCAGCGAATTATGAACGGTAACATAGGAATCGAACCCAGCTGAGATTGCTAAGCCATGTATTTGAGAACCAGTTTTTAGGTTTCCACAACAAGATTTAAAAGCAATGGCAATGGTGTTCTCATTCAATGCACTCGTACCACCAAACTGAATCTGCTTTCTTAGTGTTTCAAGAGCTAAGGATGGAAGATTGTTGTGTAAATAAGAAAGCATTGAACGGTTAAGAGAAAACGGATTTGGATGAGGAATATGGACGGAAGAATGGAAGCCATGTTTCAGAGAGAGGAAGTTTTTGAAACTTGCTAACACTTGATCTTGTTCTAGGAAACAGTTACGAAATCTATAATGGAGGGAAAACATTAGAAGATTTCAACACCTGCCTCAGAAAGCCCACTAAGAGTGTAAGTATAAGTCTTCAATGGAGTGGCATCACAAGAATTCCCACACGGAATCTAGCTAGGGACACGTCTAACGGCAGCAGATCCTCCTGGTTTCATTTTAAATGGTCATAAAACTACAAAGACTAGGACGTACGATTCAAGATGAAAAACATCATACTGTAAAAGCAGTCAGCAAAAACATGTTGAAATTGTCGTACCCCCTTCCTCTAGCAGAATAACATACAACATATTACAAACAGCAAAACGAAAGAAAACTCATATCAAATCTTGTCTTGAACTATGATGTAGGATTCTGGAACCTGCTGCTTCATATAACAGGAACGATAAAATGTCAAAGATAACGACGACCTTGGTGGTTCTTAAAAGCATCTAGATCACAAACACATCTATTCGAAACAAAATGAGGTTTCACACAATTCACCACACAGTTACAATAAAAAACTATCCAGTCATAGAACAAAAATCACCACACCATTTTAAACTAGCAAAATTATTATAAGAACCAAATTTCACATTTCACATTTCACATAAAATGCCTAAAAGCACTTTGTACTAGTAAAAATAGTGACCAACAAACTCATACTGATATTCACTTATTCAATGCTTTTGTTTCATTAGAACAGTAGTATCCGCCATGAATTGGGAACCATGTCAAGTGATGAATAAAAATCATGAAATTTGGTTTAAGTTTTGATACAGATTATCTAACTCAACGAGATCTAAAGAAGAAGGCATAGAAAACTAAACATCACTGAATGAAGAGATAAATTTGAAAATTTACCTGATTTTTCCAAAAGAATTCTGAGTATCCTTGAAACCCTAATTTTTGTTCTAAATCGGGCGGGATAAAGTTATTGGAGAAACCTAAAAATTGTTGTGTGCTACAAACTCTCTTCGGTACCCGATATTTACCCCCTTCGTTTTTACACGGCTTTTGTCGCAAAATAGACTGTTTGGAACTTTGGATGCGCACTGAGATGCTTTCCACTTCCGGAAATCAAAAAAAAAAAGAAGCAAGAAGTCAATTTGATTATATTATTTCAAAACAACTTCTAGAAACAAAAATATTATCCAGAGTCCAAGTAGGAATTAGGAAGCAAAATATTTTTGCTTCTGGCTTCTGGAAATGATTTTTGCTTCTCCAATTTTACTTCTGGTACCAAATAGGCTTATAGCAATGTGTGCATGCATCATGACAACAAAGTGTGCATTAATAAAGGCAATTGCCAACACTTGTTTATCCTGGCATTTTTAGGGCGACCCCAAAAGAATTAGGGGCGACACAAAAAGACAAAAAAGATCACCCAAGCGTAAATCTAAGCTACCCCTTATCTCCGATTTTTCGAAATGGCCAATATGCCCTTCTATAATCGGTAGCCATCATCTCAATCGGTAGTTTACGTATAATCGGTAGTAAATATAGACTCAGCAGTTCCCGATTAATGTGTGGATATTTCGGCTAATATGCCCTTTTATAATCGGTAGATAATCTAACTTTTAAACCTACCGATTTTAAGTAGCCCCTGATTCAACCTTGCCCAAATTCCATAGGTTTTGAGGGTACAGAGCCAACCATAACAATTTGGTTTGTGTTTTGAATGTAGCCATAATCGGAAGATAAATAGTTTGCATAACCTCCTGATTATTGGTTGCCCCAAAACAAGATTTTTCTTAAATCCTTCATTTGATGAATTTTGAAATCTGTCATAGTCGTTAGATAATCTAACTTGTAAACCTCCCGATTATAAGTAGCCCCAGATTCAACCTTTGCCAAATTCCATAGGTTTTGAGGGTACAGAGCCAACCATAACCATTTGGTTTGTGGTTTGGATGTAGCCATAATCGGAAGATAAATAGTTTGCATAACCTCCCGATTATTGGTTGCCCCAAAATGAGATTTTTCTTATATACCATAATCGGTAGATAATCTAACTTTCATACCTACCGATTATTAGTAACCACAGATTCAACCTTCGTCAAAATATATGTTGCAGTTTAAACCTAATTATGAAATAGTCGTTGGAGTTTTTTGGAAAAAGAAAAAGAGTCGTTGGTCCATAAACACATATAAAGAAACTCATATCTATCAACCCATTTGCACCAAACTCTTTCCTCTCTTCAGTTCTAATTTTGAAAACAAAAATATGGATATTGCTTTTTCCGAAGAAGAAGATTGTGTTATTTATAGAGCGTACGTTGTGGTTACTACTCATGATCGTGTTCACAAGCTCCACAAATCGGAATCCGAAGAGCGATTATGGAACCGTATATTAATGGTATTTGAGGCGTTAGATGGTAATCGAATTCGAAGATCATCCAATGACATTAAGATGAGAAAGAAGGCGCTCGATAAGGAGATTGACAAACTTGAAGATGAGGAACAATTTGTTAGGAACGCTTTTCCTTGGTGGACGTATGAAAAACGAGTAATTATCTTTGTAACTCCGGCTCACATAAACATTAGTTAGTACTAACTTGTTACTCATTCGTAATTTGAAGAGAAATCTTGTTGATCAGGTATGTGGACCTCTACGGGAAACAATTTGAACATGAAGGATGTTACAAAATCAAGAGGGACAACTTCTATGGTCACTGGAAGTTATGATCTTTTTTAATACTTTTATTGGTCAATTTAGGAGTATGGATTTAGGTGGTTTTAACGTGATTGTAACGTTAAGGTCTTTTGAACTTTATGTAATGGATGTAATCGGACGCATATTAATATAAAACTTTCCCGATTATTTACAATCGGTAGTTTATTTGGTTAAACAAGCAATCGATTCCAGTAATCGGATATTTTATGAGTTAACTTGCTTTCCGATTATGGTGTTGTTTTGATACAAAAAATAACATTTTTTTAACATAGTATAATCGGAGGCACAATATAAATTAAACCTACCGATTATCATAATCGAAAGTGAAGGAGTGAATTTACATTCCGATTATGGTGTTTTTGGTTCCAGGAAACAAAGTTAATATAAAAACTTTCCCGATTATTTACAATCGGTAGTTTATTTGGTTAAACAAGCAATCGATTCCAGTGATCGGATATTTTATGAGTTAACTTGATTTCCGATTATGGTGTTGTTTTGATACAAAAAATAAACTTTTTAAACATAATATAATCGGAGGCACAATATAAATTAAACCTACCGATTACCATAATCGAAAGTGAAGGAATGAATTTACATTCCGATTATGGTGTTGTTTGGTTCCAGGAAACAAAGTTTTCGTCACATAGAATAACGAGGATGAAATATAAAGTAAATCTACCGATTATGGTGTTGTTTGGATACAGAAAATGTAGTTTTCTTCACATAGAATAATCGGAGGAACAAAAAACAAAAACCTACCGATTCCCATAATCGAAAATCAAGGAGTGAATTTACTTTCTGATTATGGTATTGTTTGGTTCCAGGAAACAAAGTTTTTTTTCACACAGAATAATCGGTAAACTAAAGTAGAAAGCTTCCGATTCTGACAAATAATTTTGCAAAATCTCCAGAATCGGTAGATATATAATATACATAGCTCCCGATACTGACAAAAATTGTAAAATCCCCAGAATCAGAAGATACATATATAAACTTATCTTCCGATTGTGCTACAAAATTCAACAGTTTTATATCTCTTCATGTTATTCTCCTGCGAGTCATCATTAAATGCATAAAGATAGCAATAAAACCATTCATAATCCATAAAATGAACCATTCACAAACCATAAACATAATGTACCAACTTATAATCCGACACAAACTTTGAAAACGACATAATCCGACATAAACAAAGTTATCCATAAAGTTAACAAAAAACATCGAAAGTTTAGTTGTTCTTCCTTCCCTTGACTTTGCGACCTTTACCACCTCCACGACTTGGACCAACATCATCATTGGTTTCATCAACTTGAGTGCTCGGTGACACCCGAGTTCTTTTGTTCACCTTCTTTGTGGTTCTATCGCAATTTTTCCCAACTCGAGATGCATACTCTTCATCATCAATGTTATCAATTAATTCTTGGTGCTTTTTTATCTTCTCAATCGGGCATTGGGCTCTAGGACTTTATGCAACTAGTAAAACCATTTGTACATAAACTTGAACCTCTCCCGTTGTTTTTATACATATCATACCATTAAGCAAGTTATTACTCGATTTTGACCCATAATAAATCAATTAAGAAAACAATACGTACCAATCTATCAAACTGTGGAGGTTTCTCTTTGAGGATACTCTTGTACGGAGTTGTGGGCTTTGCTTTAAGATCACGGATTACACGAATAAGAGAAACTTTCCAGGGTACCAATCCATATAATTGGGAGCATTTTCAAAACCTTGGTTATGGCCTTCCTTGGTTGATCAAGTAATGCATCCTTCTATCCCAATGGAATTGACATGATGGTTTACCAGAGTAAAACACCGTAATAGAATCTTTATCGAGACTTGCAATGTTCTGATCCAAAGAGAAATTTCCATGGATTTCCTCCTTTGGTATACCTTGTACATAACCGGTGTTGTCACATCACCCTTGAGGCATCAGTACATCACATATCCCGTGGGGTGCCACAACGGTCCAAAATAAAGGGCCAAATCGGATTGACCGCGATATGTCCATTAACTAAGTCTTCCTTGTATGGATCAAAGCATACGTCTTGGGCTTTCAGTGAGTCCAAAATCTCCTCAAACGAATCATTTCTTGCTCCTTTGTCCTAGAATGGTTGATAGGGTGTAGAATACATCCTATTTACTATCTATTGTTTATGCTCTTTTGCTATTTTTCTTGTAAATTATGTATTTTACGCTTGTTTTGAGTTTTGTAGCTACTTTGGAGTCACACGGAGGAAAAAGAAGAAGAAATTACTCTATTTGAGCCAAAAAAGGGCAAAAAGGTCATTTTATAGGCGATTGATATATGGAGCCCATTAAGGTTAAGGGGCAACCCAATTTGGAGGAGTACTAAAGCCAGGCCTACTCAAGGCTAAGGGCATCATCGGTGGTACCCTTATCATTATCGAGAGGGTGTAATTATCCCCGGGGTGTCCCACAGCCTATGCAGTAGGGTACCGTTATCCATCCCTTACTCCTACAACCCTAAATTACTCGATCATCACCTCTCATTCATTCACTTTCACCTGGAACTAAAGCGACTAGAGAAATCGAAATTGGAGAAATTAGGGTAAAGTCAGAATCGATAAACAAGGCGATTGAGAGATCGAATGTTAAAAAGGAAAGCCGCCGTCTCCGTAATTCGATGAGATTCAGAGGAGGAGAAATAGAGGATGCGTATTATGAGAGAAGAAATCGAAAGATGGGTTCGATCTCAAGAAATAATCTTTATTCTTTGTGAAAGAAAGTGAAACCAAGAACAAGCGAAAGGAGTTTTGGTGATTTGGTTTAAGCATTGTTGCCTCAGAGATGGGTTCAAGATGAAGAACAGATGGGTTGTAGTTGGAATTGGGGGTTTTTACTTTCGGTTCTGGGATGTCTATTGTACTGAGTTGCTGCTGAGAAGAGTTGAAAATACAGGGAAGAGTTTGATGTTGTTAACGGACTGAGATCGAGAAGGAATTGTTGCTGCCGACTCTATTTAACAGAGAAGAACATATTGAGACTGGGTTTGAGCGGAGATGGGTTCTGGTGGTGCTGTGTGGTTTGAATCGGATCACACAAACACGAGGAAGAAATTGTACAGAGATCGAGAAGAGTCGGGGTTTTAAGCTTAGATCTTCAACTAAGGAACTAGAGATCGAACCGAGGTTGATCGAAATGGATGAGGAGTTATATGAGAACAGACGGGGTTGGTGTAAACCGAAGCAAGTCATGGTTAGGTGCTATTGAAAGTCAGTAGATCGGTGGTGTTGATGGCATTCTGGCCCAATCAATTCGAGGAAGAAAGGTGGTAGTCTTCATTACGACAGGGGAATTGTGGAATGGTGTTCGAATTGTTAGATGAATGTGTAGGATTGTTACGGGGGAAGAAATGTTTTAATTGGCCTGAGAAATGCTAAGAAACACCAAACTCCTAAGTGGGATATTTCTTCCCGCGAGTCAACTCGGACGGCGATGACCGATCCAAATTGATCCGGCTCAAGTCAGTAAGACCAAGAAGCTCGGCAAGACTCGACTCGGGGAGTTGACTCACCATCCGGTTTGACCCGATTGACTAACAATTGACTGACGGTTTGATTCACTTTGACCGTTAGTCCCACGGCGGATCGACGGAATATTCCGTCGAATATTCCAATCGACGGAGAAAATTTTCAAAGTGTGGGTGGTGACTTTTCCGACCGGATTCCGGCCATAATACCGGCTTTTCCGGCGAGCAAAAATTCCAGAATTTTCTATGGACTTCTCTCATGGGGTGTGAAGACTTGGACTAGGAATTGGATGGAGAATTGGGCTCAAAATTTGGAAAGAGAAGATGAAGAGTTGAAAAGGCTTGGATTTGGAAATTGAATTGCTAAAGGAAAAGGATTCTATTCGCTTGGAAGATTTGGAGAATATTGAAGCCTATAAATAGAGAAGTTTTCTACATCTTTTACACACCTCTCTACACACACAACACTTTTCTTTTCTTATTCTTTGTGTGAACTCTTTTAGCATGAGTAGCTAATTTTCTTATTGATTGAGGATGAATTCCTAGTTCTTAATATATGTTTTGAGTTTTGTTTCAATTCTATCTTGAAGTTTTTCACATGATTATCGTTTGTTTTTACTAATAGGAATGATCTTAAAGACATTCATGATTGATTGATAGATTGTTTGGGTGGCCAACTAAATTGATTTGTCGATTTAATCTAATGCTAGTGAAAGTTAGGGGATAAGTAATCGTTTCTTGACTCTTATACATAAGTAGCAAACACGAGACCTTAACGGAGGGATTAAGGGAGCAATTGTGTGTAGAAACAACGCTAGAAAGTGAACCAAGCTTAACCGGGTTTAACTACTAGTACTAAACCTAAATTCATAAATCTTAATGCATTCGGGAATTACATCTTGTAAGCGAACCTGGGGTGGTTCTTTTGAATAGAATCGATAACTAAGCGGACTGTACTCGGTGAAATTAGGGATTTTGGGGCTAGCTAAGCGGGACCTTTATCTACGGTTGGTGATAATGTGTGACTAATAACAAGTAGAAAAGAACATAACTTGAATCATTGTTTTGCAACGAAGAAGGATTCCTTGATCTTGTCTCTCTTATTGATTTCAACTTTAACTTTGAATTGCTTTGTTTATTTTCTTTTGCTTTACACCCCCTTTTCGTGACAATTTTGACAACTAGAATCTCTTGCTCCTCGTGGGAACGAACTTGACTACACTATATTACTTGTTAATTAGTGGGAAATATCTTGATTAATTTGTTGTGGTTACGACACGCATCAATGGTTGTCATTAAAGACGTACTTTTTTCCTCTAGGGTCACCTTTCGCCCACGCCGGGTTTTCAATGGCCAATTCCAAGATAGGGAAGTGGTCGTATGTCCATGTCTATATTTTCATTTTTGCAAGTATTAGGAAATTGATTCTTTAGTGGTAGAAAAATAAAAAAATAACTAAGTATGTAGAGTTAATAAAAATACATGTAGTAGACTCACGTTCAGCCCACTTGGATAATTCCAAGCCTCGACGCCTTTCTCAACTCTTCCATCAACCCACGCATGGCATGGGGTGCCCCATGAGTACTCATGCACTTTATTGAGAGGATGCAGAAGTTGTAAAAGTTTGGCGTCGACGATTGTTCTTGGTATTGGGAAAATGACACATCCCAATACACATAGTAGATATCACGGTGGCCACGTGGTTCACTTTCTCATCGATTAAAGTTCATTTCTCTTTCTTTTTCCTTGGTGCCCTTGAACATATCCATCAGAGTACTCATGTTCGCGCCTAGTTCATACTTCATGCATATATTGAACCCCGTTTTTGATGCATCTGCATCCCAACCAAAACACTTATTAGTTAGAGCATAAAAGTTTATCCCATTCCAATCCTGTTTTGTGTACTCATCCCTGACACCTTTGCCATGGTAGGGAGTCTAAGAATCTGCACAACATCATCTGGGGTAATCGTCATCTCCCCAAACGGCATATGGAAGGTGTCGGTCTCAGGACAAAGTCTCTCCACAAACGCCGATATAGCCACCCGGTCATGTTCCAACATAGAGTTCTCGGCATCATTAGACAACCCCGAATTTGTAATAATTGTCTTGAACCTTTGACATTCATCGGATAAAGGCCAATCCAAAGATTTTAGTTGGGGCGACGGTGGGTTTGAGTATACGAACCGCATCGGAATGATACTATTAAACACACGACAAGTTATTTTTTTTTAGAATAACCTAAAACTATAACCCTTAAAACTATTACGAAGAAAAAGATAATACGTAAAAAAATGGATACGATTATTACCTCGGCTTTCATATATTTCTTTGGCCAAGGAGTCTTTGTATCCAAATAACAATTATCCTCCATCCTCCGGCATCCCAAGGTTACGCCTTTTGGAATATCCTTCATCTTCAGTTCTTGTGGGACAAGGTGTTTCACTTTCTTTCGAGGAGGATTTTTCTTTCTGGGCTTCTCCTTTTTCTTGCGCACCGCTAGGTTGTCCTACTTCTGGTAATCTATCTTCTGGTGCTTATTGTTGAACACTAGGTTGAATTTCAGCTTTTGATTGTGGAGCAGTTGGTTGAACACCTTTTTGAATTGGTTCTGATTGAGGGGCAGTTGGTTGAACACCTTCTTGACTGCCTTGTTGAGTTCCATCTTGAGCACTTGAAGTGGATTTAGCAGTCCTAGCTCTCCTTGCACTAGCTGTCAAGTTCTTACGCCTTTCCATCCTTGCACTATCTGAGATAATTGCATCTTCGGCTTTTTTACCTCGCCTATCCCTAAAAAACAAAAGAAAGTACAATAGTTTAGTAAACATATGTTACCAAACTACACAATCGGGAAGCTAATATAAATCCAAAGACCCGAATATACACAATCGTAGGTTTCGGTTAACATAAGCGGCCGAATATAAATAATCGGACACAAAAGAAAGTTTTTGGTATCCGAATATGTTTATCCAAAAAAAAAAACAACCTAAACTATACATTAGAACCAGGAAGCTACATTTCAACATAGTCTTCCGAAAACACATAATCGAAAGTCAGAATAGAGCCTATCCTACCGAATACACCACAATCGGAAGCCATACAAAACTAATTTCTATCGAATATGCATCACTTTGTGTCCAGAAATTACTAAAGTGGTTGAGCCTAAACAATCGGAAGCAAATTACAAAACATATCATCCGATTTCTGCGTCTCTATTACTTGTACTTCCCTAGTATATTCTAAGACAAAAACACATTTAACTTCTCCGATTATGGTCGATTTAGGCTCGGTAATGAAAAACGTTCTACAATCGGTAGGAAACCTATATATTTACCACCCGAATATGACCAATGTTCTTGTGGAATGAAGAATTCGACCACAATCGAAGTTTAAAACAATAAGTAAAACGAATCGAATAATAACCGAAAACCTAAAAAAAAATATTCATGGATTCGTCGAATTGAAGAAATACAAACCAAAAAAATGGTAGAATCTTACCTAATCGGGGCCATTTTGAAGTTGCACGAGAGTTTGGCTATCGAATCACCTACATCGCAGGACATCATCATCTTCATTTTTTCGTGTTTTTCGCGTTCTTCGTGTTCTTCGGTGAGAATTTCTTTATTAAGGGCATGCGGTCCAATGTGTAGATCGTCACCGCGATACACATTTTTGGTTTTAGCTTTCTTACGTTCCTTATCTTTCATCTTTATAGAGAATAATTGACGATGATTCGATTCGACGATTAACGATAACGATCTATTGAAGCGGAGTTGAACGAGGGGGAAGTTTTCCTCTCTCGCAATAGGAGGGAAGAGGAGTTGAAGTTGAAAAGAAAAGAAATGAAATGAATTTAGGTTGACATTGGTTTTATCGGTCCAAACGATATAATCGGTAGTTAATACAATCTCATTAGCTACCGATTTTTAAGTAGCCTCAAATTTCAATTAACCAAAATTATATAAATTTTGAATTTGTCGATTTTCTAATCAGTAGCTTAGACATTTTAATTTTTGTCCGATTATATAGTAGCCCCAAATTTCAATATGACAAAATTATTAAGATTTCTTATTTCTATACTATAACAATCGGTAGTCTAGTGAGGTTCATGTTCCTACCGATTGTGATGGAAGGGCAGACAAGCCTTTGGCACAAATATATATTAATCGATAGTATCTTTGAGTTTCTTAACTCGCGATGATCGGTATTAAGACACAAAATAACTTCCGATTATATAAGGGCATTAATGAGTTCTACTAGCCTTTAGGACATCCCTTAACGTTTTATATGGGTTGGGAATAAAAAGTCGCCCCTAATTCTTTTGGGGTCGCCCTAAAAATTCCAGGTTGTTTATAAGCGGCTCCTTGTATGGTCGTAAGCTTTAACCTTCACATGGGTAAGCTAACCCAAAGATATGAGCCAAGGACACTTGTAGTGGTTTTTAGTATCTTTCTCCCACTAGCGATGGGGATCGGCTAACAAACCCTTTTAACAAAACATAATGACCATAGGATCCCTAACATCTAACGGTCCAAATATTTGATGATATGGCATATTAATCTTTTTTATTTTGTGTTTGGTTGTGATTCGCTCTAGGAATATTAATCAAAAATAAATATCGGTATATATTCATCTCTACCTACATCTCTGCTCTCTTTGGCATGAAAAGAAATAGTTTGAAATACCGGTCCATGAAGCCTTCATCTACAAACTATAATCCTTACTCCCCAAACCACCACCATCCTTGCTACCAAATCCATGACCAGAAAGTAACCACCAACCCTTCTACCGCCATAGCTTTCACCACCACGATCAATCTGCTCCCATCTAAAGAAATCAACCAAATGACCAACTTTGCTCGTCATTAATTAATCACCATTCAATATCAAAATTCTTCATTATTGCTTAAAACGATTTTTACTAACCCTAGACGTGACTAGGGATAATAGAATTGTGTTCTTGATAAAGAAGAATATATTTTAATGAAAATATTACGGAAAGAAAACCCTAAAAAGAATCGGACAGAAGTTTGTATCTTCATTACAACCTAAAAGAAGAAAGAGTGACTAGTATTTAAATCTACACAAATGACAAGAACATACCAGCAAAGCAAATAGTCAATCATAGAACCAATAGAAGATTGACAAGTGTAAGGAGAAGAGTGGTACATGATGTATACGCTAGCAGTTATAAATACGGTTAACACCCGACAAGGCGAGAACTTGTCTATTAGCCCCCTCAAGTTGAAGTGGCCAGAGGAATGAATTTTCAACTTATCTCGAGAAACGAAATCTAAGACTCGGATAAGCCCTTAGTGAAGATGTACGTAACTTGATCCAGAGTGGAAATATAGTGCACCCGCAAGTGCTTAGAATGCACAAGTTCTCGACAAAGTGGAAGTCAACAACTAAGTGTTTCATCCTACCAGAAACACAGGATTGGAGGACAGGAGAAATAGCACTAAGATTATCACATTGTAAAGTAGGGAGTGAGTTGCGAGAAAAACATGAAGATCCTTGAGTAGCTGACAAACCCAAGCAACCTCAGCAGCAACGAGAATTAGCTAATGATCTATATTCAGCCTCAGTACTGGATCTTGCCACAGTAGCTTGTCTTTTGCTAGACCAAGAAATAGGATTAGTACCAAAGAAAATACAATAGCCTCCTGTACTCCTTCTTGTATCAGGTGAAGCAGCCCAGTCTGCATCACTAAAACCATGAACAGCTAACATGCCTTTGTTGAATATAATTCCATAATCCACAGTAGATTTAATATATCTTAAAATTCTCTTAGTGGCTGTCAAGTGATCGATGTAGGAGATTGCATGAACGACACACTTGGTTGTGAGATAGCAGATTTCGGTGCCTAGTCCATGTCGATATCGCAAAAAGCTCCAACTAAAGATCTATAAGGAGTTGCATGTGAGAGAGTGGTACTCCATCGATGGTAAAGTTTGGTCCCAACACAAACCGGAGAAGAACATGGCTTAGCACCTAGCATATCATGTTTGTTGAGCAAGTCCAAAGAATATTTGGTCTGAGACAGAAATATACTGGATGCATCTCTTTTAACTTCCAAACCCAAAAAATAGTGTAAATCTCCTAAGTCTTTGAAAGGAAAGTGAGTTTGAATAAGAGAGATAAGGTTAGAGCAATATGAAGTTGAATTACATGTGATGAGAATATCATCTACATAAACAAGAATCATGGTGATACTTGACCCAACTTACTCAACAAAAAAGTGAAGTGTCTGCAGTAAGCAACAAACTTGTATGAGAGAAAAACATTCATCAACTTTCATACCACAGCTCTAGAGTCTGCTTCAATCCATAGAGGATTTGTGAAGTTTACAAACTTTATGAGGATGATCAGGATCAACAAAGCCGGTGGTTGAGTCATGTAAACCTCCTCTTGTAAATCACAGTGATGAAGGAATGCATTGCTCATCAAGTTGGTGATTTTCCAACCAAATTGAACGGCCAAAGAAAGAAGAACTCGATTGTGGTAGGCTTTTCCCAGAGCCGAAAGTCTCATCGTAATCAAGACCAACTTGTTGATGAAATCCTTTAGCAATAAGTCTTGCTTTGTGCCTTTCTATGCTACTATCGTGAGTTATGTTTGACTTTAAAAACCCATTTACAACCTACCAAATTTAGATGGATCGGGGGGTCAACTAAGGACCATGTACCGGCTGCTTGTAGGGCGGTGTATTGGGTGACAAGTGCGGGACCCCATTTAGGATGCTTCTTAGCTTGAGTGACACGAGTAGGTAAAAGAGAAGGTGCGAGAAGAAACAATAGGCAGACAGAGCATATTTTGAACAATAAACTTTTGGTTTCCTAAAACCTATTTTACCCCTAGTGACCATGTTGTGTTGATTCATGACAATAGTAGGAGTAGATGATACCTCAGCGAGTGGGAGTTGGGAAGTAGATGAAGTATCCGAACTTTCCGTGTGCATTGAGATATAACTACGGAGTGTAGAATCGGTTGGCAAAGTAGAAGTAGTCAGAACATCCGAATCCAAGCAATTCTTTGCAATCATGAAATTAGTGGAGAAATCCTCAAAGGATAAGTATTTTCATCAAACACTACATGCCGGGAAATATACGCTCTTGCCAGGAAGAAGGATGAAGGCACTTGTAACCTTTATAGCTGAGACTATATCCAAGAAATATGCTATGCAAGCTCCTTGGCTCTAATTCCCAGAGTGAGTGGTTTGAGCCATGGGTAACATAAACAACCAAAATATTTCAAGAAATTATAATGTGGTGCCATATTAAACAAAACCTCATAAGGGGACTTATATGCTATGGATTTAGTTAGAAATCTGTTAATAGTGTAGTTAGCATTTGAACGGCCTCAACCTAGTAAGCATCCGAAAGTCTGATTGAATGAGATTAGTCCTACCAACTTCAACTAAATGTTTGTGTTTCACCTATCCGCAACACCATTTTGTTGGGGAGTATGAGGACAAGTAAACTCATGAAGTATGCCACACAAAGATAAAAGGATTGCAGTTCATTGTGAAGAAATTCACCACCTCCATCTCGTTTCGGCAATACGATTGGATGACCAAACATAGTTTCAACTTGAGACTTAAAATAAAAGAAAATTATCTTGAAATCTGATTTGTCATATAAAGGAAATATCCAGCAATACTTGGAAAAATCATCAATGATGTTAACATAGTATTGAAAGCAATTATTGGAAATTACAGGACTTGGACCCCAAAGATCAATATGAAGTAAGTGTAATGGCAAAATGCTGCAATGAGGGAGTAAGGAAAATGATAGTCTATGACTTCTACCAAGTTGACATTCATGACAAAAAACCGGAGTTTTGACTATGTTGGATAAGGAAAGAACTCTACTAACATGTTGCATAGTAGTAAAAGAGGGATGGCCAAGTCTTCTATGCCATATTGCTGCTGAAGGTGATGAGGATCTAGAGTAAGCATGATGTCCTATAGTCTGGAAGTGGAGATGTGGTTTTGGCGAGTGAAGTTGATGGGATACAAACCATTACTATGAGGGCCTTGTAAAGTAATCTTCCCGCAGAGAAGAGATCCTTCACAAAGAAACCAAGAGGATCAAAAGTGATTGAACATTGATTATCTCGATGTAAACTTGTGAACTGACAACAAATTTGCCGAAGCTTGTGGTACATGAAGAATATTATTCAAAGCAAATAGTTGAGCAGAGCATACTTAATAGAAGAACCAATGTGATGGATTTTCATACCTGAACCACTAGTTGTGTGAATTTTATCAGAACCATCAAAAGGATTAGAAGTATGTAATTGATTCATCATTTGTAATGTGTTGATTAGCACCAAGATTACCATGCATACCAAGGATTTTCCCCCAAAATATTTGCAGAAGCCAACATAACACTTAAGTGTTGTGGTGTATTTGTGTTTTGATAGGCAAAATTCATACGATGACGACAAGAAAGAGCATCATGTCCATATTTAAGTGTTGTGGTGTATTTGTGTTTTGATAGGCAAAATTCATACGATGACGACAAGAAAGAGCATCATGTCCATATTTGATGCTAATTTGACATGGTACAACATCTGGTGGTGGTGCTGATGAAGTAGATGGATGTGATGGTGGTGGTGGTGGTGGTGGTGGTTGGGAAGTAAAATTGTAGTAACTAGGAGAAGGAGATCGAGGATGAAACTGAAATTGACTCCTAGTTGGTGGATAATAATGATTACCTCTCCCACGACCACGAGATCAGATGCATATTGATTTCAGCAATGAGGCTTGAAAGGCGGCTCGATTGTTGGATTCCAGATAGAAGAGTCGATGAGCGATTTTGTACAACAATTTCTTCAGAGGAGAAGATTGTGAAGCTTTCTTGAATCAACCTAGAGTGAAAATCGAATGCGAATTGAAGTGCATCAAGGCTTGATATTCAGAACCAATCCCATTTAAGATGGTAACAACAAGTTCATCATCGAAAAGGTGATCCAAAGCGACTAATTGATCTGCAATCTTCTTAATTTCACCAAGATAACTAATCATAGTACCATATCCATGTTTTAAGGATTGCAATCTTGTGCGAAGTTGTTTTAAACGAGTGGTGGACCTACTTGCAAACCTCAACTTAATATTATCCGAAAGTTCTTTAGTAGTATGAGCACCAACAACATAAGGAAGAACCAAATCTGGAGATAGTTGATTGAATCCAAAGAATTAAGGTATTATCATCTTCAATCCAGTTATTGTAGGACGGATTGATGAGTTCCCTATCATCACCATCAATCCATTCTTGTGTGTATTTTCGAGGACAAGGAATTGAACCATCAAGAAAACCAGAAACCTTGTATTTCTTCAACAATGGAAACAAAACACTTTTCCAGGTAATAAAATTGTCCTCAGTGAGTTTGAAATGAATAATATTAGAGATGTGATTTAAAGAAATTTGGGAAATACGAGAATCATAATGATTATAAGCCATTGCATATCAAAAAGAATCAAAGCAGTAGCAGAAAGAATCAAAGCAGTAGCAGAAAGATCAAAGATCAATGAATGAAGCAGCGGGAAAAGGATCTTACCAGTCGAATGATACCATAATAGAATTGTGTTCTTGATAAAGAAGAATATATTTCAATGAAAATATTACAGAGAGAAAACCCTAAAAAGAATCAGACAGAAGTTTGTATCTTCATTACAACCTAAAAGAAGAAAGAGTGACTAGTATTTAAAGCTACGAAATGACAAGAACAAACCAGCAGAGCAAATAGTCAATCAGAGAATCAATAGAAGATTGACAAGTGTAAGGAGAAGAGTGGTACAGGCTTTATACACTAGCAGTTATAAATACAGCTGTAACACCAGACAGTTAAATGAGAACTTGTCTATTAAGGGCGTGAAAAAACTTTCCACTACTATTTATTTATGAATCCATTCAACACTACTACTCATTCCAGTAATTTATTCAATTAATATCGTAGGATTGTGATCAATTGGAAAGTTGTAAATAATGGACAATTCATATTTTCCGATCTCGATCAATCACATATGTAACGAGAAATTGCCTATTAAATTGTCTTCCCAATATTATCGGCTCAATTGCTAGTGATTAAACCAAAACAGCCTAAAACCTAAATTTGTGCCATGTCATCAAAAATGTTAGCCATTAGATATATTAGATCCATCTGTTATTAAGTTTTGTCAAAACCTTTTGTTAGTCTATCCCGAGTCCTGACCCTCTAGTATATTACTCCCTCCGTTCTTAAATAATATGCTGGTTTCATGTACAAATTACACATGAAACCAGCCTATTATTTAAGAACGGAGGGAGTACAAAAATAAAGAATGATTTTCTTGAAAACTGAGCTCATAAGTTTTTTCTCAAATTTTGATGTTTGTTTGTTTCAAGTTGGAAAAAGGATCAAACATAGAAACAACCTAGACTCATAATCCAGGCAAAATACAATACATGGTAACCAATTGGTATCTAAGACTAACTTCCAACCGGGAATGTTATTTATGCCCCTAGTATCCATGGGCTTTGCAGAACACCCTTCAGGGTATCTTTACAATGAGCTCAATATCCCTTAACAAGTTAAAGTCCGTTTAACCTTTCATGACTTTTATTATGTCCGAACGATATAGGTTAGTTTCTTTTGTTTTTTCGATTGAATTTTTGAGAGAGAGAATTTATGAATCAGAGACGAGCAGAGAAGATTTGAATCTCAATTTGAACATGCAATTTCAAATTCGTTGAATATTATTTGTTCCCAACTACGTTGTTGAAGATTATTAGTTTAATCGATTATAAATTTCAAATTCGTTGAAGATTATTAATTAACCGATTATAAATTCATGATTTGAATTTGATTTTTTCTTCATCAAATCGAGAAAATGATTGTTCTAAAAACCAAAACCTAAAGTTGGTAGTTGTTCCACATTTGAATTAGGAAAATCTATTTTGCTCAGAGAAATCTATTTTTCAACTCAAATCAAAAGTTGTGGATGAATCATTGAATCTGAAGATCGATTCAAAGATATTACGAAGCTCGATTCACTATTTGATTTGTTCTAGTTCAATCTCGAGAACAGGTAAAATATACTCGTTAATTTACTTTTTTTAGAATCATGTAATGTTGTTCATATTGTATTTGATTAACCATTAATTTGGCATGTTTGTACATTTTGTTTTATATTTTTCAATTGAATATTGTTTTTCAAGTGTTTTATGTAGTGATTAAGCATGATTTATGTTGACCAGGGTATAAGCTTGATTGTAATGAGTTTTTAGGTTATATTGTTATTTGATTTTTGTAATGGTGATACAACAATGTAGTAGTTGAATCTGTTAGGTCATATTGTTAGTTGTTTTTGTGATAAATCAATGTAGTAGTTCTACTGTTTACAATTGCTTAGTGAATTCGGGCAATGTATTCAACTTTTCCACCGTTTTGCCTTGATATACTTATCACGAGGGGCGCGACCCAGGAGTGATTTGCGTCATGACCGATTTTAAGCTACGGGACATGTTTGAATCACATATTCAATCTAAGGAAAAATTGTAGCTTGTCAACCTGTTTATATAAAATGTCTTTGTTATTGAATCGCAGGACAAATTGTCCAAGTTTTTTCCAATTATGAAAAAAACTTGTGGTAGTTGCTTCTAGTTGTGGAAACAACTTGGGTTGGTTACTTTCAATACTTTTATAAACAACCTATGGTAGTTGCTTCTAGTTTTGGAAACAACTTTGGTTTGTTGCTTTCAACTTGTATCTTATTATCCTTTGGAATTTCCGATTTTCTTCTCTTTGCAAGGTAAATATGGTTGTCGCAGTAGATCAACTTTTGCAACTTAAGCATCTCTCATGTTATCTATGAATCAACTACCTTCAAGGAGATGCAAAGTCTTGTGTTGCGTTCTTGGAGTATTCTTTCTCAAGTCCCTTATGTGATCCTTTACGATGTTAATGGTGTACTTCAAATCATTCGGTCCGATTTAGATTTGAATTTTCTTATTATATCCGCCAAGCTAAGGGAATACAAGTTTTGAAGCTCAATATTTAATTGAAACTCCTTCTTCTCCTTCTTCTTATTCTTCTTCTTCTTCTTCTTCTTCATGTGTTGCTTCTTCTTGACTTCTTCAAGTTGTGTTTCAACTAAAGGTTTGGCTTTTGTTGAAGACATGACTGATGACGTTTTAATGAATCAATTATCCACAAGAAAACCAAAAAAAATGTGATGCTTGGGCTGGAATTCTTACGGTGTTGGTCGGATGTTTGAGGAGGAAAGATGAAGTTGTTGATGTCTTGTTGAAGTATCAAGTGGAGAGTGGGTACAAAGTCAAGCCTCGAGAAGACCGATCGGAAGCGTTATACAATTCATTGCCTTTTCAAAGAAGAAAAAGGATGTAGGTGGAGGTTCCACTCTTCTTTGGCATTCAAGGCGGCCATGCTTTTAAGTGCAAGAATTTTATATCGGAGAATTCTTGTGGTTTGGATTGCTTTGATCCTTCAAATCTTCGAATGACGAAGACTTTTATAAAGAACATTATAAAAGACGATATTAGAGTTTCGTAAAGCGTAAAACAACCACGGACATTCAAGATTTGTTTTTCGGGGAGTATCAAGTTGACCTCACCTACCATCAAGCATATCGTGGACTTGAAATTTTGCAAAGAATGTATTTGGGAGATGATATCAAGTCGTATTCGATTTCTTGTGGTATGAAGAAGCGAGTCAAGCGTTATAATCTCGAAGCGTCATCAACTTTGAGTTTAATGCCTAAAAGTGAGTTTAAGAGGTTTTTCATTTCTTTCAAAGCTTGCATCACGTGGTTCAACAAGTATTGCCGTCCTATGCGATAATAGATGCTACGTTTTTCTTGAAAGTTCAGGGTGATCTTATGGTAGCTTGTGGGAAAACCGAAACCAAGGTATTATGCATCTTCTTTACTATTTTCTTTTTATTTTGTGTTGTTTTTATGACAAACCTTTTGGGTAGAAAACTTTTGTAGACAACTGTATGTAATTGCACAACCTCAACAAACCTTTTAGGTTTAGATTTTTGTGAACAAACTCGACAACTTGTAAACAACCTCAACAAGAATGAAAACAACTAGCACAAGTTGCCTCCAAAATATGGAACCAACTTGTGCTAGTTGTTTTCATTCTTGTAGTTTGACTTTTATATTTTAGAGGCAACTTGTTCCAATTGCTTCCATATTCGGAGACAACTTGTTCTAGTTGATTCCATTCTTTTGGAGACAACTTGTCGGGTTTCTTCCATTGTGTAATTCAAACATGCTACTCATTTTTTGTGTTAAATTTTTTTGTTTTTTTTTATTTTGCAAGAGATATTTCCGTTGCCTTTGGGATTGTTTCTCGCGAAAATAGTGATAATTGAAAACTGGTTTCGGAAAATTTGAAGGGAATTGTCGATCCGATCATCCGTTGCCATTATATATGATCGTGGAACTGGAATTTTGAACATTGTTCCCGAAATCTTTCCGAATGCTTTTCACTCGTATTGCTCGTACCATATGAAAGTCAATATTCCAGTTGTCAAAGGCAAGAGTAGACAGATTTGCTATTAAGTTGTTTGAGCAATGCTATAGTGCTGTCACCAAGGAAAAATTTCTCAAGGCGAGTTTCAAGCATGGTCAATCGAAGATGTTCTCTGTTATTGAGTGGATGAACAAGATCCCACTGAAGAAATGTGTTGCTCATGAGTTTCTGGGGAAAGGTATGGAGAACTTACATCCAATATAGTTGAAAGCTTTAACAACTTGATTAGGCACTTAAAGCGACCGAAAGCCATCGAGTTGATTGAATGTATTCGTGCTCGGACAATGGAGACAATGTGGAAGAGGAAGGTTGAAGCTAGCAGTGGACTACAAGACTTACCCCTAAGATGCAAGCACGGTTAGACAAGAGGATAGCCGACATCGTAGATACAAGGTGCGTAGAGCTAGTGAAAAGGTATTTGAGATCATAACTAGTCTTCGAAGCATCTTGTTGACTTGGACTCGAGACTGTACTTGTCATTGGTGGCAAAAACACGACTTCCTCGCAGGTCATTCGGTGAAAGCTATGGTGCAGATTGGTGAGGAGGAGGTGTACAAGCACATCTCACCTTACTACACCGCTAAATGCTACAGAGGTTTGTACTCAAAACCTATTTATCCCATTCCTGATGGTGACAAGCCTGATGAGATTTCTCAAAAATTAAATACATCATGCCTCCTCTGTTGGACCACAAGTTGGAAGGCCAAACTCGTTAGTAAACGCGATTCTTGGTGAGAAAATACGCAAGAAGAGAAGGTGTGGTCGCCGTGGAATGCTTGTATACCATAATCGTAGAACATGCCGAAGTGCTCCATTGGCCCCGCCCACCAGTATTCAAGAATCGCTCTAGGATTGGAAGGTTCTACGGGGATAATGTTCCCATGAAATCTCTCAACCGCATTAGTCTTGTCATCTTTTTTCATTTGTTGCGAGTTTGTTTTATGTTTTTAGAACCTTTCTTTCATGTTTTATTGAACTTTGTGATTCATGCTTATGTGATTGGTTTTGTCTTTTTAATTGATAATGTTACATTCTTAGTTGTTAGGTTGTTATGAAATGATTTTGGTCTGTAATATTATTTGATTTGTTGGCTATGTCCACGATTCTGCATGTTGCTTCCACTTTATGGAGACAACTTGTTCTAGTTGCTTCCATTACGGGAACAAGTTGTGCAGAGTTGTCTCCGTATTTTTACCTATGCAAACCTGAACATATGTAAACATTGCAACATCAAGATAATCAAGAATGTAAGGGTTTACAAATGATTTTGATCCTTAATATTATTTGCTTTGTTAGTTATTTTCACAGCATTCTACAAGTTGCTTCCATTTTATGGAGACAACTTGTTCTAGTTTCTTCCATTCTCGGGAACAACTTCGCAAGTTGCTTCCATTTTATGGAGACAACTTGTTCTAGTTGATTCCATTCTAGAACAACTTACGCAAGTTGTCTCTGTATTTTTTACCTATGCAAACTGTAAGCATATAGAAACATAACAACACTGAAAATAATCAAACCATTCAAACTTTAACTAGACAATATTTAAGAAGTGTACTTTAATTAGATAATACCAACATAATGTTAACAACCAATAGTAATCTGTAGCCAATCAGAATAATACTAGATAATACTAACAAATGTAGTTCAATCAGATAATTCTAAGTAATACTAACAAGTTGTCTCCATCATTTAGTACTCTTTGGGAATATATCAATCGACTCGAATTTGTGCCTTTGGTTTCTTCCATTCATTGATTCAGCAGCAGTAGATACCTAACGCCATCTTGATCCTTTTTTTGTTAAGTGGCCAATATATTGATTCTTCTTTCCTCCCCGCTTTAATACCGAATTCTTGGTATTTCACCAACATCTTCATAAAAACACAAACAAATATTGCGTATCAAGGTGTTATTCTTTGTTGAAGCACTTTAGGAACCTTCAATGTGTGAACAATTTCATTACCACCTTTGTCTCGATGTCCAATCTCATTTAGAACTTTGCTCGGTGGCTTTGTAAGTGTATGCGGTGACCTAACAACAATGGACTGTTTCATAGAGTTGCATATCTTCAGACTCCTTCATGTAATACCAAGAACACCTAGCGGAGTTCATGCACGTTGAAAACATCGCATTTTGTTCTTGGCATCCAACTTCAATTAGCCCTCACATAATATGCTAATAAACTTGTTTCTATTGCATTCGTCTCCATTGTCCATGTATATTTGCACGTATCTCTCGCATCATTGAAAAGTTTTTAAAAAACAAAAAGATACATACATTTTATTTCTCGCAAAAAGTTTTTACAAGTCAAAATAACATGCAACTGTTAATACTAACTAGTGCGTAATTTATCGAGGATAAAAAAGTGATTTACCAAAAGATTGGTATTTAGTATTACCTTTGCCGTATGGATTATCGAATAAACGTTTTCCATCTTCGATTTCAGAATACGGTGTAGAATTCTCGATGTCACTATCGATATAGAGATCATCCAATAGATTTTGAATGAACTCAAGTTTTAATGTGATATTCATTATTTAAGACAGAACAAGCCGTTTTCCGCATAATCCAACAACACAAAGAAACATCATTATTAAGAATCGGTAAACGTCAATATTGCATTACTAGAAAGAAACATCAATATTGCAAAATTGAAGGAACTGCGGGAAATAATACCCAAAGTCAATACTAAAACTAGCAAAAGATATAAGGCTTACTATTTTTACCCTTCCGTGGCATCCTCGCAGAATTCTTGAGTATTTTTTGTTGATCTTCGCTGCAATCTCCCAAAGCTTAAGACTTTATGCACGCGCTTGAGTGGTTTTGTTGAGGAGGTGTTGGATCGATGTACTCGATTGCTTCCAAGTTAATAAGCGCCTTTGTCTTGTTGTTTCTTGTTCTTTTTCGGGTGCAAACTTATTCTCAGTTGAATCCATCTCCTAATTTTTTTCTTCCTCTCCCTTGGATCGTTTTGACTCTTTTAATAATAGAACCAACAACAACTTTCTCTTGACTTTCTCTTATTTCTCTTGAGTTTACGATAAGTCACTATCTTTGTCTGCTTTTTGGTTGTTCAATTATCTGAGAAGATGGGATTGGTGCTGTTGGAGAATCCAAATGCAAATCAAAAGTTGGACCTTCAAAGTATTGGTTTCGCACACATGTTGGAGTGTGTTGAACAACGCCCATTTCATCCGATTTTTTTTCTTTCACCCTCACTCTCTTGTGTAGAATATGCTACTTGCCTACAATTTGGATTAAAGGAAAAAATTCATTAAAAACATAGTACACCGAAAACAAGGAGAGGAGACAACTTTAAGGAATTTGCTTCCACGTATGGAGACAACCTGAAGCAAGTTGCTTCCTAAACATATGGAGACAACTTGATCAAGTTGGTTCCACATATGGAAACAACTTGAAGCAAGTTTCTTCCAAATTGAATAAGTTGATTCCTAAACATATGGAGACAACTTGAAGCAAGTTGCTTCCATCCAAAAATTATTTACTACTAAATTTAGCAATCTACTATTAAAAATGAATGAATCTACCTTTATGTTACATCTTCTTGATTATTTAGAGTTGTCCTTTCTTTATCATCTCCAACTAGTTCCTCATCCATTTTAACTGCACTTGTTCTTTCAACTTGGTCTTCCTCCATTGCAATTGTACTTGTCTTTTCTTGCTCTTCCTCAATTTCAATAGGACATGTATTTTCTTTATCCTTTGGTGCAATCGGGACATGTCTTTTCATTTGAGTTGTCTTGCGACATTCTTTGTTCTTGCTTAGTGCGATCCGAGAGTATGTTACTTCCCTGCAAATTCATTAAAAATTTCATTTAAAACACAACAAACATTCTAAAGCAAGTAGTTGAGGCAACTTGAGGAAGTTCATCCCACATTTGGGACACAACTGGGAGCAAGTTTCTTCCAATATATTGATACAACTGAAAGCAACTTCATGAAGTTGCTTCCATAAGTTAATACAACTTGATCAAGTTACTTTAACATATTGAGCAAACTTGGCTTTCAAATGTATTTAATCTAACAAGTTGCATTCTAGTGTCATGTGCTAATTATAATCTAGTCTAACAAGTTGCATTCAAAAAATAAAGTTGGACAATTCTAACAAGTTGCATTCAAGAATAATCTACTCTAACAAGTCTAAAGTAACATAAGACTAAAGTAAATGCATCTTACCTTCGCTGCATGCTCTTTCTCAACTTGTGCAATCGAGTCCTCTTTTCTCCTTCCTCTCTAATTGGTTCTTGTGTTTCGTTATTTCTTTGGTCTTGCTCTATGTTAGCAAAATATTTTTCAGCTTATCTCATACATATCCACATTCCCGCATCAACTCATCCAAACTATCGGGCATGGCTACCTCAGTTGAATCTTCTGTCAAATGTTGGCTTTACTACATTTATTGGTGTTCTTTGATTCAACAACAAAATTTTCTTCGCTCATGTGCATTGTCTCATGCATTTCCGTCGCCTTGACTTCCTCAACAACCTCCTTTTCGGTGCATGATTCTTTCTCATTTTGTTTGGTTCATGTGATGATCTTCTTCTTTCGGTTTCAACTACATCATCTTTAGGAACTTGATTCATCTCCCGATAACTATTGGTGATCTTCAACATCTTCATTTTGTTGTTCATCATCTTGAATGATTTCTTCTTCTACTCACCGCACTCTCTTATCGACATTTTCTTCTTGAACCCCATTGCTGAAGTTTCACCTACATTAGCTTCTTGCTCGATTTACATTTTCGGAGGGCGTCGGTTGATTCTTCTACCATAAAATATTGAGCTCCACTCGCTTGTACTTCTTCTCCCTTGAGAGGTTTTTGGTGTGTTTTTCAAATCCTAAGAATCTCGCAAGTTCTTGTAAATATCGACCATGTGTTGCTTTTGATCATCTCCAAATTAATCTTATCCTTATTGGCTTCATAAACGCTTGAAGGAACTCGTTGTCGTAATGAAATTTCTTAAGAACTCATCTCCTTCAATCTTATAGTAGATCTCTTGGAGTGAAAGTTTTCGACTTCAAGGAATTTGGCATTTAGCCTCTCTTCTTCAAGTAAATCGTACAACGGGTTGTTGAATGCCCTTTATTTCTAATTCTTCTACCAATTCTCTCAGTTTGAGTCGGTCTTTGCTCATGTGGTGTCGGTTCGTCTCGAATGCCATTTGAAAATCAAGATTTCAAATTAGTCAAGATTTTTTCCTTGAAAATCGGTCGCAAGTTAATATACAACTTGAGTAAACTATTTGTTTCAACCAAAACCAACTAGATCAAGTTGCTTTCATTTGAAGCAAACTTGATAAAGTTGCTTTCATTTTATGGAGACAACTTGAGAAAGTTGCTTTCATTTTTATGGAGACAACTTGATCAAATTGCTTCCACATATCTTCATTTCATAATATTCAACTCGAGATTCACTAAAGTAGCATAAAATTTTTACTTCAGATATTCTTCCTCGGGAATACCATATTGCCGTCACTATCTTTCCTTTCTACCAATCAACTTGTTGCACAAATCTAGTTGGTGCCACTGGTGAATCTTGAGTTGAATATTCAAATCCTTGTCGCTTTGGTAGGTAGTTGCTATGCTCCAAAAACCAATACGCAAACAAAAAAATTAAAATGTTAGTTAAGTTTCTCAAAACATTTTAGATCAAGATTATCTTGTCAACAATTTTTCATTTCTTTTTTACCAACAAAAATGGTATGCACCTGTGTACACATTTAAGACCATCTTTTCTTTTTGGTTTCTTTATATTATCCATCAAATATTTCACTATGTGGTCTGGCCACGACACTCTATGCATGGAGCACAAGCATGGCAACCATCTCTGGGTAAAGTAGCCTCCACTAGTATCCGTGAAGAAGAACACGGTGCACGACCACATGCCAAAGAAAATCGAAACAACGCTGGGTCCTTTCCATTTTCAGCTTCTCCTCTCAACACCATATCGTCATTGCCTAGTAATCTTGTAGTCTTTGCCTTGTACTTGGGAAATGTTTATGCAAGAAACCTATGTGCTCTTTAGTTAGTTTACTCAATTTCTTCTTCATTTCATCATCTTCAGGCCTTCTTTGCACATTGAAGAAAACAACAAAGTTATCTGCTGTTGGAACATAAACCTTCTTATTAAAAACAAATCCCACTTCCACCTTCTTCCTCACTACTACACTATCATGGCAACTGAGAAGCATCTCTATAGCTTGAGGAATCTTAGTGTATACACCATCAGCCAACAGCTTCCTCCATCCCTGAGCTCCCTTCAATCACCAACACCAACCACATACATTCATTCCAACTCCTTCCATTACTGCTCCTTTCTCAAGCAACATTGCTTGCAGGCACATAACACTTTCATATGCTCGGGCACCACAATTCATTCATGTACAACACCCTCTCAGGTCGCTTCTGCCTGCATTTTGCTGCCTCAATTCATATCCCACAGCCTCAATAGAGACCACCATTCTTCAGCAATCAGCTTCATTCTCTCAGGTCGCTTCTGCCTGCATAACCTTCCCTGAACTGCATCATTGCCATCTCTTGCATTACAAGCCCCGGTCTCCACAGCCACCGAGCAATACCACCACCTGCTCATCCATCTTGCCAGCTTACCAAGCCGTTGCCAGCTCCTCCTGTTCAAATCCTAGCATACATCTATTTGCACAATTCCATCATTCCCTGTAACAAGCAGCAGCATCACCTATAGAAACCCATTAACAGGATCATCCAAACCCATTCTTTCCCTTGATAATCATCTCTGCACAACCAATTTCTGCAGCTTCATCTCCTCCAACTCAGCCAATTTCGGTTCCATTTTCATCAATAGCTCGCAATCTCAACTCTGTCTAAATTGGGCACCATCCTCCAACTCGGTGCTTATGTACCAACAAAGACCACTACACCCAATTTCAACACAACTCCTCAAAGTATCAACCTCGCCAAAAATTTCACAACCACTGCCAGTTCTGCAACTTTATGACCATTAGGACCCCCTTCTTCCAATTCACCGGTGACTACCAACATCACAGATCGATCTCATCACTTTCGTTTCCCTGAGCTTCAACAGCAAATCCATTTCATCTCTTATTTCTCTTAATCATTACCGACTTCAATCATTCAACCATTTCCGTCTCTGACTTCATCTTCTCCCTGAGCTTCAATCGAAACCCATTATCAGTTCCACAGCAACAACTTGCCTCTGAATCGATTTCATCATTATCATCCATCTCCAACAAACCCATTTCTCGATTGATTCGATTCAAACCCATTCTCTCAATGACTCTTGATTGGCAGAAGTTCTCATTCGAACCCGGAAGCACCACCACAATCGAACCCATCTTGTTTATTTTGCCATTAATACCTCGACCCAGTGCAGCTCTCTCTCTTAATGGCGCTGACCATGCACCTTTCTTACTTTGGACAAAGGTAATGAAAATGATTGAGAGATGGTCTCGATTTCGAGTTTAGGTTTAAATGACACGGATCCCGTCGGGTTTGGATAAGAATGTACAGTTAGACCGACCCGATTGGATGCTTGACATGACCATCCCTGGATAAGGGCTGCCAGTGTTAATAACACCCATGGCTGATTGATAAGGGGTACCCTGGATGAGAGCCCCTTAACCCTCTTTGGGCTCGGATAGTGTTCGCCAGTAAAATGACCTTTTTGCCCTTTTGGCTCAAATAGGGTGATTTCTTCTTCTTTTCCTCGTGCGACTCCAAAGTAGCTATAAAACTCAAAACAAGCGTAAAATACATAATTTACCACGAAAAATAACAAAGAAAGCATAAACTACTAGATAGTAAATACGGTGTATTCTACACTATCGATTAAATTTGTAAAAAACCCGGAAAAATCATGCGGCGACATTTTGTAAAAGATAAAGCCATTTATAAGTGTTGGATACTCCCTCACTTAATTCACCAAGAATGGAGCATGTAGCAACAATCCCATTCTGTGAATACATGAAATTCCTCGAGGTTGGAGCATGTGGCAACAATCCCTTCCCTGTGAATTTCATATCGGCCTTGTATTTCCAGTACTCATTATCGGTGTGGCATGGCGGAAAGTGTTACTCTTACGAATAACACGAACCTCCAAGCACTATAATGAAACCATGTACGAAATAAATTCGCAGGTGATTCTCGGTGTGTTATACTGGCCGAGCCCCTCTCGGTGTGTTATACTAGCCGATTGAGTCCCTCTCGGTGTGTTATACTAGCCCGATTGAGCATCCGGAGTGCCGTATCGGTCAGGATATGATCGATCGCGATCATCCAACTCCATAAGCATGATTGGATGACCCAGGATCAATTCCATCACCCCCAGCGGGTATGGAATACCCACGGCCGAGCCTGCATGGTCGGTCATTAACCTAGCTGCGCAAGAAACCGTTCATACCAAGCATTATGGATGGAAAACCCTAAATTAGGGTTTGCGGCATATTACATGTGTTGCAAAGCGATCTCAACCATCCATCTTCGCGGTATAGATGGAGGGTGTAGATGTAGACTTAAAGCGTCGAGCATGTCAACACGATCACTAGTGGGACCGCCTACAAACTTGACCAATCGGTCAAGACCAACAATGTTTGGCCGTGACAAAATCATCACCCAAGCAGAGATGACGCACGACTTGAAAGCCAAAATTAGGGTTTCAAGTCATCACGCGCGTCCATCTTCTCGGCACAAATGGAGGTCACAGATTAGATTAAACAAGGGCGGTCATGCGAATGACCCAGTGAGCCCATCTACCCCCTCATGTGTTCGGCCAAGGCACATCACGCTCGGGTCAATCAAAACGTGCGTCCAAACTAGCATGGCCGCGCCTCCCAAACCCACAATTGATCTCGACCGCTCAACTTTAGGATGATTTGAGTGGCTTAGATCACGTTTTCATGGGATAGTCGGTATAGGTGTGAACACCCATTTGACCTACCACCTACTGCGCACTGGTATGATCGACCAAGGCCAGAGCCAAGATGGGTCGTCTTGAAACGGCGTGCGGGAATGTCATGCGATCTCCAACTCCTTTGCGGCAGGATTTACTGCATGGCCGATCTCAACCACTCCTCTTTCTTAGGTCAAATTGAGTGGCCTAGATCGCACCTTCATGGGACGGTGAGACATGGACGTGTACACCCAGCATGCCATCTACATACACGTCATTCGGGTCCTCTCCAAAATTCTTCCCATACTTGGTTTCGACCAAGCGAAGAAGAGTCATGCTAAGACTCCTCTTCAAAAACTCTAATATTCATTAACGGTCATGAGATGAGTGTCTCAAAGATCATCTCATCAGTCCAACTTCACCAGACTTGGTTATACAACCACAGTCGGGAGTTATTTGGTTAGTGAGGCGTCATTACCCATCACTTTACCACACCATAATGCGATACTGTGATAAAATACACACGATACTTCACAAGTATCGACTTCTGAATAACACAGGTTATTCAATTGACGATACATGCTATCTTTCGTGGATCCACGATCCACACATTCAGGACATCAATCATGTCACAAGGCGGGGGATACATGCGGGGTATTGGTGCGGCGGTTTACGGTAACGCGCGCCATCACAGAACGTGTCGGGGAAGTCATGGACGGTTAGAGATGAACGGGAGAAGTGGGCAAGGCCGGTCGACGCACAACTCCACTACTCCATCACTCCACTTCCTCCACTTCCCACGAGAGACTTGAATGAGGCTCAATGACTTGTATAAATGGGTTCTCCGCCCTATTTCAAACAACAACACAAGTTGGGCAGAGACAGAAAACCAAGTGTTAATACAAAAACGTATTCAAACACCTTTGGAACTTGCTTGCATCAATCACAAGCCTATTCATCTTTTGTTACAAGTCATAAGCAAGCCAACACCTTCAAAATCTCAACACCTTCTTCGCTTCCCTCCCTAAGATCAACCCCATCTCCTTCACTTTGTGATCGAAACAAGTCTGGAGCGGCCATTTCTTGGTTTAGGTAGGACTTACCTGATTGATCTCTCGAATCTACAAGCACTCACCGCGCGGTGCATTTGTTTAAAGGTTTAAATTCATTCCTCATCCACCCCAAATTACCAAATTCTGCGGGAGTAGTTTTCACCCATAAACACTTGGACAAGGAAAAGGCGGCTGTTGCTGATGAGGGAGGAATGGGAAAGACTTTTCTTCAAATCTCACATGTCGAGAGATATATAATCTGTTTGTTTCACGATGCAAGCACATGTAGAGAACGTGGTTCTAATTTGTTCGCATTATACTGTCTAAGACACGGATAAGCTAGACAGCCAAAAACACGCAAGAATGAATAGTCTGGAGGTTTATTAAACAATAGTTCTAGTGGTGTTTTGACTTCGAAGCTGGATTTGGGTAATCATTGATTAAATAACAAGCAGTAGTAAATGCGTCTGCCCAAAAATAATGAGGCATATGTGCATGAAACAAAAGAGCTAAGCCAGACTCTTTGACATGTCGTATTCGACGCTCTGCTATGCCATTTTGGGGTGAAGTATGAGGACATGAAAACCTATCTTTGAATGCCCGAGTCATTGAGATATGACGTGAATTTCTTATATTCAAGGCATTATCCGATTGAAAAACTTTGATTTTATGATCGGTTAGATTCTCAACCTTGCGAAAATGAATAAAGGTTTGTAAAGCATCGATCGTCTAACCAAAGGAAAAATCCAAGTAAAATGGGAATAAACATCCATAAATAACAAATAATATCGAAAACCAGGATCTTGACAAATACGGAGAAACCCAAATATCAAGAGACAACTAAGCTTAATGTCTTATCATAGACGGTAGTGCTAAGAGAAAGGAAAGCTTCTTGATTTTACTAATGTGGCAAGAATGACAATAATCAAAATGTTTGCTAGAAATAGGAAGGGGAAAAGTTGCTACGGATCTTGGGGAGACCGTACGCAACATGGGATGACCTAATCTTTGATGCCAGACGGGGAAGCTTGTTGTGACTTGTGCTGCGGCTTTATTGGCTTAGCTAGCATGTGAACTCCTTCAAAGAGATACAGCCCATTCCTATTGACCCCTCTCGGCACCGTTAGCCCATGCGCTTGTCCTTCACAACAAAGAATGAGGTGTGAAACTCAAAATATACATCATTATCTCTACAAAATTGAGATACAGAGATAGAAAATTGCACTTGGTCTATGGCACATGATATATATTGTTCGGATGAAAGAAGTTGATAGTGAAGGATGCATTACCTGCCAATGTTGGCAATATTCAAGGCATTACCATTTCCTACATGAACCTGCTCGGTACCATCATATTCATGTGGTATTGTCAGTTTCTCATGTCGGTAATTAAATGGTGAGTCGCACCGATGTCAGATGACCCAGGGCATCATTACAGCCTCTGGTAGAGCAATATATCTTTGCGGGCTTCCTTTGTTGATTATTTTTGGGCTTCTCGTAAATGTGAAACCAACACCTATCTGCTTGGTGATTTTTCTTTTGTAGATCCGACATTTCTCTCCCCGATTGCTTCTTTGAGATTCTTGATTATTATTTGTTGATAGCTTTGAGTTGTTGTTCCTTCCATAGGGGTGGGAGTTGTTATTACGATAATGATTTCCTTGTGCATTGAACATCCTTTGATTTGGTATGCTCGAGTATGATGTGTTTGCTATAGCTACATTGTGATGGGCGGTTGCCAATGAAAAGGCCTGGCTATTTTATTTCTAAAGCATATCAAAAGTGAGAAGAAGAGCATAAAAGGTATCTATATCCATATCATCAATCGTGCTCAAAGAAGTTACAATCGGATCATAGGGCCGGTTCGAGTGCATTCTTGATAGACTCCTTCTTTTCATCTGTTTGTGACGGTGTAGCTTTGTCTCTAAAGGTGATCAAATAAAATTTTAGCTTACCCATTAAAAAAGCCTTCAAAGTTTTGTTACCTTTTTGCATAGAGTGCAATTGTTTCTTTAGACTCATTTGATGAGCCTTTGTTTTTGGTGTATAGTGGCTTTCCAATATGTCCCATACTTGCTTTTTTGTCACCAGGACCTCTACAGCTTCTCCTAGAACTTGGTGTTAGGGTAGAGTTTAGCCATCCTACAAGGAGGGAATCTTGTGCTTCATAGTCGGTGAAATCAGGTTGATAGCTTCTTGTTAGGAAGATTTAGGAGGTATTGCTTTGGTTCCATCAATAAAACCCGGTAAGGCCGTATCCTTTAAGAATAGGCTGAAATTGAGTTTTCCAAAGGAGATGATTTGTTTATGTATGTTTGAGAGTAACAAGGTGATGGATTTGGATTTGGCGAAGGATGTTTGTGTTCGCTGCCATTAAAAATTTGTAGGGTTTTCTGCATTTTTTTTTTTTTTTTGGGTTGTTGCGGAAACGTGTCTTGGATCGAGTGGCTGATACCAAGTTAAAACACGTATCTGGGTAGAAAATCTTCCACAGTTTTCCTGTGGATATGGTACTCTTATTTATATGAAGAGAAGATACACTTATTGTTACACAGTTGGTAAGCAGATAGACATAATCAAAACTATGACTACGGAATAATAGCTAACCAAAAGGAGCGAGTTCTAAGCTTGCATACATTTGTGCCATTTACTTGATCGACTCTTCTAGCTAGTCTTAAGGAGAGTTTGCAATTGTATGGTTAACATTGCTTGAATTCACGAAAGATGAGAAGAATTCGTTAGTTTGTATTGGGAAGAAGCAATATCGAGTTGGGTAAAAACCAGTCTTAGGTCTTACAGTGCAGTACAAGTCCCGGTACAAATCAGTGCCGGTCCTCAAATTGAGGTCCTGGTCAACACGAGTATAGGGATCGGTTTCATAAGAAACCAGGACCGTCACCAGACACTTGTGCATCCGTAGTTGCTTCTGCTGTCCATTCCCACGAAGGTAGTAGACGGTCGAATTATGGAACTTAATCCCATATTGATCCAACAATTCTTGGACGGTCGATTAACGAAAAAGTACCATTATCCGAGCGGATAATCATGGGTGCGCCGAATCGGTATACGATGTGTTCTTTGATAAATGCAGCGATCGTGGCACCTAAATAATCTCGAAGTGGAATCGCCTTTACCCATTTGGAGGAGTATTCGGTTGCGGTGATGATGTACGTATGTCGTCCAGGATGAGGTTGGGCTTATTTGTTCAATAATATCAAGCCCCCACTATGAAAAGGCCAAGGGGTGACAACACTTTGTGCGGCGAGTATGCGGGCGCAGATTAGTGATCCGTGGCTCGACATTCTTTTGGCACTTCCTCATGTTGTTTGTATCAAATTCTGTCGTGGGCCGGTAAAACCCTCCTTCATATAATTGTAGGAAAAGTTTCCTCATGCCTTGGTGTTCGCATTATGAGTTGTAGCCATAACTATCTCCGCTTCTTCTTGTGATAAGCGGCGAGTATCTTATCTCAAAACTCTTTCTATAGAGGATTCCTTCACTCAAAAAGAAACACCCGGCTTTCCTTTGAATTTCAGCGCGTCTTGTCTGTTTAATAGAAAGCGTTCGTGCTTAAGGAAATCTATGTAAGGTTGTCTCCAATCCCCTGTCTCTGCACTACATACCTCTGTTTGTTGTGGTGGCACTTGACAGTCTTCACATTTATCCCAGATCACTGCCGCTTGAACTGCCATATATGGCTAGTATACACCCATCCTCTGCAGTCGGCGGTATAATGGGATTCCCCACGTCTGTCCGCAGGACTCTTCATGAACGCGATTCAATATCTCTTTCGCTTCTACCTTTCCCACACACCGCGATAAAGCACCTCCGGATGTTCGGAAGTATAGCGCTTCTCGGACTATGACAAATTTTTTTAACACCTTAATGGGCAACAATCGATCATCCGCTTCATTGGTTAGATCCTCAATATATGCCATTCTCCAATCATCTTTAAATTAGAAAGCTGCGTCCTCTTTCCATGTGCTCGGTAACGCCCTTCTTTTCACCACTCTTGTTCCTTCGTCGACTTCATTTAATTGTAGCTTTGCTGCTAAAGTGGCTAACGACGTCGTGTTTGTTAGTGGACCTCCCAGTATGCTCAATAACGGTACTTCCCTTTTTGCTATCAATTCTTGGGCTTCCGCTCGGTAGGGGGCTAAGTGCGCCTCTTTTACTTGGAAGTCGCCTGATACTTGATTTGCGACTAGCTTCGATCCTCCTTTGATATCTATTGCTCCTAAGTTGAGCTCTTGACCATGCGTAATCCAAGAATCGTAACTTCATATTCTTGCCACATTATTGCTACATTCAAAATCTAGCTTGAAAGGAAATGATTGAGTTCTCTTTTGGGTGTCTCAAACACTATTCCCGCTCCTCCATAAGAGCCATGTGATGATCCATCAAAAAACATTGTCCAACGTTCTTCCTCCTCGACTTCTGTGACTTCCCCAGGTATATCATCACCTATTTCCGTCATGTCCATACCTAGAACGCGGCCAATAAATATGCAAATACTTTCCACGTACTCCTTTAGACCATTGATACTTTAGATCGAATTGAGATAATTGTAGCAACTTGCGGGCTGTCTGTCGGATAAAGCTGGTTTTGTTGCTAGATAAGCGATTGGATTAGCGGTTGCCACCACTATGGTTTCATGAGCGAGTAGATAAGATCGTAATTTTTGCGTAGCATATATGAGCGCTAAGCATGCTTGATCTTCTTTCGAATATCTGAACTCCGCATCTCTAAACCCTCTACTGATATAATAGATCGGGCATAGCTGATCATTGCCAAGATCTTGCGCCAATAACGCACCAATCGCCATGTTGGTAAATGTTGTGTATAGATAAAGGGGTTCACCTTTTGTGGGAGGTCGTAGGACTCGTGCACCGATTAAACATTACGTGAGCTTAAGAAGGCTCGGTCTTGATCATCTCCCATTCAAATTGCATGCTCTTTCATATTTGTGGGTGACCTCATAGTGGTTATTTCCTCAACCTTATCCAGGATCGATCTGTATTCCTTTGTCTGTAACAACGAACCCTAAGAATTTTTCGGAAGTGACTCTAAAAGCGCATTTGAGAGGGTTCATCTTCAAGTGGTACTTTCTGCATCTGTTGAAAACACGCCTTAAGTGGTCCAGGTGATCTTCTCGTGCTCGAGATTTCACCACAACATCATCTATGTAAACCTCCATAATTTGATGCATCATGTCGTGGAATATGGCTACCATTGCTCGTTGATAAGTCGCACCCGCGTTCTTTAACCTAAACGGCATCACAACATAATAGAAATTGCCATACGGGGTCCGGAAAGTCGTCTTATGCGCATCTTCCATGAGATATTGGTGACTTGGTTGTATCCACCGAACCCATCCATGAAAGAAAACATACCATATATGTACGTGTTATTCACCATTATGTCTATGTTTGGCACTTTGGGAAGTCGTCTTTAGGGCATGCTCGGTTCAAGTCTCGTTATTCCACACAACCTAGGACATTTCTATTCTTCTTTGCTATTGGTACGATATTATCCAGCCACGGGGGTGTTGGATCGGCTTAATGAATTTTGCTTTCAATAACTTCTCCACCTCTTCCTTGATTGCCAATTCTATTTTCTCCGGAAAATTACGACTTCGTTGCTTAACTGGCTTGTAATCGGGTGAGACGTTGAGGTTGTGCGTGATCAAACTACTATCCAGACCAGGAATTTCATCATACGTAAATGCAAACACATCTCGGTATTCGCGAAGTAGCTTAATCATCACAACTTCTCTTCCCCTTCTAGATGCTTACTAATGCGTACACAACGGGGATCGCCCTCCGAGCCAAGATTCACCTCTTCTAACCCATCGAGGCTCGGATCGATTTTCACCTTTTCTTCAGAAACTTTCTATTATTTCCTCTTCCGAGATAAGAGACTCTACCTCTTCTGTGAATTCTCAATTCTTTGGGTTGCCTTCATTATTTCTTCATCCGCCGGAAGATGACATAGCACAATCATGTTGACGGTTGGAGGCTTCCCTGCTAATTGCTATAAGCGATATACATGTCCGCCCTCTCGCGAGAAGCGTTTGAACTGGATATTCTTTGTTTCGGGTACAACTCTCTTATTTCATGTGACGAGTCCCTATACGTGATGGTTTAAAAGTCGATTTAACCTTTCCTTTTGCTTGCTTATCGGGTTGGAATTCTTCCCATTTTGGGAGGGGTGTTAGACGTTCCGATTGTTCTCCTTGATCCGTGACCATTTTGCGTGTAGAAAGCGCATCTTCCATGTAAGCTTCTTAGGTCGGAATGGGTTGCTAAATGGTTGGGATACGAAATTGCTTTCCTCCAATATTAGTCTTAACACATTGGTGATACGTCGGCCTACTACCTTGTGATTCAAGATCCATCCTCTCCCTAGTAGGACATGGTAGGTAGTGTCGTCATCCAACATGTAGAAGGGAGTGAGTGCTCTAATAGGCCCGATTTTCATCATCAAATGCACTATCCCAATCACCGTCTGAGTCTGTCCTCCAAAACCTCTCACATGATCATTGCGCGCATCTTAATTGCTATTTTTGACACTCCTAAGGACTCCGGCGTATGTAGTGAAATTAAGTTGAGGGAAGCTCGCCATCTATAAAAGCTCGCTTGAGAGGTTGTTTGTTAATAAGAGCTATCGGATATAGGGGACGAAGGTGCTCTCCGGGTAACATATATCTTCATCCGTAAGTAAAAGTGATAGCTTCTCCGAGTATTGGATTGTACTCCTTTAGGATGAAATTGGCGTGATAGCTTTGGATGCCTCGCGGATTTGATTCTCACTTTGAAACCAAGGGAGTCAAAGAACTGCCGAGCCAAGACAGTTTGAGCAAATTTACTAGCAATTCCATTCGTGTCCAGGAAAGATAGGCATCTCAAAGCTTCGCACGCTTCTTCTTCTTCCACATCCTCCCAAGGCCTCCAAGCTTCTCCCTCGGTGGGTTCATGTGAGATCATCATAACACGAGGCGAGGAAGCGGATCGCTCTTGATGCTTTGTTCCCCTATCTCTAACTCTCCTCTAGCTCGCTTTCCGAACAATGTAACGTAGGGAAAAACACTCTACGGTCGGATGATGAACTCTCCTGTGATAATGGAAATATCGCTCGTGCGTCTTATACGCGCGCGGTAGGTTCTCACGGATACGGGTGGTAGAGTTTCTTCCTTGTTTGCCACCCATTGCTCGAAGCCCTATTATACATTCTCTGCTGCATGGCAATGGTGGTGGAGGATTGGATTTTCCTCCATCTATTCTCCCTCCTCTTCTGCCGGACTGTCCTCACGGTAAGAGCCTAAAGCGACCCCCTCCTTTCCCTCTGTCACTTCCTTGATCGTTGAAAGTGATGCGGCATTGTGAGTGTAAGCGCCAAGTATGTCAGCTCTCTCCGGAGTTCATAACGTCGCACAATCGATATCCGGCTGCAGCCTCCTCGACTTCTACAAAGGTTTGAAATATGAAATTACAATCCAAGTTTAACCGAAAAAATGGCGTATATTCCTCGGATGCGAGATCTCCACCAAGCGCTCTTCCGGGATGTCTTCATGCCATTCTAGCGTGAAATCTCGGAAGCGAGTGATATACTTCCCAATCTCTTCTCCTACCCGTTGGGTACATCTTCCCAAATCTATTTCATGTGACCCTTTTTTGTGCGAGAATATAATTTCTTCAAAGAGTTGCACCATGGCGGACCATGAGCTAATACTTAGGGTTTCAAGTTATCGTACCAAGTAAAAGCGTTATCCGTGAGTAACTTTGGGAATTATCTCATACAAAGGCTTTCATCCTGAGCATACGCATTCATTGCTGATATAAAGCGATTCACATGATCTCGCGTTTCCTTTTCCTCCATATGTTTTAAACTTTGGTGATGTGTAATCCTCGGGGTATAGGTAATCGGCGACCTCCACAGGTATGGTGGTTCCAACGAATCATAAGCATCGTGCTTTGTTACTCGGTAATTAGCTTCCAAGTATTTTGCGATCACATCTTCCTTCATACCCAAAATGGTACCTCTCGTGCTGACTGTTTTAGTAGTTGTCACGTTTTGTTCTCTCGCTCACTTCAGACGTCCGCGCAACTCCTGCTGCTTATTAATGGATGCGTCTAGCTCCTCTTGTATTTCAGACATCTCTTGCTCGCTTATATCAATTTGTAGCTTTCTCTTTGAGCATTTCTCCTTTCTTTTGGGACGCTCCTGCGCCTTGGGATGCTCCTCTGCTCCTTGTACGATATGCGTAGTGACTACCACTCGGAACGTATCTCATCATCACTTTCTCCTTGTACGTCTTCTAAAGAGACGTGGTCGGGTTGGAGTACTCCGCCTCTTTGGTACTTCTACGATGCGTGTCGTAGGTGCAATCAAATTAATTCAATATTTCCACTCAATTAAAAATAATATAATGGAAGTCAAGTTCGTTCCCACGAGGAGCAAGAGATTCTAGTTGTCAAAATTGTCACGAAAGGGGGGTGTAAAAAGCAAAAGAAAATAAACAAAGCAATTAAAAGATAAAGTTGAAAGCAATAAGAGAGACAAGATCAAGGAATCCTTCTTCGTTACGAAACAATGAATCAAGTTATGTTCTATTCTACTTGTTATTAGTCACAAATTACCACCAACCGTAGGTAAAGCAGACTAGCTCGGTGCTAAACCCCTAAATCCCTTGTATCTTAGGACACGGAAGTTCTAAACTACCGGATTCTAATCACCAAGCCACCTAGAATTAGCTCAACCTAGATGTAACTTGGCTCATGCATTAAGTTTTGTGAATTTCTTAGGTTGATATTAGTAGTTAGACTCTTAGCTCAAGGTCCACTTGCTAACGTTGTTTCTACACACAATTGCTCCACGGAATCCTCTCGCAAGGTCTCGTGTTTGCTACTTATGTAAAGAGTCAAGAAACGATTACTTATCTCCTAACTTTCACTAGCTTTAGATCAAATTAACAAATCAATTTAGCGTGCACTCAAACAATCTATCAATCAATCATGAATGTCTTTAAGATCACTCCTATTAGTAAAAACAAACGATAATTATGTGAAAAACTTCAAGATAGAATTTGAAAACAAAACTCAAATCATGTTAAGAACTAGGAATTCATCCTCAATCAATAAGAAAATTAGCTACTCATGCTTTTGAAATTCACCAATAATAATAATTGAAAGAAGAATTTTCAAATTCACACAAGTAATTAAAAAGAAAAATCTTAGAAAAGCAAGCAAAAACACAAGTGATGTGTGTGTAGAGAGGTGTGTAGAAGTTGTAGAAAACTTCTCTGTTTATAAGCTTCAATATTCTCCAAATCTTCTAAGGAGTAGAATCCTTTTCCTTTAGCAATTCAACTTCCAAATTCAAGTCTTTCTCAACTCTTCATCTTCTCTTTCCAAATTTGAGTCCAATTCTCCATCCAATTCCTAGCCCAAGTCTTCACACCCATGAGAGAAGTCCATAGAAAATTCTGGAATTTTTGGCTCGCCGGAAAAGCGGGATTGTGGCGGAATCCGCCGGAATTGTCGTCGGCCCGGCCACACGAAATTCATCTTAGGTTGATGGAATATTCCGTCAAGATTCCGTTATACTTAGCGTCGACTAACGGTCGTTAACGAGTTAATGGGTCAAGGTCTAAGTCAGAGTCGAACCAGTCAGCTAGCTAACTCATTGGTTGAGTCCTAGCAGAACCATTGTGCACTGAGCCAAAATATTCACGACCAAGTTGGCCATGCCTTCCTGCACCTCTTCCAGCCATGATGGCTATCCTGCCGATTTCTTCACAAACATTTAAAGACACTCGGCACGGCTCGGCAACCAAAGTGCCGGTTCATTGCTGCACATTCCATTCAAGCCCTGTAATTGCAATCCTAGCATTCATTCTTAAGACAACACACACACACGAGAGAGAGCCAACACCATCTAGCCATTGCACGAGACTCAACTCATGACTCCACTGAGACTTAGTTAACACTTTTTGTACCTTGTATTACACAGGCTTTCGGTCTAGCTATGAACCACCATCTTCCCCGCAAACCTCTTCTTGTAACTTGCAACTCAAAACCGAGCCATGGTCTTGCGATGCTCCAAGCCTAGTCATTCACTTCCAATACCACTGCTGCAATACATTGTAGCTGCCATTTGCATCTTCAGCTTCACTACTTTGCGGACCACTATGAGCTCAAGCTATATTCATCTCGGCCAATTGTGACCCTTAACCTCCGGAGACTCCATTTCAAACACGACCTATTCTCACTGCATGACATATAACACACGCAACACCCAAATTCAATTTCACCATTGCCTATGCACCTCCATGAAGAGCTTAGGCCATCTCATTGCATTTCTTCCATCGGCGGCATTGCCATTTCCTTCTCTGTTCAAACATCGAGCCATATTACTGCAATAACTCCACCAACACGGCACCATTAGCCTAATCAGGCAATAACCACCACCTTGTTGATGGGTGAAAACTACTCCTGCTGAATTTGGTAATTTGGGGTGTGGATGAGGAATGAATCTAAACCTTCAACAAATGCACTGCGCGGTGAGTGCTTGTAGATTCGAGAGATCAATCTGTGCAAGTCCGGCCTAAACCAAGAAATGGTCGTTCCAGGACTTGTTTCGGTCACAAAGTGAAGGAGATGGGGTTGATCTTAGGGAGGAAGCGAAGAAGGTGTTGAGATTGTGAAGGTTTTGGCTTGCTTATGACTTGTGAGAAAGATGAGCAAGCTTACGATTGATGCAAGCGAGGCTCGAGTGTTTGAATACGTTTTGTATTAACACTTGGTTTACATCGGTGAACTTGTGTTGTTTGTCTCTCTTGTCTTGTTGTTTGAAATAGGGCGGAGAACCTATTTATACAAGTCATTGAGCCTCATTCACGTTTTCGTGGGAAGTGGAGGTAGTGGAATGATGGAGTGGTGGAGTTGTGTGTCGGTAGCATACGGTAGGTCTTGCCCACTTCTCCAGGTTCATCTCTAACCGTCCATGACTTCCTAACACGTTCTTGTAATGGCGCGTTGCACTGCTTGCGCGTTTGTAAACCGCCAGACCAATACCCCGAGTATGTATCCCCCGAGTTTGTGACATGATTGATGTACTGGAATGTGGATCGTGGATCCACGGAAGATAGCATGTAATGCTGAATTGAATCTTGCGTTATTGGAAAGTCGATACTTGTGAAGTATCGTGTGTATTTTTCATGAGTGCTTGCATTGTGGTGTGGTAAAGTGATGGGTAATGACTCCTCACTAGCCAAATAACTCTGACCGGGGTTGTATAACCAAGCTGGTGAAGTCGGACGGATGAGATGATGTTTGAGACACTCATCTGCGACCGTTGATGAAATTAGGGTTTTTAAAGAGGTGCGCAAGCATCACTCTTGACTTGGTCGAAACCAAGCATGGGAAGGATTTTGTAGAGGACCGACCATACATGCGTGTTGACGGCATGATGGTGTACACGTCCATGTCTCACCGTCTCATTAAGATGCAATCTAGGCCACTCAATTTGACCGTCAAGAGGAGCGGTTGAGATCGGTTTGCGGATAAATCCCTTGCCGCAAAGGAGTTGAAACCGCATGACATCCCAAGTTTGGGCGTGCGTTCCAAGACAACCCATCTTGGTCGGTCTTGGTCGATCATACTACCGTGTAGGTGGTAGGTTGGTGTTCACACCTATGCACGATTATCCCATGAAAATGTGATCTAAGCCACTCAAATCATCCGGTGAAGTTGAGCGGTCGAGATCGATTTAGGATTTGGGAGTGTAACCGCACGAGTTTGGGCGTGCGTTTTGGGTTGGCCGGGCATGGTATGCCTTGGCCGACCGCAAGAGGAGGTAGATGGGCCCACGGTGGTCATCTTTGGTATGATGGGCCTTGGTTAATCAATCTGTGACCCTCCATTAAATGCGGAGAAGATGGACGCGCGTGATGACTTGAAACCCTAGTTTTGGCTTTCAAAGCCGCGCGACCATGCTCTTTTGGGCGGACGGTTTTGTTGTAACCAACCACGGTTGGCTTTGACCGATTGGCCAAGTGTGTGGCGGTCACATGGTGATTGTGTCGACATGTTAAGGGCCCTTTGAGTCTACATCTACACCCTCCATCTATGCTGCGAAGATGGACGGTTGGAGAACCGTTTTGCGACACATGTAATATGCCGCAAACCCTAATTTAGGGTTTTCGCCCATAATGCTTGGTATGGACGGTTTCTTGGCAAGCGAAGGCCAATGGTCGACCATGCGGGTCGCCGTGTGTATTCCATACACCTTGGGGGTGATGGAATTGATCTGTGTGGTCATCCAATCATGCTTGTGGAGTTGGATGGTAACGATCGGATCATATTTGGCAAGCTAAGGCCGTGTGTATTCCATACACGCTTGGGGTGATGGAATTGATCTGTGGTCATCCAATCATGCTTGTGGAGTTGGATGGTGCGATCGAATCATATTTGGCAAGGCGAGGCGTGTGTATTCCATACCATGCTTAGGGTGATGGAATTGATACGTGGTCATCCAATCATGCTTGTGGAGTTGGATGACTGCGATCGAGATCATATCCAGGAGGCCTGATCTGGTCAAGTGGGATGCTCAATCGGGCTAGTATAACACAGGAGAGGGCTCAATCGGGCTAGTATAACACACCGAGAGAGCTCGGGCTAGTATAACACACCGAGAATCGGCACTGACGGGTATTTCGTACATGGATTCATTATAGTGCTTGGAGGTTCGTGTTACTGCAGCAAGAGTAACACTCGGTCGTCATGCCACCTTTGATAATGGGTACGAAATACAAGGCCGATATGAAATTCACGGGGAAGGGATTGTTGCTGCATGCTCCAACCACGGAGGAATTTCATGTATTCACGAGAATGGGATTGTTGCTACATGCTCCATTCTTGGTGAATTAAGTGAGGAGTATCCGTCACTTATAAACAGCTTTATCTTTTACAAGATGTCAGCGCATGATTTTCTGGTTATTTACGAATTTAACCTTAAACGAAAATCCACCATCAACATTAAGTCCCCGCCTAGCACATAATGGTTACACTATTGTGTGGTAGGCATGAGATGGTGACATACGAAATGACCAAGCTAGAGTGAATACATATTTCAGGATAGTTTCACATTTGTCGGGCGTTTTCTGAACCGGGTCGGTCTTGATTAAGGATGCGAAGGAAAGCGGGACTTGATCGGTGAGTCGCTTTGGTTCCTCTTGTACATGTATGAGCTTGCAGCTCCTTCGAGTGTACTTCCTTAGTTATACACGGCCTTCCTCGGGTAAATTTGATAAGCCTTGTTGATTGTTATCCCGAATTAGTAGCCTTCATAGGTGGTAAGTAGAGACTTCTCTTCCTTCGGGATTCTCGTGACTTGTGAGATTATAAAGAATCATCTCAACGTGGTCGTTTATTCTATATCCCGGTATCTCGGTCTTGCTCGATTTTCGATTAAGCGATCAATGGATTTGATGATCCTCTTTTTTTTTTTTTTTTTGTGTGCTCATAACCTCTTCTTCTGCAGATTATCATGGAAGCGGTAGACGCTCATTACTGTTGCTTCCCGGAAAGAAGTTTTGAGGTTGACAAGCCACGAAAACCATGCGCATGGAGAAGTGATGGCTAAGATCGATCTTCCTCTTCGTGAAGTCGGCTGTGCTATACAGGGATGTCTATCTCCACCTTCGTATTGTCGGAGGACGTATCATGCACTTTGATTGCAATTGACATGGAGGAGCGGCGGAGGCGCGAGGAAACGCTGCGGACACTAGTAAGCGCAAGGCGAGAGAGATTTGCGGCCCCGCGGTTGAAGAGGCGGAGAGTTGAGCATGAACGACCTTTGAATGAAGGCAAGTGTGATTACCCGGTTCGGAGACGGCGTGATAATTCTTGATTCCGTCTGACGACAGTCCGAGCATTCGAAGGCAATTTGCGTGGCCCCTGGTGTTGCTATGCCCTTTGATGCTCCTTGAAGATGTTGGGATGGAGTGCGGCTGCTGTTCTTCTGTGGCGATGGGATGCCCGTGCGGAAGTTGAGGAAGATCCGGAGGAGGTGCATCGACAGGTGACGGAGTGACGGCGATGTGGGCGAGACCGACCCTCTTGATGATTGAAATTTCTTTTGTTTTGTTTTCTTTCCAAGTATATGCATGCTCGAACATCTTCCTTGTACTCGGTGGCGGTGAGTTCAAGGTTTTTCTTTTGATTATTTGAATAAAGCTTTTCTTTACAATCCTTTGCCAAGGAGCGTAACAGAACCTTCGGGCGCAAGGGTGCCTTCATACATAATTCTTAATGATAAAAGAAGTTATCTTTGTAATGGAATATCCACGGACTGTGATGCAATATCTTCGGCTTTTTGGGCGGATGGCTCAAATCATTTTCCGCACACGTTCTATTCCCTTCACCCCGTGAGATGTTTGCTTAGGGTTTCTTTTCTTGCTCCAGTGGGTGATTTAAGGCGACTCGGGGTTGGTGTTTTAGGAGTAAAGAGGTTCTCGGATGAAAATAATGCTTCAATTGAAAATTGAAAGTTGAAACCCTAGCTATGAATGCAAGTATTGCAATCATTTTACGGAGGGATTACAAATATGACATGAAATTATAAAAGGAAACATTTGGAAAAATATAGCACGGCGTTTTAAGGTGTGTAGGATCTTTGGAAAGTGGTAGCACAGAGTATCTTAAGTTCGTAAGGTTTGAGCCATCGTGAGTGAACTATTATGCCCTCCGGGTTATCGGCGTTGATGAGCTTGCGGTAGCCACCTAGGATAACATCTCGCTACCGAGTACGGTTCATCTTCTCTTTTGGTAGGTGAGTCGGATAGAGTGGTCATCTTCTTCACCGTCATATTTCCAACATTGAATGTAGTCGCCTTCGTCACTAGGTCTCCAATTCCGAATGGGTTTGAGCGTGCGGACACTTGGACCTTGGCCTTGTTGTCTTTGACCAAGGCAGCTTCTATGCTCTGATAAAACGTTTGAAAGGGGCGGCTTCCCATTCACATCTCCTAGCCAGGGGTTGGTTTGTCGGTTGGAGCCGGTCCCGGGATTTGTCGAATGAGGCGGTAGTTTGCAAGGAGGGTTGTGTGATGAGACTTACTTGAAACCGGAACCTTTCGGTGTATGCCGACGAGCTCTCTCCGGAAAATTGTGTTACGTCGGGAAGTTGTCGATGCGGCAAGCAGCAGTCATCAGGGGGTCCAGAAGGCGTGTTGGAGATTCTCTCAGGTACTGACACCGGTAGAGGACAAACCTCCAGTATGGCTTTGTTGTCCTGCATCCAAGAGCTTCCTAGGATCATGTCGTAGTTGGGATGATCTTTGACTACATAGAACTTTGCTCGTGTTGAGGCGTCTCCCAATTTGACTTCAAGGTCGATGTATCCATACGCATCTCTAAGCTCTCCTCCGAATCTTTGACCACGGTTGGGTGACGAGTAGCCTCTGCTTGAAATCTTTGCCGCTCTCAAGGTCTTGACAAAGTAATGATGTTAAATTCGGAAGCCGTATCGATCGGCGCGTTATCAAACTCAACGCCTCTCAGACGAGTGACGGTTAGGAGTCCCAGTTCCCTTTGCTCGCATCTTTCGGAAAACCGAGGTTCTTGGACCGGTTCGGGATACGGCGCTCGCTGCGACACAACGTGGTTGAGGGCCGCAAATATGTCTTGACTGCGCCCTTGGAGAAATATAAGATTTCACACATGTGCTCCATCATAGTTTGCACGGTCTTGCGGACAGAGTCCACAGAAATCATGCAGTTCCTGATAGGTAGAGGATCCCTATGAACGCCTTCGTTTCCAAGCTGGAGTTCCCCGGTCTCTACATTTTCCCTGAATATTTGTTTCAACTTGTTGCAATCTTTGGTTGGATGATGGACGAACTTTGTGGTAGCAACGATATCTGGGATGCTATTTCTTCCTCGGTCGGAGGACGCCTGATAGGGGGTAGTTTTACGGCATCATCTTGGATCCACGCTTCCAAGAGCTCTATTACTTCATTCATGGGAAAAGGAAAACCCGTGTCTTTGGCGTTTTGTGCGGGAGTTTTGTCTGTTCCTTTTCGAGACGAAGTCTTGTGTGCTGAGGATGTTCGCTTGGTTTGTTGTTCCGTTATCGAAGCTTTCCTCTTTTCTCCTCCACTTACCACACTCACAGAAGGGCCAGTGTTGTATTGTTTGTTTGTGAGACGCTTTGCTTCCTCGACTTTCACGCAAATCTTCACTTCGAACAACTCGGTTCTTTCTAGTAATCTTTGGTGCAGTTGTTGCTGAACGTTTCGCAGCTTCGTGGAGTTCGGAGAATGTTTGAAAGCCCAGATTCTCTAACAGAGCGCGGTATATGGGTATCATCCCATTGATGCATGATTCCACCAATTGCCGTTCGGTAACATTCGGGTCGTGACAGTCCAGTGCTTGGGTTCTGAATCTTTTAACGAAGTCGTTGGGATGTTCATTGTTCCAGTGGAGAATTCTTCCCAGTGCGAAAAACGTGATTTGTTCGGATACGAAGAAATACTTCTGTAGAAAGCACTGACCATCTCGCTCCAATTGGATATCTTGTTAGGCGCAATGTTGTTGTACAGTGTATGCCCTCCCCGTGAGTGATTTTGAGAATTCTTTTAGGCGTAAAACATGATTGTATTCATGTTCCCCAAGGCTTCAAGAATCGAGAAATGTGTTCCACGAGCATTACCGAGTACCGTCGTAGAGGAGAAGCGGGGAGAGGTGTAACCTCTTGGTAGAGGAATTCGTTGCACATCTTGAGGGTACGGCGGAGTGATGTTGGTGTATGTCCGTTCGGTCCCCTTTTCCTCGATTTTGGAGAAGTCGCTCTAGATCTTCACGCGTAATGAAGTTGGAAGACCGGCCTCTCTCCCCTTGGCGCTCGGGAGCAACACGAGTTTCTTCATTCATGTGAGTCTCGAGTGGAAACACCTGTTCGGGTGTATTGAATGCATCTCTCGCCGACTCCAAGGGTTGCCGTGAATCTTGTGGTAATCGTTCGGTCAAAGTTTTAAGGAAAGTGAGTACCTCTTTACGAGTTGCGGCCATATCTGTTTGAGTTTTAGCAAGAACTTCCTGTTTCTCCATCAAGTCTCGCAATGGTACTAGACGGCGGCCTTCCTCTTGTGTCTCCGGCTCCTCGTCTGGTGGAGGAGTGAAAGTTGTTGCTCTGTGTAACTGCTTTGGAGGCGTTACGCTCGAAGAGATGCCGGGATTTGCGGCTGCTCTCGCTCTGGTGATGGGAGGAGTTATTCCCTCTCGGGATATCTGCTGCTACTGTTGGTGCTGGTGGTAGAAGTGACGGCTCCACGAGATGTGTTGACCACGGTAGCTCGGCCCGGGTACTTCAACACCAGGATTGTTATCCACAACGGCTCCATCGAATTGATTGCGACCCGGACCTTAATTCCACCATAGTGATTTTTTGATTGAATCGACTCTAAGATCTACCCTTTTGAGATTGATGAAATTGAATTGAATTTTGAAGAAATTGACTTTACAACCAGAGATTAATCTCCCACCGTGGTCGCCAATTGTTGATGGGTGAAAACTACTCCTGCTTTGAATTTGGTAATTTGGGGTGTGGATGAGGAATGAATCTAAACCTTCAACAAATGCACTTTGCGCGGTGAGTGCTTGTAGATTCGAGAGATCAATGTTTGCAAGTCCGGCCTAAACCAAGAAATGGCTAGTTCCAGACTTGTTTCGGTCACAAAGTGAAGGAGATGGGGTTGATCTTAGGGAGGGAAGCGAAGAAGGTGTTGAGATTGTGAAGGTGTTGGCTTGCTTATGACTTGTAAGAAAGATGAGCAAGCTTACGGTTGATGCAAGCAAACGGGCTCGAGTGTTTGAATACGTTTTTTTGTATTAACACTTGGTTTACGTCGACTGAACTTGTGTTGTTCTCGGTCTCTTGTCCCGTTGTTTGAAATAGGGCGGAGAACCTATTTATACAAGTCATTGAGCCTCATTCACGTTTCTCGTGGGAAGTGGAGGTAGTGGAATGATGGAGTGGTGGAGTTGTGTGTCGGTAGCATACGACCGGTCTTGCCCACTTCTCCGGTTCATCTCTAACCGTCCATGACTTCCTAACACGTTCTTGTAATGGCGCGTTGCACGCGCGCCGTAAACCGCGGAGACCAATACCCCGTATGTATCCCCCGGTTTGTGACATGATTGATAACGGAATGTGGATCGTGGATCCACGGAAGATAGCATGTAATCTTTGAATTGAATAAACTGCGTTATTCGAAAGTCGATACTTGTGAAGTATCGTGTGTATTTCATGCGAGTGTCTTTGCATTGTGGTGTGGTAAAGTGATGGGTAATGACTCCTCACTAACCAAATAACTCCCCGACCAGGGTTGTATAACCAAAGCTGGTGAAGTCGGACGGATGAGATGATGTTTGAGACACTCATCTGCGACCGTTGATGAAATTAGGTTTTTTAAAGAGGTGCGCAAGCATCACTCTTGACTTGGTCGAAACCAAGCATGGGAAGGATTTTGTAGAGGACCAGGCCATACATGCGTGTTGACGGCATGATGGTGTACACGTCCATGTCTCACCGTCTCATTAAGATGCAATCTAGGCCACTCAATTTGACCGTCAAGAGGAGCGGTTGAGATCGGTTTTGCAGAAATCCCTTGCCGCAAAGGAGTTGAAACCGCATGACATCCCAAGTTTGGGCGTGCGTTCCAAGACAACCCATCTTGGTCGGTCTTGGTCGATCATACTACCGTGTAGGTGGTAGGTTGGTGTTCACACCTATACATTGATTATCCCATGAAAATGTGATCTAAGCCACTCAAATCATCCAGGGTGAAGTTGAGCGGTCGAGATCGGTTTAGATTTGGGAGTGTAACCGCACGAGTTTGGGCGTGCGTTTGGGTTCGGGCATGGTATGCCTTGGCCGACCGCAAGAGGGTAGATGGGCCCACGGTGGTCATGCTGGTATGACCGGCCTTGGTTAATCCAATCTGTGACCCTCCATTCGTACTTAGGAGAAGATGGACGCGCGTGATGACTTGAAACCCTAGTTTTGGCTTTCAAAGCCGCGCGACCATGCTCTTTTGGGCGGACGGTTTTGTTGTAACCAACCACGGTTGGCTTTGACCGATTGGCCAAGTTTGTAGGCGGTCACATGGTGATTGTGTCGACATGTTCAGGGCCCTTTGAGTCTACATCTACACCCTCCATCTATACCTCGAAGATGGACGGTTGAGACCGTTTTGCGACACATGTAATCTGCCGCAAACCCTAATTTAGGGTTTTCCGCCCATAATGCTTGGTATGGACGGTTTCTTGGCAAGCGAAGGCCAATGGTCGACCATGCGGGTTCGGCCGTGTGTATTCCATACACGCTTGGGGGTGATGGAATTGATCGTGGTCATCCAATCATGCTTGTGGAGTTGGATGAGCTGCGATCGGAGTCATATTTGGCAAGCTAAGGCCGTGTGTATTCCATACAGCAGGGGGTGATGGAATTGATCTCGTGGTCATCCAATCATGCTTGTGGAGTTGGATGACTGCGATCGAATCATATTTGGCAAGCCGAGGCCGTGTGTATTCCATACCATGCTTAGGGTGATGGAATTGATGTGGTCATCAATCATGCTTGAGGAGTTGGATGACTGCGATCGATAATCATATCAGGAGAGCGATCTGATCAAGTCGGATGCTCAATCGAGCTAGTATAACACACCGAGAGGGGCTCAATCGGGCTAGTATAACACACCGAGAGGGCTCGGGCTAGTATAACACACCGAGAATCGGCCGTACGGGTATTTCGTACATGGATTCATTATAGTGCTTGGAGGTTCGTGTTACTCGTAAGAGTAACACTCGGTCGTCATGCCACACCGATAATGGGTACGGAAATACAAGGGCGATATGAAATTCACGGGGAAGGGATTGTTGTTGCATGCTCCACCTGGAGGAATTTCATGTATTCACGGAATGGGATTGTTGCTACATGCTCCATTCTTGGTGAATTAAGTGAGGAGTATCCGTCACTTATAAACGGCTTTATCTTTTACAAGATGTCGGCGCATGATTTTCCGGTTACTTACAAATTTAACCTTAAACGAAAATCCACCATCAACACACCTCGTAGCATACCTTGACACCATCATTGTCTTGCAAGCCTCCCCACTTGATGCAAACCAACACCACTCTCGCTAACTTGTAGCCACGATAGCTCAAATGTACCATGGCCCGCTGGATTCGCACTTCACCACCGCCTCAAGCCACCATTTCAACCCATTCTATCTCACTACCGCCCGTAATGCCACATCTGTCTAGCTTAGTTTCAGGCCATTCCATAACCATCGAGCAGCCATTTATTCCATCAAATCCTTCTACTCTTGCCAAGCCATTCAATGAAGATTAGTTCAAGCTAAATTCAATCATAGTAACGTCGTCAGTCTCATTCTCATCGACAAACATTTCATATTAACAACTTCAATTCATCTCGAACCCTAGCTTCTAATTCCCGAGCAACACAACGCAGACCATTCCTATCAACTCGACTCGAGTTTCAATCATCACATCACCACCAGATCCCCTTTCTCATAGATCAAAGGTGAACCTGGTTCTTGAGCCAAACCCAATTTTTCCGGGGTTTCTTCATAGCACCAACAACGACTCAATACTCAATAATCATCAGCTCACTCTTCTCGGGCTCAATCTCGACTTCACAACAATTTCTCGATCTTGGCTGCATCGTTTTACTCTTCTTTTCTCACAATTTCAACGGCGGCGGCTTTAATCTTCTATTCACCAACGAACCCCTTTTGTTCTATAAACATCAACGCAACAACATCGAACCCCGATTCTCCGATTTCTTTAACCTCGACGCGCCATCGATTTACTTAAACCCATTCTCTACTTACATCTTAACTCAATCACGGATCCATAGCCACAAGAACGAGCTCTCGGATTCAAATTGGTTGTCCGCAACTTAACCTAGCCTCATGAAAATCAACAAAGATCATCTCGGTTCTCTCTGTTCTCAATTTCTAATGCAACTTACCTCTCGATTTCGGTTTCGGGTGAAAGAATGAATTGAATGAGAAACTCTCGAGATGTATGGTTAGGTTGTAAGTGGGTGGATGGGATGCGGGTAATGGGTAGGACCAGACCCGGTTGGGAGCTACCCACATACCCCGTCTTTAGATAAGGGCTACCCAAAGTGTTAGTAACACCCATTGCTTAGTGATAAGGGGTACCATGAATGAGAGCCCCTTAACCAACCGAGCTCCAAATAGTCTTCACCCCGTGAAATGACCTTTTTGCCCTTTTGGCTCGAATTGGGTGATTTCTTCTTCTTTTCCTCCGTGCGACTCCAAAGTAGCTATAAAACTCAAAACAAGCGTAAAATACATAATTTACACGAAAAATAGCAAAGAAAGCATAAACTACTAGATAGTAAATTAGGTGTATTCTACACCTATCAAATTCCCCACACTTAGACTTTGCTAGTCCTCGAGCAAATCAAACTAAAAACTCACAACTTCAAAGCGTTCAAGCGTCACAAGCATCCAAAAGCTATGAAGACATAGAATTTTCGCATGCTAGTAATAAGAAGTTAGAAATACCAAAGAACATATTCTCATTCTTAAATGTTGAGTGCGAAATAACCACACCATAATGAGAGAATGCGTGTTTGAGAAACGATCAATAAGCATTTCGCCTCGACTTCTGCCTCACCAAATAAGGATTTTATGATAATTGCACTCAAAAAGACGGCTTTTTATGGTTCTCACATGTGTGCAGGTAGGAATGAAGAGAGAATTCTGCGACACGTTGAATGGTGGGAAGGACAACTTCCGAAATATTTTTAAAAACCCACATCTTTTAATATTTTGAAAAACCATTTTTTCTGACGATCTCTAAGAAAGGAAATCAACCATTATTATCGAGGATGAGATTACTTACTTACCTTCACATCCGATCGCCAATTATGATAACACCACTCTCACGGCATCCAATAGAAACGTCTTAGCTCCTCGTCTTTCTTCTTGGTCTTCGTCTTGGTTTCAACTATTGATGATAAACCCTTGAATTTCATAAATTATATCCTTGTCGCTTGAAACTTCCTTATATATTTTCCTTCCCCACGGCTCATTAAATAAGAACAAATATTTCTCTTGTTTTTTTTTTTTTTTTTTTTTTTTTTTTTTTTTTAAATTGAAACAAGAGAAAGTAAATACAAAAAATAAACCATGGCCGTGGAAGAAGTATTTTACCGCTTGATTCTTCACAACTTGTGTCGTCTTGAAATCATAAACTTCAAAAATTCTCACCTTTTGATTTTCTTAGCTTTCATGAATAAGTCTTCATACTTGAATATAAAAATTACCTCATTGTATTGTAAGTCTTCAACATATATGTAAAAATCTGCACTTTGTATGTCGCTTTACTTGTATTTGAAATTTGCTCTTTTTCTCATTTCGTTGCTTGTAAACCTTAAACCTTTTCCAACTTTCCTTGTAGATTTTGATGTCGCTCCTTGTTGATGATGAGAGTGTTTCTATGGATCCGTTGTTGTCGCGAGAGAGAATGGTGCTAACGCAAATCGAACTACAAGAAGGAAGCTTTCATCCATGGACGTCACCCTCATGATTGACAAAATTAGCACTCAAGAGATCAAAGAGTAGTGCTTCTATTGGTGGGAGGTTGGGTAGCTCACCATTCTACCGGAATTAACTTACGGTGACACACACTCAAAAGAAGCTCTTTAGTAGATGGAAGATTTCTGGTCGGTGCCTCTCATGATATGAATACGGGTAGTCTCCACTAATGATTGATCAAAGCCAACTCTAATAACGCACTTCTCCCCGCACCAAATTCGCATCAGGCATGATTAAATCCATTATTTAACACTCAAACAAATAAGAAATCCGAATGTAGTTCTCTAACATTTCCAAGTTCAATTATGTCGGTCAAAATCTCTATGTAAACATACCTAGAAATATGCTAGGGACTCTAAAATCTTTAAAAGTTGGAATTTTTAAGTAAAACTTTTTTTTTTCTTTTTCAAAATTTTTTAATTTTTTTGTAATTTTTGTTTTAAAAAACATGCTTAACCACTCCCCCACACTTAAACCTTACATTGTCCTCAATGTAATTGAATCTTCCTAGTAAAGTCAAGGTGGGAAATTCTAACATGATAAGAAACAATGAAAAAGAAGAAAAAAAAAAAACAAAAGGATAAGAAATACAAAACCGATGGGTTGCCTCCCATTAGCGCTTGTTTTAAAGTCGACGGCCCGACTTAGCTCTTGCAAGATTCATTAGCCCGGATCAATCTCTTTCACGGGAAAACATGATTTCACATCACTAGGGTATCTCGTTGTCTCAAAGATAGTGAAGTGGATGAGTGTACCATCAAACTCCATGGTCAAGGTGCCATTTTGGACATCAATCTTTGTTAGGCGGTGCTTAAGAATGGTCTACCCAAAAGCAAAGGTGTAGACTTGGAAGAATTCTCATCATTCATGTCTAAGACATAGAAATCGGTAGGAAATACAAGCTTATTAACCTGCACCAAAACATTCTCAACAATCCCTTTCGGGTAAACATTAGATCGGTTAGCAAGTTCAAGAACTACCCCGGTCTCTTTAAGAGGACCGAGATTCAAAGAATCATAAATCGAGGAAGGCATAACATTAACCGATGCTCCCAAATCTAGCAAAGCTCGAGTAAACCTTGTTTTACCAATTGTGCAAGGTATATTGAAACTACCGGGGTCCTTTAATTTTGGTGGGAGTTTCTTGAGAATAAACGTGAAGCATTCTCCCCCACACTCATGATTTCATTCCCTTTCAACCTTTTCTTCTTCATGCACATCTCCTTTAAGAACTTTGCACAACGAGGAATTTGACGAAGAGCTTCTATGAGTGGAATATTGACTTGTACTTTCTTAAAGATCTCCCAAATATCCATGTATTCCAAGTCTTTCTTTGATTTAGCAAATCGGCTAGGGGAACGGGGGTGGAGTTGTGAAAGTAGAACCGGTTCCTTGAATTGATCGGTTGGTGTTGACTTCTCCTTTGGTGTGGTTTCAATTTCCTCTTTCTCATCATACACCTTATCTTGTTGATTTGGTTGCTCCACTTGTTTCCCACTCCTCAAGGTAATCGCATTAACGCTCTCTCTTGGATTAACAATTGGTTGTGAAGGAAGTTTTGTGGACGCTTGCGCTTTCAATAAGTTCACATCGGTCGCTAATTGCCCCACTTGAATTTGTAACTCCTTGATTGCCGAATCGGTCTTTTGTTGGTGTTGTTGGCTTTGTTGGAACATAGAAGTAAGACCTTGCATACCTTGCATTAACACATTGAGCTTGTCATCATTCAAAGAATCACGCTCCTTGACTTGTTGTGGTTGAAATTGTTGTTGAGGTTGAAAGCGTGATTGTTGAAAACCACCTTGTTGCTCATACGGATTGGAAACCGCCGCTTGCTTGTTTGCATAACTAAAGTTGGGATGATCCTTCCACCCGGGATTATAGGTATTGGAGTATGGATCGTACCTTGGCCTTTGATTTGGATATAAAGCATTCACTTGTTCGGTCTCACCATCCGAATAATTACATGGCAATCCTTTGCATCATTATCTCCATGTTACTCATCCTTTGATCAAGATGTGATGATGAATCACTAACTTCATGCACGCCCTAACCATTGGTTCATCCCTTGTGTAGAATTGTTGCGAGTTTGCCGCCATACTTTCAATCAACTCGGTAGCTTGGGCCACCGTCTTGTTCATTAATGCACCACCACCCGCGAGCGTCAAGAAGAGACCTATCACTTGGGTGAAGAGCTTCATAGAAGTATTGGAGTATCATAGCATCACTAAATTGATGGTGTGGACAGCTTGCCACCAACCTCTTGTATCGCTCCCAATATTCATACAATGATTCTCCCACTTGTTGTTTCAATCCACAAATCTCCTTGCGAATTTGAGTAGCTTTGGATGCGGGAAAATATCTCTCGAGGAAAAGTTTCTTCATCCCATTCCATGTTGTGATACTTAGGAAGGCAAATAATATAACCATTCCTTAGCATTGCCCGCCAAAGAAAACGGGAAAGCTTTCAACATTGCTCCATCCGCATTAGTTTCCGGTGGAAGCATGGCCATAACTATGGCATAGAAGTCCATAAGATGTTTATTTGGGTCCTCATTCACCATGCCATGGAACTTTGGTAACTCTCTAATCAACCCCGCTTGATCTAGAAGGTTGAGTTAGTTTGGATACACCATTGTTGTGTATCAAGCTTGTGAGAAGCTAGGTCCTTGAGTGTACGATCAACCATTGTTTCTTCCTCTTTGTCCGAATCACTTGATGAAGAAGGAGAAAGTGGAGTGTTAATCGCACGAATGAAATCCTCGTAGTTGAGTGCTTGGGATCGAAGACGTATTGGACTCGGTCTACCCCTTTAAGCATTCACCAAAGGTATAACACCTGAAACAAGATTCTCACAAACTAAGTTAGATACGGTAAAGAATCTAACAAAGCAAGAATAAAGCAAAAAGAAAAACAACTAAAATCGCCGTTGCTCCCAAGAAGGCGGCGCCAAAATTTGATGCGTGTCGTAGGTGCAATCAAATTAATTCAATATTTCCACTCAATTAAAAATAATATAATGGAAGTCAAGTTCGTTCCCACGAGGAGCAAGAGATTCTAGTTGTCAAAATTGTCACAAAAGGGGGGTGTAAAAAGCAAAAGAAAATAAACAAAGAAATTCAAAGTTAAAGTTGAAATCAATAAGAGAGACAAGATCAAGGAATCCTTCTTCGTTTCTGAAACAATGAATCAAGTTATGTTTTATTCTACTTGTTATTAGTCACAAATTACCACCAACCGTAGGTAAAGCGACTAGCTCGATTGCTAAACCCCTAAATCCCTTGTATCACCGGACACGGAAGTTCTCGAACTACCGGATTCTAATCACCAAGCCACCTAGAATTAGCTCAACCTAGATGTAACTTGGCTCATGCATTAAGTTTTGTGAATTTCTTAGGTTGATATTAGTAGTTAGACTCTTAGCTCAAGGTCCACTTGCTAACGTTGTTTCTACACACAATTGCTCCACGGAATCCCTCCGCAAGGTCTCGTGTTTGCTACTTATGTAAAGAGTCAAGAAACGATTACTTATCTCCTAACTTTCACTAGCTTTAGATCAAATTAACAAATCAATTTAGCGTGCACTCCAAACAATCTATCAATCAATCATGAATGTCTTTAAGATTCTCCTATTAGTAAAAACAAACGATAATTATGTGAAAAACTTCAAGATAGAATTTGAAAACAAAACTCAAATCATGTTAAGAACTAGGAATTCATCCTCAATCAATAAGAAAATTAGCTACTCATGCTTTTGAAATTCACACCAATAATAATAATTAAAAGAAGAATTTTCAAATTCACACAAGTAATTAAAAAGAAAAATCTTAGAAAAGCAAGCAAAAACACAAGTGATGTGTGTGTAGAGAGGTGTGTAGAAGTTGTAGAAAACTTCTCTATTTATAAGCTTCAATATTCTCCAAATCTTCTAAGGAGTAGAATCCTTTTCCTTTTGCAATTCAACTTCCAAATTCAAGTCTTTCTCAACTCTTCATCTTCTCTTTCCAAATTTGAGTCCAATTCTCCATCCAATTCCTAGCCCAAGTCTTCACACCCATGAGAGAAGTCCATAGAAAATTTCGGAATTTTTGGCTCGTCGGAAAATCGGGATTGTGGTGGAATCCCGCCAGAATTGTCGCCGCCGTCAGCCACCGAAATTCACCGCTAGGTTGATGGAATATTCGTCAAGATTCCGTTATACTTAATCGTCGACTAACGGTCGTTAACAGTTGACCGGGTCAAGGTCTAAGTCATCGAAGTCGTAACAAAGTCCGCCTAGCTAACTCACCGATCCAGTCTCAAGCTGTGCCACGCGTGCACGAGCCAAAATATTCACAGCCCAAGTTGGCCATGCCTTCCCCGCACCTCTTCCACCCATGATGGCTATCACCCCGCGCATTTCTTCACAAAGATTTCAAAGACACTCAAAGACAACTACGGCAACCAAAAGTGCCGATTCATTGCCCGCACATTCCATTCAAGCCCGTAATTGCAATCCTAGCATTCATTCTTAAGACACACACACACAAGAGAGAGCCAACACCATCTAGCCATTGCCTGAGACTCAACTCATGACTCCACCAGACTTAGTTCAGCTGCACCTGTACCTTGTATTGCACAGCCTTTCAGTCTAGCTATGAACCACCATCTTCCCTGCAAACCTCTTCTTGTAACTTGCAACTCAAAACCAGGCCATGGTGCTGATGCTCCAAGCCTAGTCATTCACTTCCAATACCACCTTCAGCTCCACTACTTTGCAGACCACTATGAGATCAAGCTATATTCATCTCGCCCAACGCAGCCCTTAACCTCCAGAGACTCCATTTCAAACACCACCCTATTCTCACCGCAAAGATATAACACCCGCAACACCCAAATTCAATTTCACCATTTTTATGCACCTCCACCAAGCTTAGGCCATCTCATTGCATTTCTTCCATCACGGCATTGCCATCTCCTTCTCTGTTCAAACATCGAGCCATATTACCCGCAATAACTCCACCAACACAAAGACCATTAGCCTAATCGGCAATAACCACCACCCGTAGCATACAACCAGACCATCATTGTCTTGCAAGCCCCGCCACCGATGCACCAGCCAACACCACCACCGCTTAACTTGTAGCCACAATAGCTCAAACGACTGTCATCATACCGCGACCACTCGCACTTCACCACCGCCTCAAGCCACCATTTCAACCCATTCTATCTCCAGACTACCGCCCGTAATGCCACATCCCGTCTAGCTTAGTTTCAGCCATTCCATAACCATCAGAGCAGCCATTTATTCCATCAAATCCTTCTACTCTTTCCAAGCCATTCAACAAACATTAGTTCAAGCTAAATTCAATCATAGAACAGGTTGAGTCTCATTCTCACCGACAAACATTTCATATTAATGACTTTAATTCATCATTGAACCCTAGCTTCTAATTCCCGAGCAACACAACGCGAGAGACCATTCCTATCAACTACAGCTCGAGTTTCAATCATCACATCACCACCGGATCCCCTTTCTCATAGAAGAAAAGTGGAACTTTGGTTCTTGAGCCAAACCCAATTTTTCCCGGGTTTCTTCATAGCACCAACAACGACTCAATACTCAATAATCATCACCAGCTCTTCTCAAAGCTCAATCTCGTACTTCCAAACAATTTCTCGATCTTGGCTGCATCGTTTTACTCTTCTTTTCTCACAATTTCAACAAATTGCAGACCTTAATCTTCTATTCACCAACGAACCCCTTTTGTTCTATAAACATCAAACCGCAACAAGATCGATCCCCGATTCTCGATTTCTTTAACCTCGAGACGACATCGATTTACTTAAACCCATTCTCTACTTACATCTTAACTCAATCACGGATCCATAGCCACAAGAACGAGCTCTCGGATTCAAATTGGTTGTCCGCAACTTAACCTAGCCTCATGAAAATCAACAACATCACATCTCGTTCTCCGTTCTCAATTTCTAATGCAACTTACCTCTCGATTTCGGTTTTTCGGGTGAAAGAATGAATTGAATGAGAAACTCTCGAGATGTATGGTTAGGTTGTGAAGTGGGTCTGGATCCGGATGGGTAATGGGTGGGACCAGGCCTGGGTTGGGAGCTAACAAGATACCGTCTTTAGATAAGGGCTACCCAAGGTGTTAGTAACACCTTTCGCTTAGTGATAAGGGGTACCATGAATGAGAGCCCCTTAACCACCTCTCGGGCTCCAAATAGTCTTCGCCCGTGAAATGACCTTTTGCCCTTTTGGCTCGAATTGGTGATTTCTTCTTCTTTTCCTCCGTGCGACTCCAAAGTAGCTATAAAACTCAAAACAAGCGTAAAATACATAATTTACACGAAAAATAGCAAAAGAAAGCATAAACTACTAGATAGTAAATTAGGTGTATTCTACACCTATCA
>JAJJWW010012200.1:0-354241 GCA_023531295.1 Papaver armeniacum
AAAAAGTCAAACATTTAATTTTGTAGCAATCTGATTAGTCTCTTATTATCAGAAAATGAGTCGGTTTTCTTTAAAATGATGGGCTTGGGCCATAACCAATTTTCTCGGATAAGATGAACTCACTGATCCAGGTTCTAAGTAACTATTTCAATGCTTCAAATGAAAAGAAAGAAAGAAAAAAAAGTTACTATTTCAGAACGAAGTCAATAATTGGCACCTAAACTCATGAAAAGAGTACTTTTAGACATATCTCTATAAGGTCTATATTGTTTATCTGGAAAACTGTTCTACACTCCTAAATCTAAGTGTTTGAACTTTTTCCTGGGTTGTAAATATTTTTTCCAATTTAATATAACCTTTTCTTTTCAAACAAAAAAAAAAAAACAATTGGCACCTAAACTGTAGTTATTGCACAATCGGAATGTATAAGCGACATGCTGCATTTACCTTTAGCACGAAGGTATTAAGAATATCATTGAGGTTCAACGTCTACTTTCTTTTTATTCTAAATGAGGTTCAAAATCCGACACCCTGATTTTTTTTTTCTAATACAAAAGTAAAAGGGTGTGGTTCCTACTTAAAGGTTCGGAATGTGCATAATCTATATTCCTTAGTCCAAACTAGTGTCCTACCCGTTTGAAGTTGTTGCATAGGAAAATGATGCCGGCCCTTGACCTTAAAAAGATCAAGGAAACAAGAACCGTCTTTCCTACTTCCCATGTGATGGTCATCCTATTCATTTCATGCTGATTTAGTAGGTTATAAAGATCACCATTAATTTCCAAGGAAAAATTGAGATTAATTAACCAGTCATTAAGCAGTCGATACATTTTCCAACATTTTTTTGACTGATGGTCGGTCCTTCTAGTACAGTGGAAAGACTTTGAACGACTTTTTCTTGATGTTGAAAATGATCAAAGATTACACCATAAAAGGCAAGGACTGGTGGGTGAAACATCAATTTGCTTAACTGCGAGTTTTATAGTATATCTAATCAACCGGATAACGTAGGACTAGTTAGCAGAAATTTTTGAAGAACAGAAATGCGGGCACATGCAACAAACGAGATGGATGTCATAGGTGCATCGGCCGATGAAATTTGGGCGGTATATAGTTCAAAAGATCTGTGGAAGCTCATGGTCAAGCTCCAACCGGATGTTTTTGAGAGAGTTTATCTTGTCGCCTTCGACGGAGGAGTAGGCACCATTATCCATATGGTAATGACCCCAGGTATGCATTATTTATAACTTTTTCGCAGGTTGTTTAATTTGTTGTTAATACGATAACTTCAGTTCAATTTTCATTCTAAAATTCAAGCAAGTAGTAATAAGATTGATTGTGCCTTTTAGGTTTCAAGGGACTTAATTTACATGACTTCGATGTGGAGCTCGTAAGGATTGATCATGGCAATAAGGTGCTAGTTGTTCAACAAACTAGAGGAGGATATTTGGATTTGGGATATTCTTTCTTTCAGATTACATTTGAGATATTGGCAAAAGATGATAGTTCATGTGTAATTAGAACAACAACATCAGTCGAAACTGACGAAAAATTTGATTCAAATGCTTCGACTGTCGCTGTTGATGAGATATACGGAATGGCAAAAGCGATTGCTAAATACGTACTTGATAACAAAGCTAGAAAAGACTGTTCTTTGGCTTTGGGAATTTCAACACCAGTAATGAAACAGGGTAAAGATGATAAACCAATGACTGTTGGCGTTGGGATTTTATTGTAAATCGGGTATTGTTGTTTGCCATGGTTTTGTACTTTTTTTGCTTTCTTGGGTGTCTATTTCTCATGTATTGAATAGTTGGATGGGCTGGATTGCTGCAATCATGGACTGCCGTGAATGTATGGTGTTATGCAGTAATTTTGATCATCTTGTGTATATGCATTACTTTTTTTTAGCGAGTTGTTGGTTGTCGCCAAAAATTAAAATTGTACTCATGAACAGTGGCGGAGCTAGAAATTTGGCTATGGGGAGGCAAAAGTTGTTAAGGGTAAGCAAAAGGCAGAAAATAGACTTGGAATATTAAAAAATGGCTTAGCACCAGCGGAATTGGGCTTGGGAGCCAGCCCGGCAGGGTAGGCAACTTCCCACCCTTGTCATGGGTTGGCTCCGCCACTGCTCATGAACATAATAAGCCACAATAGACACTTTAAAAAATTATAAACCAAGACGTTGGCGAGCTTCTTTTTTTTTTTCTTATTTTTTTTCCTTATAAAGAGGGATATTAATAAGAGAAAAGAGAAACGACTCAAAAAAAAAAAAAACTTGAACCCGAGACTCAAGCCCACATTGGCAATTATGCCATATTACAGTTCATGATTGTTTCCCATTGGCATATTAGCTTTCTAAAAGAACGGTATCTAAACCAGTTTTGAATCTCTCTCCATTAGTAAATCATGCGCTTTATCTCAGTAATGATTTCCTCTCTTTGTCTTCCACGCTTTTTCCCCATCACCCTTCTATTTCTCTCAGTCCACATAGACCAAGTCACTGCAAATGGTAGAACTGGCCACACCTTCCTTTCGATTTTTCTCCCTTTCCTGCATTACCATCCTTAAAACTGATCTTTGATTGTAGACTTGTGTGTCCATTGTGGTTCCATTCTTGACGAGAAATGGTCTCATATCTCTTGTGAGAAAGGACACTGCAAAAGAAGGTGATTTACTGCTTCCATCTCAGAATCATAAAAGCAATAGCTGGTTTCTGAGATATTTGAGCTTTAGGTGGAACATGTTTTCTTCAGACATAACCAAAATCTGGAGGATCAGGATGTAGTGTCTTCATAACGTTTTGGTGTCCCTTCTTAGCAGTATAACTATCTGACTGGAAAGTAACTTGATCCATGGCTTCTGTCAGAGTTGGAGGTGCACCCAAAAGGACAACAAGGTTTGATAGTTGCTCATTTGCTGCAGCAGAGGATGTATATCTTAACTGAATGAACCATCTACCATTTTTATTAGCTCTGCAATTTTCACTTTCTTATTTGTTGCATCTTTATAAGCCATATTGAAAGTTTTAGAGAGTGGACAGTGACCTGTCCATCGATTTATCCAAAACTTCACTGCTGTCCCATTACCAATAACGAATTTTACACAAGTTTGCATTAGATTTCCTTCTTTTTGTATCCCTTTCCACATGCATCTACCTTTAGGGAGATAAAATTCTAAAGGACATATATCTTGTGCATCTGACTTAGATTCCAGCAAAACTATTTTTCTCCAAAGTTCTTTTTTTTTCTTCTGCGTATCTCCAGCTCCATTTAGAGAGTATGGCTTTGTTTTTGGCTCTCAAATTTACGATTCCCAGCCCTCCAAGCTTTTTAGGTCTATTGATTCCATCCCATGCCACCCAACAGATTCTCTTTTTCTCTAAGCTAGAACCCAACAAAAACTCGCTCATAATCTTCACTATTTTCTTGCTAAACCACGGTTGATGAGCGCTATTCTTTGAGCTCTCGAGAGAAACCTTCTCCTCCATTTTGCTAATTTTCGTTGAAACTTCTCTAAAATAGTGTCGCAAATTGATGTCTGTTTCACTGTTGAACCAAGTGGCATTCCAAGGTATTTGAGTGAGAGTTATTTTACCTTGCAATGCATAATCTTGGCTATGTCCTATACTTTATGATCTGCACCAATGCTGATTACAATATTTTTTTCCAAGTTTACCCTCAGCTATGTGATGACTTCATACACTTGAAGGATGAGAACTAAGTTTTTGCCATTTCCTCCTTTGCATCTAAGAAGATCATGTGTCATCAACAAATTGTAAATGGGATACATTGATTTGGTTATGAATGTTAAATCCTGAAATCATATTGAGAGCTTCTCCTTTCCTTAACAGTTTTGTGAGTATTTCAGCTACAAGTATGAATAAAAATGGAGAGAGTGCATTACCTTGTCTCAATACTTTTTGATGCTTGAACTTGGAGGTGGTACTTCCATTGATAAAAATAGATAATTGAGCTGAGGATAAACACCAGTATATCCAACCTCTCAATTTCTCCCCAAAACTAGCTCCTTTTAAAATAGAATCAATGCACTGCCAATTGATATTGTCAAATGCCTTTTCAATGTCTAGTTTACAAAGGATTCATGGAATTTTTGATTTGAGTCTAGCATCCACTAACTCACTAGCCACTAATATCCCATCATGTATTTTTTGATCTTAATTTTATGAAAGCACCCTAATGCTCTGAAATCAATTTAGGAATGACTGTCTTGAATCTAATTTGTTTGAAATCTTCTTTCCATTGTGCTTTATTGAAAAATTCTTCATTTGGGAGCTTTGTCCCTTCCTCCTTCAAATTCATCTCATGAATTTTCCCTCGTATTTCCAATTTCCTGCTTGCAATTTGACCATATTGCTCCTTGCTCCATCTTTTTAGAATTTTTTATTAAGGTATTACATCCCAGGATATGACTAATGTATTCATTTAACATTATGAGACCTTTCCACGATTTCAAATGTTTCATCTGCAGTCTTCTCTTGCTGACCAGCATGAGTCGAGTTCCTTCCATGTCTTTCAATGATCTCAACAAAGATGTGTTGTACTTGTTGTTCCTGTCTAATGTTGATGGTGCCCATATTTTTACTCACCTCCATTAGCAACTCAACGGTGTTCAAAATTATATCTATCTGCCTTCTAGAGTAAATACAAATTATCCCATTATTATTTACTTGAGGAATTTTTGGCAGCCCAATTGCTGAAGCATGATTTATTTCTCCTCAAAAAGTAATAATGGTAATTCAGGGCCACTAAGATTTGGATTTGGCAGATTTCCATTGTCTTCAATGTGAGTATTTTTTTACTACTTCATGACTTTCAATCTGAGTTTCTTTCGCTATAACCTGAGTTTCAGTCGCACATTCATCTCTGATCACCGCAGACTCTGTTCCTTTTTCGATTCGAACGATGGTGTGATTTTGATTTTTGTTAGAGGGAGAGCAAAAATGGATTTGAGGAGTGCAAAAATCAGTATCGACTCACTAACTAGGAGATTTGTGTGTTGGGTGTTGACTCTGACAATAATACCCTTAATAATACACGCTCTTCTCACATGCTCACAACACAAACTCAACCTGAAATAACTTTGGGTCGAAATCTAAAATTTAGAAATCAGAACTCCATATTCTGCGTTCATTCCGTATGATACCTGATATAATATTATGCTTAAATCATCGTTTAGTAATTGACCATTTTACCGTCATTCTGTAAGCACATACTTTGGGCAGCCATCAATCTCCGATATGTATCATCCCACGCCAATGGAGATGAATTAATTGTTCTTGTTAAGCAATCTGTGGAATAGTGGTTTTTTAATAAGAATTCTTTTCGCAATGTAAGCACTGGACAAGTGCTAGGTGTAGGTAATTGGGTGATTGGGTGTTTGTGTTGTATACGGAACAACCATGAACATTAAAATAATCATAAAACTGGATTAAATTGCAAGCAAAACAGATATTTTTTACTAGCATGAACAAATCATGCTTTCAACATATATAAGATTCTTGATTCTCAAAATCTAATAACTCAAGATCTACCATTGTGGATGAATTTTTGGGGGAAAGTTTTAAAGTCTTGATGATATTAGATGAGTGATAAACGACATTGAGTTTTAGGGTTTATAAAGTCTTGATGATATTAGATGAGTGATAAACGATATTGAGTTTTAGGGTTTATTGGTGTGTATAATATGATCATAAAGGACGTATATATAATATAACTAGGGTTAAATGATTTTATTTTCCTAGGGAAAAAACAAAAATTTAAATTGTAGCACTCCTCAAATCCATTTTGTCTCCTGCGCTTTTTAAATTTTAGATTTTGGGATAATCCCCCACCCACCCACCCACCTGTAATGATCTATGTTAAGTGCATATTTTTCATATTTTTAGTGTTGAATCCATGCTAGTAATTGCTTAGTTTCTTGCAAATTATTGTATATTACGTTTGTTTTGTTTTATTTATGTTTTGTTAGGTGAATCATCCAAAAGAAGTGAATTGGCACTTGATTGTGCAATAAAAGAAGTTAGCCGCAAGTGGAGAAGGGACAAAGACCAAGTAGAGCTCGTTTATATCTAGGAGTCTTTGATATCATATCGAAGAGGACGAAAAGACGAAGCCAACGACGAAAGAATGGAGGCATTCCGACATCGTATGAAGAAATTACAAGCATTTGAAGCGAGTCAAAGTTGCTGAATTTTGCAAAGGCACAGAATTTATAAAGGAACTCTCCTGAATTACTCAAGGCATCCATGGAATAGTGACGAGCTGCCAGTCTCGCAAGACTGACAGTTGAAAATGAATGCTAAGAACACATGCTCGTTGGAGCTTGATCTGAAGAGTCCGTTGGTGCTGTAACACTGGTGATAGGTTGATCAGGATTGGATTAGTTGGATTTGAGTAGATGGTCCAAGTTTTATTGTTGCTGGCATTTGCTGAAGTGTTGTAAGGAGATAGTCTCGAGTGAAACCGAAACTAATAGTTGTAGTTGAATGAGATGCAGGTGGATCTTCGGCAATGGCAGATATGACGATGATGGAGTCTGTTGATTACCATGGAAGTGTCGAGACTGAATGAAGAAGCTGTTGGTTGAATAATGATGATTGATGTGAGCTTGGCAGCAAGGATGGAGTGATGCTGTGATAGTCAGAGATGCAGAGATGGCCAGAGGAGATGTTGATGGGTTCTGCCATGGATTGGCAGTAGTGGTGATGATGCTCGGTAATAAAGAGTTAGATCTCGAGTTCAGCTGAGGAGTGTTGGTAGAGATGAAGCTCGAAAATGGACAGTTCGGAAGATAAGAGTGAGATAGAGAAGATTTCAAAGGATCAGACATGGGTTGATCATTGTGCTGATAAAGGATCTCGAAGTAACAACAGAAGAAGCAAGCACAGATGAATGTGATGTGATGTTATGAACCAGTGCTTCTGTGGTTGGAGTCGTGTACATGCAAACTCTTAGGATGGGTTTTGTTACGAAGAAGATATGGAAGTGGAGAGCGTCTCTCTTTTCAACCTTTCTCCTTTCTCCATTTTACTTCAACCATGATAGGATTTAGATCTTTAGAAACCCCATTCTCCTTAAGCCCCATTAGTTTTTTTTTCCTTTAAGCTCCATCATCCTTTGTTCTCTTAGATTTTTAGGTTCCTTTCCCAGCCATGAATAATCAATATGTCCAAATCGAGAAAAAGTTTTTTCGATTTTTATGTAGCAATTCTATTCCATCAGCCCCCATTATCCTGACAGAATTTCATACACATGGTTCCATGAGTGCAACTTTCACCATTTCCTTAGCCTCTGATCTCCAACATATGATGTTTGAAGCTGCAAAGAATGGTGATAGTAGTAGAAGTGTATGGAAGTTTCAAGATAACAGAAACTGGTTCTGTGCTACCAAATTATCGAATACTAATGGCTTCTACATAAACATTCTTTTAGAAAAACCCAATCCTAAATCAGATCCAATCCCTATTTTTTTCCCTGCTGGTAAAAATTTGAAGGTTGGTTCGCAATTTCTTTTGCATTGGAAACCATCATCTCATTCTCGCTTTCTACCAACAAATGCTCCTTAGTCTCTCCTAGAAATCATATAAAGCCAATCCAACCCAGTCCATTCATCACACCTATCCCTCCAAAAATGTATGCACAATCTGTCAGTCAAGCTCAATCTGTCAGGCATGCAAAGCTAATTTTAAAACCCTCATCTTTTCATGTCAATAACAAATCTCCGTACCTCTATAATAGATTTGCTGCTCCTGTATATTTCGCTACCAAGAATTCAAAATATGGCACATATCTAAACATTTTAGATAGAAGCAATGACTTGAGTAATTGGAAAGATGCATTCGTGATATCAGCTCTAGTCCTAGTACATTCGTGGAAGAGCATTGGAGTTGATCTGGGTTCTCTGTTGCAGATTGAGTCATAATTTGCAATTTATCCGATCAATTCAACACAAGCCATTTTTCATGCAGATTCTGCACTGTCTAATGCCAATCTGAAATTCAAGTTTACTTCAAATAACTTGGTTTATTTAGTTTTTAGATGGCACAATAAATTTTGGAGCTCACCCATCTATCATCAGTATGACTTTCATATTGAAATTTATGGTGTACCTTTTCAATTATGGTCCTTGGAATTCATTCATTCTTTAGGCAATACATGTGGTGATATTTTGCTAGTAGATCCAGCAACATTAAAATTACAAAACCTAAGGGCTATTCGTATGAAAGTCAGAAATCAAAGAGGAATCAATTCCATTCCAAGAATCATCAAAATATTCTCTGGAAATCAAATATTTACTGCTCATGTTGCAGTTATGGGTTCGTCTTCTTCATGTGAACAGAATGTTGTCATCTTACCATCAGCAAGTTTGAATCTTTCCGAGTCAAAAGAGAAACATTCCTCAGTTGTGGCGGATATCATGGAGATTAGTCGAAGGAAAAAAAGGAAATATTTACCATATTACAGGGATATAACGGATTCTAGCATAGTTATAGCTCAACATGCGCCTATTCTCGCCTCTTCTTCGATGGTAAAAGATATTCCTATATCTGGTAAGTCCTTAATGATTGAATCAACAAGATCTCAGCAAATCCCTCGCAGGACCGGTCATCACGTAAGCAGAGTAAAACGCAAGAAAAGGCACATAAAATACAATCAAATCTGGAGGAAAGTTTCAGCTTTAAATCTTTCTTCTGACGTGGCTGTTGACATGGAAATTGACGTGGCTTCAAACTCACCAGTGGCACATTCTTTGAAAGTTTCTCTAGAAACTGACGTTTGTACCAACAATGAGACTTCCACTTCCATACCAGGTACTTCTACTCCAATCCCGGAAACTGCTCCATCCATCCCAGAAACAGCTCCATTCTCTACCCTTATAGCTTTCCATCCCATTATCCAAAACCCAGAACCCAATACTACCTGCAATAATCCAAAACCCAATACAATGTCAACTATCCATGTTGAGCTTACCCCCAACAATCTGGAAATATCAGTTTCATCACCTTTAACCAAATTCCATTCATACACTCAAGTTCATACGTCTTTTCCAAAACCCACAACAGTAATAAATGTTTTGAACAAATCAGTAGAATTTAGTCACCCTCACAGGTTCATTATTCCTAACTGGATCATAAAGGAGGTACACCGTCTATTTCAGCTGGGAGTACACCTAGGAGTGGGATTTAACTCTATGCCAAATCACTCGAAGAAATTTTTATTCACTTCGGTTTCAACTTCAGGTCCCATTATGAAGCCTATTCCAATCTTACCCACTAAGTCATTACCGGAAGAGGACTTTGCTGTACAAACTACTATTCATCTTGCAGGGGTGCAGGATATCACTACGCATGAGCAAAAGCAAAGAAGTCTGCCTATGTTATGCTTAGAGGATTCTTTTATGGCCTCCATCAATGAAGAGACCACATCTGAGTCTTCTTAAACTGGCGCATCTTCATATCCCCCAGGTTTTGAGCCTTTACCATGTGAAACATCATACAATGCTACTTCTACAGACATATAGATAAAGCAGAATCCCAGCAAGTGGTACCTAAGAAGCTTAAAACATAATGGAAAAGACTCGGTGTCACTGTGGTTGACATAAGCTCACCAGTAACTAAGAGAGTAGTTAAAACACGGGGTCAATTTGGTTCTTCATGAATCTCACAATCCTTATCTGGAATGTGAGAGGTTCAATTCCTCCATTAGAAGAACTGTAGTTCATAAGATGATACAACTTATCAAAGCTCCTATCATTATGTTACAGGAAACCAAGATGACGCAGTGCACCGAATTTGATATAAAGCAAATATGTGGTTACTCAAACATGGGATGGACTTTCCAACAATATGTTGGTAGTTCAGGTGGTATGCTTATAATCTGGGATAAAGATTTTGTTGAGATCAATGATTCATTTGTGGGAGATTACACCTTGTCTGTATCTTGTACCAACAAATCAGACAATTTCAAATGGATGTTAACAAATGTTTATGGTCCAAATAATCTAGTGGAGAGGACTGAATTTTGGGTTGAATTAGACAATGCTTGCAGATTATGGGATTTTCCTTGGTGTATTGGGGGTGACTTCAATACTATCAAAAAGTGTGATGAAAAAAAGAATTGCACCAAGATTACAAGGAGCATGACTCAGTTTAATTTGTTCATTGAGCAACATGATTTAATAGACCTTCCTCTCAAGGGTGCAAGATATACTTGGTCTAATGGTCAAACAAATCCAGTGATGTGCAGACTTGATAGATTCATCATCACCCCTTCTTTTGAAACTCATTTCCCTTTCATCTCTCAACTTGCCAATTCTAGACCTACCTCTGATCACATTCCAATCCTACTTGATATTTCTGATCCTAGTTGGGGCCCTAGTCCTTTTAGGTTTGAAGTAATGTGGTTTTTGGAGACTGGTTTTTTTACAATTACTAGAAAATTGGTGGCTTTCTTTTGATTTTGCAAGTTCTCCTAGTTATGTTCTTTGGATGAAGCTAAAATCCCTAAAGGAGGAGTTAAGAATATGGAACAAGGAAGTTTTCAAGCATACAAATACCAGACTTAGTGAAATCTTAACATAAATACAATCCCTTGATAGTATTGCTGAACAAAACACTTTATCTGAAGAGGAGATCAACAACATGATATCTTTAAAGATTGAATTTGAGAAAACAACTCACATGGAGGAGGTCTCTTGGAAGATTAAGTCAAAAACACAGTGGCTTCAAGAAGGTGACAAAAATACTTCTTTTTTCATGAGCAAACCTTCAACAAGAAGGAGGCACAATAGAATCAAACAACTCTACATTAATGGTGTGTTGGTGGATGACAAGAAGATACTTCAGGAGCATATTGTGGAGTATTACAACTCTTTATTCACTGAAGAGGAGGTAATTAGACCTGAACTTGAAAACATTACTTTTGATAAGATAAATTCCCAAGAAAGTGAAATATTAGAAGCTAATTTCACTGAAGAAGAAGTAATCATTGATATTCAAGAGGTGGAAAATGACAAAGCCCCAGGTCCAGACGGTTTCCCAATCATCTTTTTTAGTAAATGTTGGAGTTTTCTTAAAGATGATATGATGAATATTGTGAATGAGTTTTGTTCTACAGGTCAAATTTATAGCAAGCACAACTCCACTTTCATCACTTTGGTTCCAAAAAAAGATTACATTGGGACAATTAAGGATTGTAGGCCTATTTGTCTCTTAACAAGTGTTTACAAAATAATAGCCAAAGTGTTAGCTTCAAGACTCAAGTTGGTAATGGACAAGCTAATTTCCCCGGTTCAATGTGCTTATATAGAAGGAAGACAAATTATAGATGGTACATTGATTGCTAATGAGCTTGTGGATTCTAGAATACGTTCTGTCAAGGCTGGTATCATTTGCAAAATTGATCTTGAAAAGGAATTTGACAAGATAAATTGGAGATATTTGGAGTTCATTCTCCATCAAATGGGTTTTGGTAGTAAATTATGTAAGTGGATGAGGTTTTGTTATTCTTCCTCAACTTTTTCAGTGTTAATCAATGGTTCTTCTTTTGGCTACTTCACCAGTTCAAGGGGTGTGAGGCAAGGATGTCCAGTTTCTCCTCTTCTCTTTAATATTGCCATGGAGGGTTTCTCTAGATTCATGGATAGAGCTTCTAAACTCAGTCTCTTCAATGGCTTCTCAGTAACTCCTTCTAGTGTTACTGTAAATCACTTTCATTATGCTGATGACACTATCTTCTTCATAGATCACAGCAAAGAGGAATTACATAATCTCTTTTCGGCTCTCAAGTGTTTTGAATATATTGGTGGTCTTAAGGTTAATACTTCAAAGACAAGGCTCATAGCAATTGGTGATATGCCAGAGTTATCTGTTTGGGCTTCTGAACTTGGTTGTGTTATAGACAATCTACCATTCTTGTATCTCGGCATGCCCCTTGGAGCTAAGGCAACTTCAAAACATATATGGGATCCCATTATCGAAAAATTTGAGGAGAGACTCTCAGTTTGGAGGCATATTTCACTTTCTAAAGGAGGTAAACTAGCTCTTCTTAAATGTATCCTTAGTTCTCTGCCTATTTACTATTTCTCTTTTTTCAAGGCCCATATCTCAGTTATTAAAATCCTTAAGCAGAAAATGAGAAAGTATTTATGGGAACATGGTGCTGGTTCAAAAGTTTCACACCTTATAAACTTGAATTTAGTATGTGCTGATAAAGAAAAAGGTGGCTTGGGTGTCTGCAATTTGAGATTGATGAATTTGGCAATGCTTGCTAAATGGTGTTGGAGGTTTGGTCAAGAAAAAAATAGGCTGTGGTATAGAATTATTTTTGACAAGTATGGTGATGATTTCTCTTGCTGGGTACCTCAAAAGATTAAATCTTCACATGGAGTATCCTGTTGGAAGACAATTGCAGAGACTGCTAACCTGGTAAGTATTAACTCGGTGCTTATTATTCACTCGGTAAGGGATATCTCTTTTTGGAATGATTTTTGGTGTGGTAATACGTCGTTTGCTTCTGCTTTCCCATCTCTTTTTAAGATTGTCGGCTACAAGTTTTCTAAGCTCATAGATGTGATTTCCCCGGAGAGAAGCTGGTGTTTTAACTTTAAAAGGACCTTAACAGAATCTGAAGTAAATATTTACGCCGATCTCATGCTTAGGATTGGTGATTACCCACCTATTTTGGATGGCCTACAAGATATCAGGAGATGGTCCCTTGATAGCTCTGGTTTCTTTAGCGTCAAAACTCTATATGCAAAAATGGTTGAAGATTGTGGCATTCCAGATTTTCCTTATCATTTCGTTTAGAAGAAGTCAGTTCCTCCAAAGATTAATTTTCTGGTTTGGTGTTTATTGCATGAGAAGCTGAATACTATTGATATGCTACAGGCTAAACGGGTAGATATTTACAATTCATGTGTTCTTTGTGGAGACGATACTGAATCACATGATCATATTTTTCTTCACTGTAAAATATCACACAAGTTATGGTCTGCAGTAATTCCTAGTAAATGTTGGTCCTGGGTTGTTCCTAGAAACATAAGAATGTTAGCACTTGGTTGGCATCATGGGAATTTTTCAAACTCAGGGAACTTGGTTTGGAGTTTAATCCCACCTGCTGTTATTTTTACTATATGTACGGAGAGAAATAGGTGCACTTTTGAGCCTAATCACACATGCAAGACAGACTCTGACTTAGAGATGGAAGTAAAATCTTCAATCCTTTCTTGGGCGAATGCGGCTGGAAGAAGACTTCATCTAAACTTTGATTCTACTGTTATCAATAATTGGGAAGCCCTTTTTGTTAAGCCTCATTGTAAACTTTTCCTTTTCAATCTACTCCTTTTAGAACTTTTGTAAATTCTTCTATCTTTAATACATCTTCTCTTTTTATCAAAAAAAAAGAAGATATGGAAGTGCATGAACGAAGTTCAAGGGAACTATTGAGCATTGTCGGGATCTGTAGTGATTGCTGGTTGATAGAGTGATAAAACAAGGAACTGAAGAGATATTATCTCGTATGAGTCAAGGAGGAATTGAGTTGAAACAAAGAAAATCAAGGAAACCTAGCTACGGTGTTTTACCAAACCGTAGGAAATATCAGTTAAGCTTAAGGTGTGATATTCAAACCGTATACAACTTCAAGGAGACCTGCGGAAATTAGTTGAAGCTATGGTAGAGAATTTCAACCGTACTCAAACACAGGGAAGCTTACGGAGGGGTTTTACACCGTATGTAAATCCAGGGAAGAAAAGAAGTTAGCCGTGAAAGAAAAGAAATAACAGGCTAGTGAAGGTAAATGGGCTGGGTTTTACTCTTCATGTGAGCCCATAAGGACTGTTCGGCCGTGGCTTGTGTATTCACACGAGTTTTACAAGTTTTTGGGTGTTATTTTGGTAAGTTTGATATCCTATTTCGACTAGGATTTGGCGCACGGGCACATCAATACTTGGGTACTATATAAGAGACTCTTTTAATATTTTTAGGGGATATCTTATAATTTTTATCAAGCTATTCGAGAGGATAACTCAAGAGAAGAAAAGCTAGGGTTTGGAGCTATTTCCATTACCGTAACTATTTCTTTACCATTTTATCATATGAAACTCATGAGTTTTCTTAGTACCATGAGTAGCTAAACTTCTTAGTGATTGGGGATGAATTCTAGTTCTAATACATGATTCAATTTAGCATATAAATCTATTCAAAAATTATTCATATGATTATTGTTTTTTTTTTTACTTTAATAATTTTATGATTGATTGATAAATTATTTAGGTGGCCAACTAAGTCAGTTTATTAGTGAATCTAATGCTAGTAATGAGTTAGGATATCCGTAATTTTTGAATAACTCTTAGACAAGTAGAAATTGTGAAACCTTGCAGAGGGATTCTGTGGAGCAATCGCAAGTAAAAACAACTCTAGTAAGTGGACCGAGAGTACTGAGTTTAACTGCTAGGATCAAACCTAAGTTCACAAACCTTAAGGCATTCAAATGAATTACATCTTGTAAGCGTACCTCAAGGTGGTTCAGGCAAATAAAATTTGGAGACTAAGCGTTCTGTTTTCTATTGATATAAGGAATTTTGAGGATAGCTAAGCATACCTACTTTCCTACGGTTGATAATAATCTGTGATTTACAAAGAATAGATGAATATGCTACTTTGATGAGTGTTTAGTAACGAAGAAGGATTCCCTGATCATATTTCTCTCCATTTCTTGCAAACTTTATTACTTTCAATTGTTTTGTTATTTACTTTGTTCCAAAATCTAAAACAAACCCCCCATTGTGACACTTTTTGACAACTAAATCTCCATGCTCTTCGTGGGAACGAACCTTGTTTACTGCTATATTATTCATTAGTAAAGTAGAATATAAGTGAATTAATTTGAGAACCTACGACATGCATCAAATTTTGGCGCCGATGCCGGGGAGCAGTCGGTAGCTTTAGTTGTTATTTCTTTTCGTTTTACTTTTGTTTTTAGTCTTATTTTTAGTTTTTGATTTAGTTTTTTTGAGAATTTTGTTTCAGGTACTTAATCTCTGGCATCAAAGGATTGGGATTACCCGAGGTGCGGAATTCAAGCTCGAAAGGGAACGGTACTAAAAGCACTTCCAAAGTTATAACAAAAACCTTCTACAGTAAAGATGGTTAATACAGACGACGAGATAGATCCTCCACCTCCGGAGAGGAAGTTAAGAGAGTTGACATTTCCATGCTTAGATTCGCAACCACTATGCATTACAATCACTAACCCAGTGGAGCTGAAGTCGAATATACTTCATCATCTACCAAAGTTCAAGGGACATCCAGGTGAAAATCCAAATCGACACCTTTAATAGTTCCAGAACACAATGACAAGTCTGAGGCATGCAACCGCAGACAGAGATATGGCTATGCTACAAGCCTTCCCGTTCTCATTGAAAGACTTAGCAGAAGAATGGTTGTATTATCTTCCTCCATGGAGTGTTACAACATGGACTGAGATGAAAAAGCTATTTCTAGAGAAATATTTTCCTGCTTCCAAAGCGGCATCCGTTCGTAAGGAGATTAGTGGCATTCTACAGATGTCTAGGGAGTCTCTCCATAATATATCCTCAATACTTATCATTCAATACTTCTACGAAAGATTACTTCCAGAACAGAGGAATTTGATTGATGCGGCTGCCGGTGGTTCACTTCTTGAGAAGACAATCTCGCAGGCAACCAGTTTGATTGAGAGTATGGCTTCCAATGATCAACAATTCTACACCAGAAACAACTCTAATGTCAGAAGAGTTAGCGAGATGGGAGAGTCTGCACAGTCAGAGCAACGGATGAACAACATAGAGAAGGTAGTACAACGAATGAAAACAATGATTATTCCTTCTTATGAAGAAGAGTCTGAACAGGTGAATGCTGTGTTCCCTAATCAGAGGCCAAGGTATGATCCCTACTCTAATACTTATAATACAGGTTGGAAAGATCACCCAAATTTCAGTTATGCAAATCAGGAAGCTCCAGCTCCTAATCCTTATGGGCGACAAAGTGGTTTTCAACAACCACAGTTCCGACCACAACCTCCACCTCAGCCTCAACAACAGACTCAGAGTTCCAGTTTAGAGGAGATGATGAAAATGATGATGCAAAAGCAAGATGCCAATGCTCGGCTGTCAAGATGCAATCCTGCAGAAACATGACATGGCTATAAAGGACTTGCAACTTCAAATGGGACAATTGTCTACAGACATGAATGAAATAAAAGCACAAAATTCAGCAAAGTTGCCATCACAACCTTTTGTGAATCAAAGAGCGAACATCAATGCTGTAACTCTAAGAAGTGGGAAGCAAACTGAAGAGCCAAAACAACAAGAAAAGGTTAGTCACGACTTGGAAGAGGAAGTAGGGGTGGAAACCGTTCCAAAGGAAAAGACAACCTCAACTGGCCAACCTAAGGACACAGTTCCTACTTTTACCACACCACCTCCTTTTCCATTACCGTAACTATTTCTTTACGATTTTATCATATGAAACTCATGGGTTTACTTAGTACCATGAGTAGCTAAACTTCTTAGTGATATGGGATGAATTCTAGTTCTAATATGTGATTTAATTTAGCATATAAATCTATTCAAAAATTATTCAAAAATTATTCATATCATTATTGTTTGTTTTTACTTTAATAATTTTATGATTGATTGATAAATTGTTTTAGGTGGCCAACTAAGTCAGTTTATTAGTGAATCTAATGCTAGTACCGAGTTAGGATATCCGTAATTGTTGAATAACTCTTACACAAGTAGAAATTGTGAAACCTTGCAGAGGGATTCTGTGGAGAAATCACAAGTAAAAACAACTCTAGTAAGTGGACCGAGCGTACTGAGTTTAACTGCTAGGATCAAACCTAAGTTCACAAACCTTAAGGCATTCAAATGTATTACATCTTGTAAGCGTACCTCAAGGTGGTTCAGGCAGATAGAATTTGGAGACTAAGCATACCTGTTTTCCATTGATATAAGGAATTTTGAGGATAGATAAGCGTACCTGCTTTCCTACGGTTGATAATAGTCTGTGATTTACAAAGAATATATGAATATGCTACTTTGATGAGTGTTTAATAACGAAGAAGGATTCCATGATCATATTTCTCTCCACTGCTTGCAAACTTTGTTACTTTCAATTGTTTTGTTATTTACTTTGTTCCAAAATCTAAAACAAACCCCCCATTGTGACACTTTTTGACAACTAAATCTACCTTCTCTTCGTGGGAACGAACCTTATTTACTGCTATATTATTCATCAGTAAAGTAATATAAGTGAATTAATTTGAGCACCTACGACATGCATCAATCTACAATACAAAGGGAAGATAAATGAGATCTGAGGATGAATTTGAGAAGACAAAGAGAAAAGAGATGAAGATAAGAAGATAGCATAAGAAGGGAAGAGCTGGAGTAAGAGAGAGAAAATAGATTTGATTAATAATTGCTTAAGGGATCCAATGATAGGCCGGCTACAAATACCACGCCATTGGTCCTGTCTAGCATTACAACTGATAAAGGAACACCAACATTTAAACATGGCACCCTAAATACTAAGGAGTCCTATTACAAATACCCCCTATTCCAAATGATTCTTTTCCTCAAGAATGAATTTAGGAAACTGCTTCTTGATTACAGCCTTGTCCTCCCAAGTAGCATCAGCTTCTGTAGAGTGAGCCCAGTGTATTAAGACATTCTCCACTTCTTGTTGATGTTTCTTGACGGTCCTGGAGGTGAGTGCCTGAAATGGAGTGACCTTCATGCATCCCTGTAAATCTAAGGAAGGTAGAGTGGTCCGAGGTAGTAACCATGCTCCCATCTTTGGCTTTAATTGAGACACATGGAACACTGGGTGGATTTTGGAGGTAGCAGGGAGCTGGATCTTGTATGCCACCTTTCCAATCCTAGCAAGAATCTGATAAGGGCCAAAAAAATTTGCAGACAACTTCAAATTCCTTCTCAGTTGCACTGATGTTTGCCTGTAAGGTTGAAGTCTCAGATAGACCCAATCTCCAACTTGAAACTCTCTCGCAGTCCTATGCTTATCAGCCTGCTGTTTCATTCTGTGTTGTGCCTCTTCAACTGTGGATTTGAGAATGATGCCCATAGCTTGCCTCCTTTGTAGATAGTCTTCTACAGTCTCATTGGTTTATGGGTCATGAGAGAAAATACCAAATTGTTGTGGCTTGTATCCATATAAGGATTGAAAGGGAGTGAGATTGAGGCTAGAATTATATGTGGAGTTAAACCACCACTCTGCTAGGGATAACCAGCTAACCCGTTTAGCAGGCCTATAGCTAGTCATGCACCTTAAATAGGATTCAAGGCATGCATTGACTCTCTCAGTCTGCCCATCAGTCTGTGGGTGGTAGGCAGAGCTCATGTGTAATGTTGTTCCCATCTTGGTAAATAGTTCTTGCTAAAAATTACTCAAGAATATACTATCTCTATCAGTTATTATGGTAGCAGTTAATCCATGTAGTTTAAATATGTTATCAAGAAATACCTTAGCTACTGAGGAAGCTGTGAAGGGGTGGGTGAGTGGCAATAAGTGACTGTATTTGGTGAATCTATCCACCACCACCATAATGACCTCTCTGCCCTCTGACTTTGGTAGTCCAGTGAAAAAATCCATGGAAATGTGCTTCCATGCTTGGTCAGGAACTGGTAGTGGTTGCAGCAAACCACTTGGAGAAGTATGTGGCACCTTGTGCCGTTGGCAGATGTCACACTCCTTAATATATTGGAATAAGTCTTTCTTCATACCTAACCAATGAAAGTAGGTCTTTGCTCTTTGATAGCTGACCTGAGTGCCTGAATGACCTCCCACAGAGGAAGAATGGATAGCAGCCATCACTCTAGATGAGCCAATGTAGACTCTGTTCTTGTATCTCAACATACCATGTAAGAGAGTGTAGGGTTTTTTGCTGGAAGGGGACACTTTTAATTGGGGGATTAATTCATAAGCTAATTTATCCGAATTGTAGATTTCTTGTACTTCTCCAAGCCAAGTAGGTCAGAGTCGAGTGATGAGTCGGGCATTGAGGAGAATCGAGTGTGAGAATCTTGATAAGGCATCATCCACCTTATTCTCTACCCCTTTCTTGTAACATACTGCATAGTCATAACCCAATAGTTTGGATAACCACTTTTGTTGCACTATGGTATGAAACTTTTGTTCCATGAATTACTTCAGACTTTGATGGTATGTATAAATGGTAAAATGATTTCCTAGCAAGTAAGGCCCCCACTTTGCTACTGCCATAACTATAGCAAGTAGTTCTTTTTCATATGTGGACATGGAGACAAATCTGGACTTCATGCCTTTGATGAAATAAGCAATTGGATTCTTGTTCTGCATCAAAATTGCTCCCATCCCTGTATCACATGCATCAGTCTCCACCTCAAATGGTTGAGAAAAATCAGGTAGAGATAGTACTGGAGTTGTGGTTACATCCTTCTTAAGGAATTCAAAAGCGATCTGGAGATTCAAAGATACCACTTGAAATTGTCCTTCTTTAATAAACCTGTCGGTGGCCTACAAATGACTCCATATCCCTCGCAAACTTTCTCAGTAATATCCAAAGGAGGCCTAGGAAGCCCCTGAGTTCCTTTAAGGTGGTGGGTGTAGGACAATTGAGCATGCAAACAATCTTAGTTGGGTTAAAAGCTACACCTTCACCCGTGATGATGTGGCCCAAATATTCCACTTTGGATTGGCCAAAGGTACACTTGCTGAGTTTGGCAAAGAGTGTATGTTGTTGTAGAGTCTTGAGTGTAACATATAAATGCTCCAAGTGTGTCTTCATGTCAGGGCTGTATACCAAGATATCATCAAAGAAGACCAGTATAAACTTCCTCAAATATGGCCCAAATATATCATTCATCAGGGCTTGAAAGGATGCCGGTGCATTGGTCAAGCCAAAAGGCATTACCATGAACTCATAGTGCCCTTGATGAGTCTTAAAAGCGGTCTTGGTTTGGCACATGGTGTGGCTAGCATGGCTAGGGCCAAGGCAAGGCCTGTTTGGCTTGGCATGGTTTGCTTTTTGGCGCAAAAGAGTGCGGTTGGCATGGTTGGCATGCCTTGGCGCGGAGATGTGGTCTGGCACGGTTTGCCATTGGCACGGTGGTGCGGCCGGGCATGGTTGGCATGCCTTGGCGCGATAGCATGAGGGTTTTGTGGGGTGATGTCAATCAATGTTAGGGTTCTGCCGTGGAACATGATACATAGAAAGAAAAATGGTACCCTGGTAATTCTTACGTAAGCATGCTGATCGATTCGATAACTGTGCTAATGGTCATAATGTCATCATGCCAGATGTACGGTTTTACGATTTAACCCTAGGCTAAAAGCCACCATCAACAGGTGCGTAAGGAGACAATGATGCAGGAATACGAATGACTTCTTTATTCATCATAGTCTTCAGTCATTGGTGATACGTCGAGGGGACAATACTATTGTCATGAAGCCATGGTCTCCCTAGTATCATATGGTAGTCTGACTCCTTTTATATGACTTCGAATTTCACCTTTGATTGGACGGGCCCTACAGATAAATTCAGATTGACATACCCGTACGTGTTGGTTTGGTTTCCTTCAAAGTCTGTCATCGTGGTAGGCTATCGCACGATCTTCCTTGGTCAAACCTTGGCCGTCCTGAGTGTCTTGAGAGTAATCACGTTCGAAGATGCTCCCATGTCGATGAAGGCCCTTTTGAAATCTGAATCCTTGATACGTGCGGTAACGTGTAGGGCCCGGTGACCTTCTTCCACTATCATGTCTTCTTCTGTAAATGTGACATTATTCACAGACATCTCTGGTGTTTTCGAGGCTTCTGGACGCAAAGAAGTTAAATGCACGTCTAGGGCTATCTGGTTGATTGCAGCAAACGTCTCCGCCAGCTGATTTTTCGAGAGGTGTAAAAGTTCGCATAAACTTTCCACTAGAGAAGCCTCTTCCTGATCCACTGGCCTCTAGTTTAGAGTGAATATATTTACTTGAGGAGGATCGTTGCGAGGATCAGTCCCCAGTGTAGAAATCTCCGTGACAGGAGAATCGCTCATATCTGATGTCATCTTGATGAGGAGATCGAATATGTCGTTTATTGTTTCTTTAATCAGGTCCATGTTCTTCGTGTGAATCTCCTGCACCCGTGCTAACTCGATCAATGTTGGGATTTTTCTGGTTACACTATCAGATACACCGTTGGGAATAGGGGTATCTTCATTAAAGGAACTTCGAGCGGGATTTGAAATTGTCGGGGGAGTCCTAAGACCAACCATTTTGAAATCAGCCAAATGGGATTGGGTATTGAATAAATTGACTTCACAACCGAGAGATTAATCTCCCACTGTGGTCGCCAGTTGTTTATGGGTGAAAACTGTTTCTGCTGGTTTTGGTAAATTTGGGTGTGTGCGGATGAGAAGCGAATCTAAACCCTAAACAAATGCACTGCACGGGAGTGCTTTTGATTCGAGAGATCAATCTATACAATTCTGGCCTAAACTAAGAAATGGCCGTTCCATACTTGCTTCGGTCACAAAGTGAAGGAGATGGGGTTGATCTTAGGGAGGGAAGCGAAGAAGGTGTTGAGATTGTGAAGGTGTTGGCTGTTTATGACTTGTATCAGAATATTGAACTGGCTTGCATAACGTAAGCTATCAGTTCTGGGTGTTTTCTGAATACTGTGACAACACTTGGTTTTTTCTGTGTTGTTTGGAAATAGGTAAAGGACCTATTTATACAAGTCATGTAGCGCAACCCTCATCTCTTGTAGGAAGTGGAGGAGGTGAAGTGATGGAGTAGTGGGGTCGTGTATGAGTGGTGATTGCCACACGATCACACCTTTGCCCACTTCCCTCATCACTGTTAACCGTCCACCTTTTCCTGACACGTTCTTGTAATGGCGCGTTGCACACTGCACGCTATAAACCTCCAGACCAATACCCAGTAAGTATCTCCCAGTTTGTGACATGTTTGATGTCTCGAATGAGCGGATTGTGGGACCCACTGCAGAAAATAGCATACGGTGCTAAATTAAATAACTAAGTTATTTAAGAAATTGATATTTATGAAATATCGTGTATGCTCGATGCATGTAATGCATTGAAAACAATCAATATGTATGAAGCATCACTGTTTTAAAGCTTAACCGAATAAGTCGCGGATTAAGCGTCTTAAAATAGCATCATGTCCAACCATCTTCGAGTGATAGTTTGGAGGCCGCATGGGTGAGCTATCCCCTGGTCGATCACTCCCTGTGGGAAGATTGGCAGACAGTGATGATCGAGATGCTTCATTGGTTGCCTAGTCTTTAACCTAAGCTGTCCGACCAAGCTGGCAAAGTTGGACGAACAAGATGGTTCACGGTATATATTTGCGACCGTTGATGGAATTTTAGGGTTTTTAGGAGGTGCGCAAAGATCCCTCTTTGGCTTGACCGAATCCACACATGGGCGTCGATTTTGGTGGGACCGATCGATCATGCATGGAGACGGCTCGTTGTTGTACACGCCTATACCTCTCCGTCCTATGAAGGCTTGATCTAGGCCACTCAATTTGACTGGCAAAGATGAGTGGTCATGATCAATTTGCGACAAAAATCCATTGCCACAAAGGATTAAAGGCTGCGTGACATGCCACTTTGGGGGGCGCGTTTCGAGGTGCCGAGTTCTAGTTTGCCTAGGCCGGCCGGATACATGCAAAGGTGAGCCCACAATGATCATGTTGACACTCTTGGGACCTCTTAAGTCCATATCTACACCCTTCATCCAGGCTGGCGAAGATGGATGGTCGTGATCGAACTACGACAGATATGCAACGTCGCAAACCCTAATTAGGGTCTTGAAACAGTCACGTATGCATGACTTTGGCCAAACGGTTTGGCAAGTTGTGCTTCTCCTTTGGAGAGACCGACAATGGGCCCACGTTGGGCTGCAGTGAACATGTGTGCACCTCCCTAATGGTCCTAGGTACGATCTAAGCCATCCAAATATGCTGGTTAAGTTGGATGGTTGTGATCAATTTAAGACATTAGTGTAATTTTCGTGACTCTTGAAAACAATCACGCCCATCGTATTTCGGGCAAACGTTCATGGCTCCATGACCACGCCGTGAGCAAACCGATCAGGTAGAGATAGAGTGGGCCCGCCAATGTGCGTGTTGGCGCCTCCTCAATCATTCATGGTGCGATCTAAGCCGTCCAATCAGGCTGGTGAAGTTGGACGGTTGCGATCGTTTTAAGACTGTCTCCGAATCAGCCTTGCTCGTTCGAGCTTCTTCCAGCAACAAGAGCCCACCCTATTTTAGGGCTGGCATTTTGGCACGCTGGGAAGCAAGGTGTGATGCTCGACCGGATAGGTCATAAATGGGACCGCCGGTGGTCATCACGGTGATCGCCTGCTCCTGCTAGGGTTCGTCTAGGATGGTTAAATCATGCGTTCAATTTGCGTGGCCGTGATCATTTCTGAGACTGATACGAACAGTCCAGATTTCCCTTAGGAAATTAAATATGCTCAATCGGGCTAATATAAGCACACCGATATGAGATTCCCTTTGTTAGAGAATGGTGTAGCCTATACGGGTATTTCGTGCATACCTCACTATTAATACTTGGAGATTCGTGTTACTCTGCTGAGAGTAACACTAAGTCGTCATGCCACGCCAATAATGAGAGTTCTGCTTAGAATAATACTGTAAATACTAGGCCAATCATGCATTAATTAATAATGCTAAAAATTCACAGAATATTTGGGATTGTTGCCACATGCACCATTCTAGGTGAATTTCGTATATTTATTGAATTGCTTCGAATAAATAAAGAGGAGAGGTTTTTTGCACTCATCGCTTATGAAACAACTTTACCCTTTGCACGATGTCAGCACATTATTTTTGGTTTTACAATTTTAGCCCTGAAATAAAATCCACCATCAACAAAGCTACACTAGACAAAGTCTTATACGAGGATTTAACGGAGAAAATACCATTATGAGAGGATGACCAAATTAATCTATCTTCACCAAAATATGGTATTCTAATCTTAGTGATCCTATCAACATTCTCTCTAGTGAAAAAATCCAGAAGCATGGAAACATTCCACTGTTTAGTAGTTTGGTCTATGAAATAAGCCACTACTAAGTTGGGATTAGGATATTGGCTGCAGATTAGATAAGAGACATTAGGTATACATGTATCATCAAAAGCACTAATACTTCGCCCATTTTTGACTTCCCAAAAGGAATGTTTTTTCACTATTTGTAAGCCTCGGCATATACCTTTCCACACCCAGAACAGTCCTGTTTTTTCTTGTAATGTAATGGGCTAGTATTACTAAAGTACTTACATTTCAAGATTCTAAACCATAACTCATCTGAACCATGAATTAACCTCCAAGCAATTTTAGAAAGCAAAGCTAGGTTAACTTCCTTAAATTACGAAAACCTAGACCCCCTACATGTTTATGTGAACAAATATTTTGCCAGCCTTTTATACAAAGCCCCCCTTGTCTCTTTTTACCCCACCAGAAGTCCCTTTGGGAGTTTTCCATTTGATAAATAATGCTATCAGGAATCAAGAAAGAATTCATATGGTAAACAGAAGACGACTTTAGGACATTCTGGACCATAATCGACCTACCTACTTGGTTAAAATGTTTACCTTTCCAAGATGCTACCTTGTTATCATGGTGAAAAAAGAAGATAAGCAAAGGATTCGGTTTTATTTCTATTAATGAAAAGAGGAATACCTAGATATTTATCATTTAGGTCTATCTTCTTGACATTGATGGTTCTTATCAGAGAGACACATTTATATGGTGGTACTTTTTTGCTAAAAAAGCATCCCGATTTTTCAAAGTTTATCATCTGTCCTGAGACAGAGCTGAAAACATTGATTGCCTCAACCAAATTTTGCGCTTCATAGTGAGTTGCCTTAGTAAACAACAAACAGTCATCAGCGAATAAACGATGGGACACACTAGGAGCATCAGTAGTGACTTTATTACCATGAATCCAGTGTTTACACTCACAATACATTAGGTATCTGGAAAATGACTCCATACACAAAATAAAAAGGTATGGAGACAAGGGATCACCTTATCTCAGACCCCTAGTTGGTCCATATGCATTGCAAGGGGACCCATTCAGAATAATTGAAATGCTAGTCGTACTCACACATTGCAAAATCAGATCACACCAATGACTAGAAAAACCAAAATACTTTAGAACATCAACTAGAAACGACCACTCAACTCTATCAAAGGCCTTAGACATGTCAAGTTTAAGGCCCATGATACCCCTTTTAGCTTTTGTCCTTTTCATAGTATGAACTATTTCATGAGCAATGATAACATTGTCATGAATGTAATTATTAGGCACGTAAGCTGCCTGAAAAGGAGATATGAATTTGCTAAGTAATGGCTTCATCCTATTGACAATCAGCTTAGATATGATTTTATAATTTGTGTTACACAAAGATATAGGTCTGAAGTCAACAGGGGAAGAAGGGTTGTTTTTCTTGGGAATTAGAGATAAGAAAGTATGATTCATTTCCTTCAGGATATGTTTATTTTCAAAAAAATCCTTAGTAGTGTTCCAGACATCAGTTTCGATAATCTCTAGGTTTTCTTTGTAAAAGCTAGGAGGGAAACCGTCAGGTCCTGGGGCAGTCTAGGATTTCATTTGTTTAATTGTTTCCCTAATTTCATCAAGAGATATAGGCTTTAAAAGCCTTGCATTATCCTCCTTAGTGATACAAGGGGTAATGCAATTCAGAAATTGTCTATTCTGAATAGGATTGGTAGTAGTACCAATACTACTGAAATGATTAACCAATAGGTCTTCGAGATGTTGTCTGTCATTAGACCATTGGCCATCACTCAGTTGCAAGGACTCTATGTGATTGAAGTGTCTCTTCATGTTCATATAAGTATGATAAAAACTGGTGTTTCTATCATAGCTTTTTATGTACTCGGTTCTAGACTTTTGCGCATAGAAGTTCTCCTGCACTTTCTGCCAGTGCTCAAGATCATGTTCAACTTGTTTGATAGCATCTATATTCTGAGTATATTAAGGTTGCATATTCAGACTATGGAGTTGTTCATTTAATTGTTGAACCTTGTGATCTATATTACCAAAATGTGAAATATTCCACAATTTAAGTTCATATTTCACATTCCGTAAACAATTAATCATTTTAAGAGCATTAGAACCTCTGACATTTGTAGTGTAAGCATTCTTTATAAGTTCCTTACAAGAAGGGTCACTACTCCAACATTTAAAATATCTATAAGGTTTGAAACTATTTTGGGATTGGGGGTTAGTCACCTAAATAATTGGAATATGACCTGAACCAGTAGAATCAATATGGAATACTTTCGCATTTCCATAATGATTGAGCCACAAACCATTTCCCATAACCCTATCAAGTCTAGCTCTAATGATATTATAATTGGATTGTCTGTTAGAACACGTATAAGGTGCACCAGAGTAACCCAAATCATGTAAATCTGAATTAGAGATAAAATCTTGAATGAAAGGGAATTCAGAAGTGCTAGGTCTAGTATTGGTTGATCTCTCATGGGTATGCATTGTGATATGCAAGTCACCCATGAGGATCCAAGGATGATTAACTCTATTACCAATATCTTTTATGTAATCCCATTGTTCTTTTCTCTCATTATAGTATATAAAACCATAGAGAAAAGTAAGTAGGAACTCAGGTCTACTAGCATCATAAGAAATTAAAACATTGATCATTTTATCAGTACTTTGTACCAAGTCACATTGGAAACCACTTTTCCATAGAAGTGCTATACTTCCAGAGAGGCCAGCGGAAGAGTGGCACCAAATATTTGGATAATTAAATCTCCTAAGATACTGCTGCATTTTAGACTCATTGTTTTTAGTTTCACAAAGAAAGATTATATCTGGATTTTGAGCTCTAATGAGATTCCAGAGACTACTTCTGGTGTTAGGTTTGTCGAAACCCTGGAAATTCCACGACAAAATTCTCATTATAGTCATATGAGAAAAAGATAAACTAAGTTTTGGATTTAATCCAAGACTAGCCTTATAAGAGGGATGTAAGACCTTGTGTTCGACTGTTTGATAACCTTCAATTATACAATCAAAATAAACAGAATCAAATGTGAATTTATGTTTTTTCGTATATAATTGAGGATCAACAAGCAAATGGGTCATATACAATTTATCTATAGCACGGTTTAGGAAATTAAATCTACAATTAAAAGTATTAATGAACAAGACTGTAACCCTAGAATTCAAAAACTGACACAATAAATCAAGGGATTTAAAAGGAAGATTGGGAGAAACAAACAGATCGGGATGATTTGGAAAATTAAAACAGAGATGAGTTTTGAAATAAACTTGATTTGTTGTACTTGTGATTGAAACAGAAGCAGGGAGATGGTTCATCAAGTCATTTGGATCTCTAACTCCATTCTCTACATCCTCCATGTTCAAATCACCCCCTCCATGGCTAATACTCTCCATCTCAGATTGACCGCCTCTGCCATTGAGAATCATTTGTGCAGGTTCTCTAATATTTGAGTTAGGGATTTGAGAGTTCATGTCGAGAATAACATAGTTATCTTCAAGACCCGAGTCCCTACTTCTTTTATTCTTTCTCGGTGGACTCATCTTCATCTAGATCCGTAAGCCCATTCATCTCCAAAGTTATCAAGCCCATTGACATTTCCACGCATGTATGCACTAGTATGCACTTTCTCAACTAAATGAGCATATTTAGCGTAAAATTCTTGGAAAGCTGGTTCTGTCATGCCAAAGATAAAAATATTCCAAGCACGCTCATCACACATCTCCTCATTATGGTCTATTATGAATAGGGCTGCACATGGGCGAGTTTGGGCGGGTATTATCTAAAACCAACCTCGCACCCACTGCATCGCGGGTTTTTATTTTCATAACCAACCCCGCACCCACAAACAGTGGGCGGGTTTTGTTACCCGCCCGCTACGGGTTGGGCGGGTTTGGGTTTAAACCCGCTTTATATTCAATAATCATTCACACACATGTTTTAAAGTTTTAAATAAACTACTTACTTAAGTTCTTGATAACTTAAAAAAATAAACCATAACTAGATAAGTCTTCATTGTTAAGCTTAAACAAGTACTAGTGTACATAGTACACTAGTACTTTCAATAAAAACAAGTTTAAAGTTTAAACAGTACGACTACTTTAAAGTTCAGATTTAAAACTTAAACAATAAAAGTTTTCAGACCAATAGTAAGTGATTCATGTCTCTTCTATCATCTTCAAGTCTCTCCTCCTAGCATCCTCAAGGATCAAGAACTTCCGATTAGTTTTATCAATGGTGTATATTTAGCGGGTTTTTCGGGCGGGTTTGGGCTAGTATTAGCTAAAACCAACCTCGCACCCATAGACAGCGGGTTTTTATTTTCATAACCAAACCCGCACCAACAACGGGCGGGTTCGGATTAAAAACCCACGGGTTTAGCGGGTACGGGCGGGTTTGGGTATGATGGGCGGGTCTTGTGCATCCCTAATTGTGAAACAATCGGGACAGATTTGTCTAGGTTGCTTTTCAAAGTGATATCTAACCCATACTTTTTGTTTGGCAGCAGTGAGTAGCCAATTTCCCCTTTTGAGTGGTAACCTCAGATCCAATTCAATTTTTGCAGTGACCACCCTTCCTCTTTTTGTGTAGCCCTTCTCTCCTTCCTCAGCTACTTTCTTTCCAATATCTTGACAAAGTTTGTCAATGATCCCATCATCCAGGTGTTCTAGGTAGAGCCCCTTGAACATGACTGAGAATACTTGATGTAAACTCATATTCTTCCAAAGGGGATAAAATTATCATAAATCTTCAAAACTACTGTGTGTTCATGAATAATCCATGGTGCCCTTGCTAAAACAGCGTTCACATCATCATCTGTTTTGAACTTGAAAACATATAGGTTCCTTCCCATCTTGTTTATTTCCACTCTTCTATGCCTCCTCCAGATAATGTTAACATCTCTTTGAACTTTATCAAAGTCAATGTCATCTTGCTTAATGGACTTTTAGTCCATTTGTTTGCCGAAACATCAATTTCTTCTGCAGAGATTAAACATCCTCTTGCACGGTTCAGTTGTTCCGCACCCAAGTTTGATTCTTGAAGTCTTCTTGTAAGTGCAGCCATTTGGAGCCTAGAGTTTTGAGACATTCTTGAGACAGAGAGGGCACTTCTTTTTTGCAGTAAAAGATACAAGTTTGGTGAAGGTGATGAAAAAGTAGACTCTATACACAGGATTATATAGAGATTTCTGGGATTAGGGTTTGACAATTAAAATTCTTAGGAGAATTACCTATTCTATAGAGGAAGTTTCCAAATTTCCTAATTTGTTAAGATTTTCAAGTAATGAAACATGATTATGAGAATAAGCTGGAATATAGGGATTTAATTTAGGTAGGTAGAATTCAAATTTTAGATAAAGCCAAAGTTGCGCCCTAGAAGAGTTCGCTTTTCCAAAATTACCCTTAGTTTGAATGGAGTCGAGAAGACACAGATCTTGATTATGGTGTTGAGATTGGACGAGAGATTGATTGATTGGTATAATGGCAGTGAAGCATATAGATTCATGGATCATCCCGTGAGAGGTTCTAGATAAGATAACCACTGTAATGAGTAAGATAAAGCCATAGATGGTGTTGAACATGTCCATATTTTAGATATGGGAAACACTACTGTTCCAATGAGTAAACGAGGATCCAAATGCACCACTGCTCCCTTAAAGACCAAAACTGGTACACTACTGAAATCAACAAAGTACTGCAAATGATAGAGATTAGTTTCCCATGAAAATCATGATAAACAACCGGCAAAATAAGAAATTGAAAACTTTAAACAGAACTAAACTGTTAACAACTATCTAATGAAAGGTAATTAAACACATAAACGATCATAGCTAGATTGATAGAAATCAGGAAAAACGCATAAGACAGAGAGATTAAACACAAAAATCAAAGAACATGTGTCACCGATTTAGTCAACTGGGTCAACTCAGATTCGCCCGATCCTCGGAGGCCTTTCCTCGATACAATGCAGGTTTTCCTCGATACAATATAATTCAAATTCCCGCAATTCCTTCAATCATTGAGGCCTTTCCTGAATGAAGGCCCATTTATACTCTTTTTACATGCTATTGTAATTCATTTTATAAACATGTATACGTGGTATGTCTCTATATTGTATGCAAGATACCCTGTGTGGATCTTATTAGCTGCCTTTATGAAAAAGCCTATGAAAAATAAGTTTGATTTATGCGTGGTTTCTACAAGTTGAATGTAATACAGTATATTTTCATGGCAACCTGTAATGTTGCGTTGATCAATAAATGGAAGTGTAACAAACAATACATGTTCCAATTCTCACTTTTGGGTTGCGATTCTAAAAGCATTTGAGATATACAATCTCTGTTGCGAATACCATACGTAAATGATAAATCCACCACTCACTAAAACCAAAGGTTACACTGAGATACGGCTGAAAGAAACTCGGAATTAATTGTAATATATAGACTTGATGATGCAAGAAATTTCTTTGGAGATCGAGCAAGGACGGTGAATAGGGGCAATAAAGGTCGTGGACTTTCAACAGAAAATTTATGGTCTAGATCGAAGGAGGGAACCATGCATGACAGTAAACATGGGTTCTTATTGATCTAACTCCCAAAGTAATTGTTGGTTCTTTTGGAGAGTGACAGATACCAGAATCTTGCGTCAGATGTAGTTTTTACACCAAAATGATGCTGGGTTATTCGCTGCTTTCGACTGCCAATGACCTATGCGTTGATCATTACGTTCATCCTAACAAGTGGACCTCTTGTTACGATCCATGTGCATCAGCAAGTTGAGAAAGTTGTGTAAGTACACTTATTTATCTCCCTCACCACGTGTACTAGCAAAGCCCACGTGGAGGCCACGTCATAAAAGTGGATGACACGTAGGGGCATCCATAGGATCTAGACGGCGTGCCATCTGTCAAGTTCAACGGTCGAAGATGAAGGAGCATCAAAGGAAGGTATCCCCACGTAACACCAAAGAGCTACTGTTTACACTTTACCTCATCACGAGGTGAGGTATAATCAACTACCGGGAAAGTCCAACCGACACGGAGGCGTGACAAGGGAAGACCGACACCGCTTGGCGCAGATCGTACCGCCCCAACCACTCGCATTTAGTGCCGCCGTAGGGCACGTGTCGATGACCAACGAAGAGAGCGGGGGTTGGTCGCGAATGAACATAGGAATTATAGAAGGCGAATGATAAGGAAGTCCGCGGACTATGCACAGAGCACAAGAAGATAAGACTTCAACAGCTCTTTTCCAAAGGGACCCACTTGACTTAGCTATATATATGTCCCTTCCAAACAGGAGAGAGGGGAGGAACATTGGGAGAGAACTAGAGAATAGGAGAGAAATCGGTGAGAAGTAAGTATGAGCATCAACCTCGCGGGTTTGATGAACACTAAAAGTCTTGCGACTATTCTTGTAACCATTACTTCATAGTGAATATCCCTGCACTCCGTGGATGTAGGCCTTAGTGCAGAACCACGTAAATCATTGTCTCCTTTACGTTTAGCATTCATATATCTTTATTTATGTGTTCACTTCTTAGATCTACCATTTTGGATGTTGATGAGATCATGACAAACCCGCGGGGTTTGGAATCAATGAATCAACATCTACCTATGTAACATTCACACTTTAATGCGTATATTCAATTCACGCTGAGATTGTTTGTGAACACGTGGACGCCTACGTGATTTCCGTGTTCACAAGTTGCAAGCGGTACATCCGTTCATGTGACTAAAAGGTAGCCGTACATTCATTCTTCATTAGGTCAATTGGAAAAGTTAAACACGCATTTCTTTTCAAGGCTGGTAATAGAGGGTACCAATTTGCTTTGGGGTGTACCAATCCCTTATTGATGTATGTTTTGTTTTACATGGATTTTGGTACATCCCCAAGCAACTCGTTACCCCTATTAGCAATCTTGCTTCTTTTCTAGAGAAGAAAATGTATTCATATAGTATCTGATAGATGTCGCTCTACATTGTATGGAAATGTGCCCTGTCTGGAATTTATTAGCTGCATTATGGAAAATGAGCATGTGCACCGTGCACGGTTTCTACATGTGGGATGTAACTTAATGTGTAATGATCCGTCGATCAAATACAAGAAAGAAAAAGAAATTTCATTTCATTTTCTTTCGTAATTTTTGTGACCTTGGGGCTTGAGCCAACTGATAATGACATCAATCTTCTTAAAGGCCTAAATATGCCAACTCTTCCATTAGTTTTATATATATGCATCTATTTCTCTTGTACATTTTCAAATCAAACAAAGAGAGAGATGGATATCGAAGAAGAAAAACTGAAAGGGCAAGCTGAGTTATGGGAGCAAATGTTTGCATTTGTAGATTCAATGGCATTGAAATGTGCAGTTGAACTTGGTATACCCGATATCATAAACTTGGTAGTGCAAGTACTACTTTCTTTCTCAAGTTGCAAAACCTGAAGCATATGATTAAACCTTGGAGATTTCAAGAATTTGGTTCTATTGCTAGAGACAAGAAGACAATCACTGTAGGATTCATGAGTTGAATATACAAGAGGAAGATGGGTCTTTACTATATCATCAACTAGAAGAAAGAACTCAATGTAAGTTACATCGAGGAACATTGAAGCTATGGAGGCACATAAATGGCAGTCATGGGCGAAACAAAATGATTTTAGATGGGGGACTCGAACACTAAATACTTCCATAGTATTGCTAGTGCAAGGAGGAAGCGAAATACGATTGCTAAACTTCAAGTAGGAGGGGTTGATTGCTTCGATCAAAGCGTTATAAAGGAAGAAATAAAGAATTTTTATATAAATTTGTTCTCTCAACAGTATGAGCTGAATTCTGGTATGGAAAACCTTTATTTCCCAAAAATCAAAGCGGGGGACAAATCTTGGCTCGAAAGAGACTTCTCGGAGGAGGAAGTTTGGGGAGTTATCAAGAAGATGGGATCCAATAAAGCGCCTGGACCAGATGGTTTTACGGCTGAATTTTTCAAGAGTTATCGGGATGTTTTGAAGGAGGATTTAATGAACCTTATCAAGGATTTTCATAGATACGGGTCTATCGATTGGAGGTTTAATTGCTCTTTCATCACATTAACCCCGAAGAAGGAAGACTCTTGTACACCTAAAGATTTTAGACCTTTAAGTATTATCGGTAGTGTGTGATTGATGAGTGCCAAATAGTGCATATTTATACACCGTTTTATTGGCATTTTACTCATCTTTTGTGCTTAAGAAATCAGATATTATCCCAGATTCTGTGTTTTCTTTGTTTTCAAGAATAAATATGTGTATTAATTAATTTTGTGTTTTTAGGTAGTAAATAAAGCTCGGAGAAATCGAGGAGCCAAAAGAGCGAAGAATCGGAGGCAAGTGTCTATGGAGCAGATAGCCAAAGCTCACGCGCATGTGATTTTGCAACCCAACAAGTAGCAACTCATCTACGTAACATGGGCTTGAGCTAGACCCGACCCGCGACCGGATCCGAGTCCGTTCACTCCAAGCCGTTGAGATCTCTATCTTCCACATCCAATGGTCGCCGCCTCCACGTGCATCGAAGATGGTGCTCCGTGCAACACCGAGATCACGCCAAAACCGCATACCATCCCGAGCCGTTCGATTTCACTCCTATGCATCCTACGCTCGCTAGGCCATTCCCATCATCTCCCGCTGTTCATGCCTCACATGACAAAATGACCACCACCCTATACCCTAGTCGACCATCTCTTTCCTCTTCTCTTTCTTCTCTTTCTTCTTCCCTAGCTCGCAAAACCCCTCTCCCCGGCCATCTCCTACCACAGCCGATTCCTCCACCTTCTTCACCCATACCGCCACTAACTCCATCATCTCCTGACACTCCACCTTACCTAATCGTTATCTAGTTCTTTTGTAGCTTCTTTCCTAGAAGCTAAGAGAGAACTAAACAGAGATAGGTTAGGGTTTCATTGATAAATCAAGGGGAAACCAGAGTAGTCGATTCGGAGGCGACGTGACAAAGGGAGCAGATGATTCGAGAAGTATGGTGAGAGGGTTTAATTTTAATTTTAAATTAGATTTTGAAGAAATTAGGGTTTGGTAGTTTTATGGTTGCATGTATAAATTGAAGAGAGGGGTTTGTGTGATAGTTCATGCCAGGCTAGCGTTGCTTGCTTCACTTAGTTTTAATTTGTAGTTTTATTTCTTTGTATTTGAATCATGTTCTAAATTCTTTTGCTAGGGTGTTGTTGAAACCCTAGATTATATGTTGGGTAATCATGTTGATGTTGTTATTGTTATGCTTAATAGAAATAGGAGTTTAATTAGCAAATTGATCAACTTCTCCGTGATTGGATGTACTTTGTAAGAAGACAGCCAATACTAGGGGAGAATTAGATAGAATGGCTACTAAATCCTTCATGTGAGACCTCCATGGAAGAAGAATCAGTGCTTAATAGGATAGGAATGTTGTGTAGCTAATTATTCTATGAACTCCGTGATAGAGTGTCCGTAATAAGACACTCTATACTAGGGGGATTAGGAAGATTAGTTGACACATAATACCTTAGAATCTTCCACGGAAAGATACAACAACACAACCTCGCTTGAATTGCCTTAGCATAGAGTCCGGAGGTGGAATCAACTATCCTAGCACTCTCCAATTTGTCACAGTATTTTCCTTGCCTTAGTTTAGAATCACTAAAACAACTTGATCGTTTCTACGACACAAAACATTAGCTACGTCACTTGTTACAATATCACTTAGAATTCGTTAAGCATAGCCTTGATCACTTATCGGCACCACAAGTCTCGTGGTTCGACTCATATTTGCCCCGTGCTTCATAATGACACACCGTGCACTTGCGGTATTACAAGTAGGCTTAAATAGAAACACCTTTCGAGGCCTACCAAGTTTTTGGCGCCGCTGCCGGGGACTTGGTGCGTGCCCTGTTGATTTTTGTTCTTGCTTCACTGAACTGCATTTCACCCTTGTTTGTATATATGCTTTGAGTTTAAGTTTTTAGTCTTTGTCAGTGTAATTTAGTTGTAATTTTCTTTTAGTTTTCATCTCGCATCGCACCTTGTAGTGTAACTTAGCTTCAGTTTTTGTAACTTATCTTCTCAGTCAGTCCAATTACGCATAACAGTTCTTTCTATGTGTCAGTTCAAGATCTTCTTAGTGCTGATATTCATCTTCTTTGCTTTAATCTGGTGCAAAATGGGGAACTAAGATCTCTTTCTTGAGTATCGTGTGCTTTGGTGCAGCCAAGCAAACCAAGGAAAGAAGAGGAGCAGAGCTTAGTTGTTATTGGAGCTAAAACTAGGTTAGTCAGCCTAGAACTACATGGTACTTCATATTTGATGAATGATAACCATGCATATTTTTGCCCCGTGATATCTGCTGAGCCTCCATCCCTGTGCATTGTATGTTCTATGCTGAAATCCCTTAGCCTCCACTCGGCTCTCGAGCCGAACTCCAGCCGAAGCCGTGAGTTGAGCTTAAACTTAGATAACCAAGCCCCCACAGCCCCGAGCATAACCAATCTGCCCCGAAGCTTGTGTGCATTGCTCGTGCCTAGTGCATTGCTCTGTGCATATTAAACCTGCAAGCCCATTGAAAACCAAATTGTTGAAACAATCCCAGTTGAAGTCAACAGAGATAGTTGACATCAACTAACCCTGTTGACATCCCAGGCATGCTCTGAACCGAAGATATCCAATCTGTTGTAAACCTGTGTTAAACACTATTTGCTTTGCCTTGTGTGAGACCTTGCTATAAATTGCTCCTTCTGTGAAGTTTACTTACATTGCAAACATATCAAGATTGTGTATCTGCTGTCATGGCTGCATCTATAATTTGTGTGTGCACCTTGGGTGCTTGATTGACCTGTGGAGTAGCAAAGTGGCATTAGCATTTGACTTGGTTTTCAAATCACACCCAATCTGAGCCGTGCTGTGTCAATCGTTGGAGTTCTTGCTTGTATGCATTGCCCTGTGCACCAACTTAGTCTTCGTGACCGCATAAATTGTGCATAACTTAACTCGAGCCGTGTCATTGTGTGTGGTGTGAATTACCCGAGCTTAAACTCCGGGCTCTTTGCAAGCCTTCGCCAAACTTAGTTGCCACTGGGCGAGCTAATCGAACCCAAACTTGGGCTCGCGACAAACATCACACCCAATCAACTGGCTCATACAAACTGTTCCATGCACAAACACCAAGCCCACATATGTTGGGTTCTACACACAACCAAGCCCACCTAAGATGCACACAACCGGGTCAAGCAAACCCTTAATGCCCAAGCCCATATTAGCCGAACCGTTGGTCATGCAACCAAACTCTAGCCCACCTAATCGAATCAAACTCGGCCGCAACCAATCAAGTGCGCAGACCGGGCTGCTTACACATGAAGCCCAACCACTAGGCTAATCGAACCTGGGCTGCTAATTGCCAAACCAAATCGTCAATCTGGTTGCAGCAACAACATTCACCCACATCACCCGAAATGGGTTTGTCTCTGCACACACTGAGCCCACATCATCTGGGCTGAAATACACTTATTCAGCTGGGCTTAGCAAATTCAAAAAGCAACCTTTTGGGCTTACACTTAGAACAAAGTGTCATTTTCTTTTGTGGGTTGTATCTACCTGGGTTTTGCTCACATAGCTGGGTTGCACATAACCCAACTAATCCCAATAAAACAAATCCCAATAAACCAAATTGAGTTAACAAAACCTGAGCTTCCCACATAAACCAAAGCTCCCAACAAAACCAAAAATGAACCCATTTAAACCAAACAAAACCCACATAAACCAAACTAGACTTTGAGTTCAATTTGAGTCAATAAATCATGTCAGGATTTTGGTCTGCATCTGGGGATGGAAACAAATCCCTTAGAGAGCTTGCTTACGGGCACCTTTCACAGGATGAACTCCCCACATACCATAGTTATTTTAGGGATTTTTATGAGCCTTCTCAGGGCCCTGATCTCACTTACCCTAATCATTATGATCACATACATTATTCACCACAAAGTGGGAAGATGAACAATTTTGTACTTCTCAACTGTGGAGGAAAATCTTAGACTCATCGAACAAAATAATGCTAGGAGTGTATTGCATGATAAACCATATAGCATTGATTATGAATTTCCTACTTTTGAAAACTCTCCTTTCATTGAACCACATAATGAAATTCTAGAATTGATTCAAAACCTTGACCAAAGGGTCATGAGCTTAGAACTCAAATTGAGTCAAATCGTGATGCACTAAATGAGGAAAGGAAGGACTTTCAAAATGAAATGTTTATCACCCATAATGAAAATAGTATGCCTAGTCTTACTCGTGCAATTGATATTGCATATGAACTCGTTTCAAATGATGGGACTAGAAATACTATGATTTTTAATAAGGAAATGCATTTCTATGATGATGATGATGATGAATATGATATGTTAGAAGAGCATGTGCATGCTTTGAAAATATGATGGAATCTTTTGGTTCGAGACGTTAGGCGTCTCTTTCCGTGAACCCTATGAATGATACTTCTTCTAACATTCATACATGTGATCTTAACTATGAGCTTAGTTTTGTGAAATTCTTCAGTGAATGTGAGCATGCTACATAACTTGTTTGTGACTTAGGAAAGGATGAATCTTCTGTTGACACTAATGTTCTTTTGGATCATGATATTATTGTTGTGTCTGATTCCCTTCCCATGTTACAATATGTTGCCTCCTCTGATGAATTTGACATGGAAATTGATGAATTGTCCTGTGAAAATGAACATGATTTACCCTCTTCTGACTTTAGGAAAGTGTGTGATGGTACAAATGATTTTATACATGAAAATAACTTGGATGTACCTAACCTCTCTCTTGAGTCACAAATTGAAACTCCTTCACCCAACCTAGGTGTAGTTTGTCACAAAATTGCAAAACCAACTTTTCTAAAAATGCCTAACTTAGGCCTAGAGCTTTGTGCTTCCCAAGTCCTCTTGGACTATTTTGCATCAAAGTATAACACTCTTAAGGAGCCACAGTTGGAATGTGTATGTCTGCCTGTTATTAGCAAAACTCATTTTGAGTTAGAACTTTTGCATGATGTACCGTTAAAATTGCAAGATTTTGTGCTCCCAAACACACCCGTTCACAAGTTTAGGTTTGGGGAAGCTCATTCACGTCACGGATCTTACTTGCACTCTCATATTATATTTGTGTAAGGTTGTTAATGTGTGTACATATTTTCTATTGGGTTGATCCTCATCAACTCTTTAGATTGTTAGTGTATGGTGAATTTTCATTGTATATATCCAGTAGGACTTGTTAAAATTTTTATTTTCTTGAATCGGTTGAGTCTTCTTGTGCATATTTTGTGCTAATCCGATATGATCTCCGCTGAGAATGTTGGATTCTAGCCTTGACTATTGAAGCTCAACCTTGCTCCTGCCGACATCCGGTAATCTCTTCCCTTTTCTCTTATCAGCATAGTTCTCTTGGTATGTGACTGTTTAAAATTTTTCTATATGTCGACACATTGAGGACAATGTTTGATTTAGGTTTGGGGGTGCATTCGCATTTAGAGTTTTTAGTCTTTTATTTTATCTTTTAATTTTACATTTAGTCTTTTATTTTATCTTTTAATTTTTCAATTAAAAAAAAAAAAAAAAAAAAAAAAAAAAAAATCAAAACTCTTTTTGTAAGAACCTCCAACTTTTAGAGATTTTAGAGTCACTAGCATGCTTCTAGCTATGTTTACATAGAGAATCTGACCGAAATAACAGAAATTGAAAGTACCGGAGAACACAATCGGGTTTCTTAGTTGATTAGAGCGTTAAAGTTGGATTTAACCATACCGGAGGGCGAATTAGGTGCTGTTTAGATATTCGGTAGTAGAATTGTGATCACCCATAGTGGAGACTACCCATTTTACATCAAGTGAGGCACCAACCTTCAATTTTTGCAACTTTCTAGAAAAGTCTGTTAGAGTGTGTGTCACCGTAAGTAAATTAGGGTAGGAATGGTGAGCTACCCAACTTCGCACCATTTTCAAAGACTACTTTTGGATCTCTTGAGTGCTAGTTTTTTTCAATCATGAGGGTGACGTCTAAAGATGAAAACTCCTTCTAAATACCGATTTGCCGTTAGCATCACTCTCTCTCAATCAGCCAAGACCCATAGAAACATATCATCGTCAGCAAGCGGAGAATCATCAGAATATGGAAAGAAAAATTGATATAGTCCAAGGTTTTTGCGCAACAAAGAAAAGAAAATAGGATGAGAATTAATAAAATTTATAAAATCAAGACAATACAAGTTGTGGAAAAATTGAGTGATAAAGTCCTTTGTCCATGGAGTTAGTTGTGTCATTATTTGTATTTTTATTTTCACTTTTTGTAATTTAAAAAAAAAAAAAAAAAAAAAAAAAAAATCAAAAATCAAAAAATCAAAAAATATTATAGTTTATTTTTGCTACCACCATGGTAAAGAGAGTTCAAGAAGAAAAATCCAAACAACAAGGAATTTGAGTAGAAAAGTTAAAAATTGTCAAGTTTGTGAAGTTTAGAAGTTCGTCATCAACATTTGAAGACCGAAGACCGAAGATTGAACACGTTTCTATGGTTCTTATGAGAGAGTGATATTAATTGCCGATCGGGTGAGAAGTGAGTGAGTACTCCCACCCCTTACTAATGGTTGATTTTCCTTTCTTAGAGATCATTAGAAAAGATTCTTTTTGTCCACACTTTTGTGGAGTCTCCGGACTTTATTTCGGAAGGTTATCCTTCTTACCTACAACGTGTGCGGGATTTTCTCTCTTTATTCCCGCCTCGCACACATGAGAGACTAAAAAAGCGATCTTTTTGAGTGCAATTATCATAAAACCCTAATGGTGAGGCGGAAGTTGAGACTTATGATCACAATCGAATCCGAATTCTTTCATATGGTATGGTTACTTCTCGCTCAAAGACTTAAGGATGAGAATGCGTTCTTTGGTAGTTCTAACTTCTCGTTACTAGCATGCGTAAACTCTATGTCCTCATAGCTTCTTGGAGGCTTGAGACTCTTTTACACTCGAAGTTGGAGAAGGTTTTGTGGGTACACCTCTGGTAAACCCTCACGAGACTACAACTCGTCCACTAGGGACACCTAGGGGTTTAAAGGCTTAGTGCATACGCTAAATGCATTCGAGAGACTGCGATGGGTATAGTTAGGATTTCTTATTTTCTGTTTCACTTGAGGACAAGTAAAATTCAGGTTTGGGGGTATTTGATGAGTGCCAAATAGTGCATATTTATACACCGTTTTATTGGCATTTCACTCATCTTTTGCGCTTAAGAAATCGATATTATCCCAGTTCGTGTTTTCTTTGTTTTCAAGAATAAATATGTGTATTAATTAATTTTGTGTTTTTAGGTAGTAAATAAAGCTCGGAGAAATCGAGGAGCCAAAAGAGCGAAGAATCGGAGGCAAGTGTCTATGGAGCAGAGATAGCCAAAGCTCCAAGCGCGCAATGCTTGCAACCCAACAAGTAGCAACTCATCTACGTAACATGGGATTGAGCTAGCGACCGCGACCCGGATCTCGAGTCCGTTCACTCTAAGCCGTTGAGATCTCTATCTTCCACATCCAATGGTCGTCGCCTCCACGTGCATCGAAGATCGCTGCTCCCGTGCAACACCAGATCACGCCAAAACCGCATACCATCCCTGAGCCGTTCGATTTCACTCCTATGCATCCTACGCTCGCTAGGCCATTCCCATCATCTCCATTTGTTCATGCCTCACAAGCAAAATGACCACCACCCTATACCCTAGTCGACCATCTCTTTCCTCTTCTCTTTCTTCTCTTTCTTCTTCCCTAGCTCGCAAAACCCCCTCTCCCCGACCATCTCCCGCCACAGCCATCGATTCCTCCACCTTCTTCACCCATACCGCCACCAACTCCATCATCTCCCGACACTCCACCTTACCTAATCGCTATCTAGTTCTTTTGTAGCTTCTTTTCTAGAAGCTAAGAGAGAACTAAATGAGGAGATAGGTTAGGGTTTCATTGATAAATCAAGGGGAAACCAAGAGTAGTCGATTCGGGAGGCGACGTGACAAAGGGAGCAGATGATTCAGAGAAGTATGGTGAGAGGGTTTAATTTTAATTTTAATTTCGATTTTGAAGAAATTAGGGTTTGGTAGTTTTATGGTTGCATGTATAAATTGAAGAGAGGGGTTTGTGTGATAGTTCATGCCTGGGCTAGCCAGTGCTTCACTTAGTTTTAATTTGTAGTTTTATTTCTTTGTATTTGAATCATGTTCTAAATTCTTTTGCTAGGGTGTTGTTGAAACCCTAGATTATATGTTGGGTAATCATGTTGATGTTGTTATTGTTATGCTTAATAGAAATAGGAGTTTAATTAGCAAATTGATCAACTTCTCCTGTGATTGGTGATCTTGTAAGAAGACAACCAATACTAGGGGAGAATTAGATAGAATGGCTACTAAATCCTTCATGTGAGACCTCCATGGAAGAAGAATCGGGTGCTTAATAGGATAGGAATGTTGTGTAGCTAATTATTCTAGGAACCGTGATAGAGTGTGCCGTAATAATACACTCTATACTAGGGGGATTAGGAAGATTAGTTGACACATAATACCTTAGAATCTTCCCCTGGAAAGATACAACAACACAACCTCGGTTGAATTGCCTTAGCATAGAGTCCGGAGGTGGAATCAACTATCCTAGCACTCTCCAATTTGTCACAAGTATTTTCCTTGCCTTAGTTTAGAATCACTAAAACAACTTGATCGTTTCTACGACACAAAACATTAGCTCTGTCACTTGTTACAATATCACTTAGAATTGATTAAGCATAGCCTTGATCACTTATCGGCACCACAAGTCTCTGTGGTTCGACTCGTATTTTCCCCGTGCTTCATAACAGACACCGTGCACTTGCGGTATTACAAGTAGGCTTAAATAGAAACACCTTTCGAGGCCTACCAGTGATCGGTTGTCAGCCGAGCAAAACTAATTTCACTTTTTCACTCTACTAAATATAAATGAAGTACGTAGTAAGAAAGAGTTCGTTCCCACAGAGAGGCTTTGTTGTTATAGAATTTCAGTTTCTTAGTAACCAGGGGGGATTTTTTTTTTATCTAAGCAATAAAAATAATTGAAAGCAAAGTAAATAATTTGAATAATCAAGAAGGAGAAGATATTGATCACGGGATAGTATCATTCACAAACATGTATTATCATCAATGACTAGAATTGATATTTTAATCTCTCATTTACTAAAAGTCCTAGGATACCTTGATCGCAAGAATATCCCGCTAATTCCCTGATTTCATCACAACCACATTAAAAGATGTATATGTGAATTCTTCCTAGAAAGCAACCTAATGTGTAAAAGCACAATCAAGTTTAACTCCCTAAAAGCAATAAGTTCAATGGAATAATACTAATCAACGCAAACGAACGTGCAAAAGCACTAATCCGTTTTAACAAAAGTTATGATTCACTTGTGACTAATAGGATATATCACTACAAGCGCTACCCACAATTATGCTACTTAGAATCAGGGATAAACAACTTTTTCGTATTGAAAACCCTAATATAGCTCTAGAGATGAATGCAAATCGGATTGATTCTGGACTCAACCTAACAAATATTCAAATCATATAACAATATTAACAATGAATCACAAACAATAAATTATTGAGACAAAACTAATTCATAGATTCAAATAACATGTTGAGAAATCAACTTTATCCCATAACCAATAATAGTTGTTTAGCTACTCATAGCTATGGAGTTCATCATAAAAATATTAGTTGAATAGAAGAAGATGAACAAAAGCAAACCCTAGTAGCGTCAACAAAAGCGGCTCTTTCCAAGTTCCAAGAATAATACGTGATATCCCAAGTTGTAGAAAACTTTCTTCTTTTGTAGCTTTTCATCTTTCCAAAACTAGGTCTTCAAAGCCCCAAGTCCAATAAGAAGATGTCCACCAAGCCCATATGTGAGGAATATCCATGTGAAAATATGTCCCAAAAATAGTCGCCAGAAAATAGGTAATATGGCCGGAAATTGGCCGGAGAAGTGACCGGAAAATAGCTCAGATGACCGGCAAAGTCCACCCGGTCACCGGTCAAAATATCAGTCAACCAGGTCAAAGCCACTGAGTCAGATGGGTGAATCAGCTGAGTTAGGTAATCAAGTCTGCCTCAGCTGATTTGGTTCTAGCCTTCTAGGCCATTGCACATGCCTGAGCTGTTGCACAATGATTGTGCTTCACCACCTTAGTCACAGCCATATCTCCTTCCACCAAACTCGTAGTCCGACAACAAGATTCGTAGCTACAACTCCACTTTCCATCACTTGCAATGCTTGTTCTCCTTACAGCCTATGATCCATGCCAAGAACCATCTCCAACTGCAGCTTCTCCTGCATCTGCAGTTTCTCATACACAGCAGCAAGAACAGCTCCCAAACTCTATCCATGTCTTCTCAGCTTCCATGCCATCCCTTCTCATTAGTCTCAGTTGCTTCCACTGCTGCAACCCATCTGCACTTCGGTTAAATCTCTGGCCAATCACCAGCCCATGACTTGCAATTGCAGTTCACAAGCAAACCAACACCACCAGTGCATCTTCTTGAGCATCAGTTTCATCTCTAATGCAGCTGCAACCACAACTTCAATCAAGGCAACAGACACCACCAGAAACCTCCTCCATTTAATTCATCTCAGACCCATGGCTACAGCAAAACTCCATCTTCTTTGTGATATGTATAGAAGCAACACTTCCAGTATCGCCAGAACCATCAACCTGTACCCATTCAAACTCAGACCACATCCATCTTCTTCCATGATTCAACCATTATAAGCAACATCAGTTTCTGGTAAACAAACCCATCGATCTCTGCTTCACTTAGCCTGTAAATCATTCACAACTCCATAATCTCCTTATTTTCAGCCAAGAAACCTTTGAGTTTCAACTCGACAGCAGCTTTGTGTAACCAATTCAACCCATCTCTCCAATTCATAAATCACCTTGTGCTCAATTCACCGACAGAGTTCCATCACTTGAACCACTATGAACTGCGAGCATCAGCAACACCAATAACTCCAGCTGCATTGCATAACTCCCATCTTATTTCGAGCACATCCACCAGCAACACCTGCAATTCAGCTCAACTACCAGCAGCTGCATTATTCTTCCATTACAGTTTGCTTTCCCTGGCTGAAACAACAACAACAGCAATACCCAGTTTCGCAATTAACCTCAACAACACTGCCTGCAGTTCCACAACATCATTAACACCACTAGCACTTTACCCATCTCTGCAAACACATCCACCAGGAAGAATACCACCAATTCCATCTGAACTGCAATCTCAATTCTAGCTTCAGTCAGACGTAGCTTTAACAACATACAAACTTCCATTCAAGTTCATTCTGCAGCCACACAAACTCCTCTTCCAGTTGCTACACTAGCATCTCCATCTCAGCTGCTCTATTGCACCAACTACAATCAACACAAGCCATCAGTACAAACATCAGTGTCATTCTCTGCCTGCAGCTGCTCTTGTAAGTTCCTCCTCCGGTCCATGTTTTCCCTACCATCATAGCTTTCCCATCTGGTGAGCAATACACAACATCTGCAGCTCACTTAATACCATAAGATCAGTGAGCATCAAGCCCATTTCTTCTCCTGCATCCGTTCATGACTTCAACTGATTCATACACATTCGTTCATTATCACGAACACCGGTATTGCACCTAACAATTCCCTGCCAATATCAACAACTGACTCCATTACAACAGCTGCACCTTAGTCCCTGCAATTGCTTCAGTTCTCAGCTGCAACCTACAAACTCCAAGGGAAGCAACCCATGTAATTTACTGATTCAAACCAACAAAGATGTCAGCTGAATCTCAACTCATTCTTTGTCTCAGTTCCATCTACTTGTAACCTGCAGCTCAACATCGTGGCTTGCAATTGCGGCTGCAGCTCTACAATGCCTCAACTTCATTACCAGAATAATCACCATCTCTGAATTCACAACCAAAACCCATACCAAGACTCGAAGAACTTCAATTCAGCCTAAACCCATGTCTCCATACGCCAATGCAACCACTAATAGCACAACTTCCTCCATTTCTGAGGACCCATTCCTTCATTTCACTCAACAGTAACAAAACCTCACCAACATCATCTTCTTCTCGATCTCAAAACCAAAATCACCACAGAAATCCTAGTTCCTAGATCAGAAGCAAACCCATGGAACAATTCTTCAATCATTCACCACCAGAACCCTAATTGTAGTAAACCCATTCTTTATTTCATCTCAAAACCCCTTTTCTTTCGGTTCCATGTTCTTCACAGCAATACCACAACTAATTCCACCTGAATTTCATCATAATATCCACACAATCACAACCAACAATTCTTGATTCTTCACCAGCATCATCATCTCTGGTTTCACTCAGCACAGAACCTCTCCTCTCTGAATTTCTGGTGTAATGATAAGAGATAGAATATCTCTTGATTTTAGGGTTTTGGTAGGAAGAGAGATTGATACAGCCACCCAGGTACTACTGGATAAGGGCCAACTGAAATGGCACCCCTTTACATGTACTGTCAGTCCTAGGGAACTGACAAGCTTAATCAATGATTTTGCTCATAACTTTCTCATGTGACGTCGGAACGGTCTCATTCTTTCGCCATTGGCTTCGTATTTTCGCTCTCCCCAAGATGATGAGATGAAATCCATGATTTAAACGAGTTACACTTCCTTTTGCTCAAATGACTCCAAAACACCTATAGAACTCAAAAGCAAACATAAGACACATAATTTGCATGAAAACTCGCAAAGAAAGCATAAACAATAAATAATAATTAAGGCATTTACAACACCTATCAAATTCCCCCACACTTAGACTTTGCTAGTCCTCGAGCAAATCAAACAAAACTTATTCTAACGGATACGTACAACTCTCGTGAGGGTTTACTAGAGATACACCCACAAAACCTACTTTTCCAACTTACTAGTTCTCCGTAAGGATAGCATCCAACGCGCGAAGAAGACATAGATATTCTGCACACTAGTCATAAGAAGTTAGAACATATATGAACAAAATCTCATCCTTAAAAGTTGAGAGAGAGATAACCATTCCTTATCGAAAGAAATTCGGGTTCAGAGTGATCGAAAGTCTCGACTCTGCCTCACAAGAAAGGGTTTTATGAAGTTGCTCTCAATAATAAATAGCTTTTTATGGGTCACACATGTGTCCAGGTAGGAGTGAAGAGAGAATCTTGCGACACCTTGAATGGTAGGAAGGCAAAACCCTCCGAATCGTTTTGAAAACCCACATCTTTTATCATTTTTGAAAACCCATTTTTCTGACGATCTCTAAGAAAGGAAATCAACCACTTAACGAATGTGAGAATATGCTTACTTACCTCGTTATCCGTTCGACGTGCAGCTAGCACCACTCTCACAGCATCCATAGAAACGTCTTCAGTCTTCAATCTTTTTCTTCATCTTCGTCTTCGGTCTTCAACTCTTGATGATAACTCTTGAACTTCGTAGAATCTTAACAATGTAACTCTTTTCCTTATTGCTTGAAACTTCATTATAGGTATTCCTTCTTCCATTGGCTTTATTGAAAGAATACAAAACTAAAAACGAACTATACAAACCAAAAATATGATACAATGAATTTTTCTTGTCTTTTTTTTTTTTTTTTTTAAATATGAGACAAGAAAAATAAAACAAATACAAAAACAAAACAAAACAAAATAATAAAACTAATAATGCACCTAACAAACTTTTCTCTTGTCTTTTTTTTTTTTTTTTTTTTTTTTTTTTTTCAATTTTTTTTTTTTAACAAGAGAAAATGAAATACAAATAAAGATTAAGTAAAAATGCAAGTACAAAGGCCATGGTGTAAGTACTTTACCGCTTGATTCTTCACAACTTGTATGTCTTGATATCATAAACTTCTCGAATTCTCATCTTGATAATCTTCACTCTTGTACAATAGTCTTCAACTTATAAAAATTCTGCTCCTTGTCTTGTTGCTTTACTTGAATCTAAAATCTGCTCATTTCTGTACCGTTGCTTGTAAACCTTTAATGTGTTCAACTTCCCTTCGAATTTGTGATGCTCCTCTTGTTGATGATGATGGTGTGTCTATGGACCTGTTGGTGTAGAGAGAGATAAAGTGGATGGTGCTAACTGCGAACAAGATTACAAGTGGTATGTAAGTTAGCAATTCGATGTCACCATCATGATTGATAAAATAGCACTCAAGAGATCAAAATAGTGCTTCTATTGGTCGGAGGTTGGGTAGCTCACCATTCTACCCAGAATTTACGTACGGTGACACACACTCTAAAAGCACATATTTAGACAGGTACAAAGAATTGAAGGTCGGTGCCTCACATTATGTAACATGGGTAGTCTCCACTATAGGGGACCACTACTCTAATACCGAATTCAGTCTGCACCTTATTTGCCACTGGCATGGTTAACTCCAACTTTAACTCTCATACAATTAAGAAACTCGTGTTCTCTGTCATCTCTAAGTTCAGTCACTCTTATGAGAATCTCGATGTAATCTTAGCGACATGTATACTATGTGACTCTAAACTAACCACAAGTTGGAGTTTTTATTCACTAATTTACACAAAAGTTGAAAATTTCATGAAAAATATACAATGCAAATGCATAACCACTCCCCCACACTTAAACTTTACATTGTCCTCAATGTAAATTGAATCGTCCTAAGTAAGTCAAGGTGGGAAATTCTAACATGATATGTAACAAGAAATCAGAAAAAAAATAAAAACAAGACAAGAAATAAATACAAGACAAGAAATACTCATCCTTTGGGTTGCCTCCCATTTAGCGCTTGGTTTAAAGTCGTCAGCCCGACTATCTCCTTGCTTTCTATGACTCCTCCAGAGGGAGTACTTCCACAAAGTTAACTCCTTCCACCACTTTGGAAGTGAAATTATCATAATATGGTTTCAACCGATGCCCATTAACTTTAAGTTCTTTTCCTGTACCTATGCGACGAATTTCTACTTCACCATGAGAAAACACATTAGTAACAATAAAAGGTCCGATCCATCGTGACCTTAATTTACCCGGAAATAAATGCAAGCGAGAATTAAACAAAAGCACTTTTTTCCCAATGCAAAATTGTTTCCTACAAATCATGTTATCATGAAATGCTTTCGTCTTTTCCTTATAAATGCGTGAGCTTTCAAATGCATCATTGCGAAGCTCCTCTAGCTCTTGGAGTTGTAACTTCCTTTGCTTTCCAGCCCCATCTATCTCCATATTGCATTGCTTAATAGCCCAAAACGCCTTATGCTCAATTTCAACGGGTAAATGACAAGGTTTACCATACACAAGCCTAAAGGGAGACATCCCGATAGGTGTCTTGTATGCGGTTCTATACGCCCACAAAGCATCATTAAGTCGCATGCTCCAATCCTTCCTTGTTGGGTTCACCGTTTTCTCTAGAATGGATTTCACCTCTCGGTTAGACACCTCGGCTTGTCCATTTGCTTGGGGATGATAAGGTGTTGCAATCTTGTGCGACACATTATACTTCTTCAACAAGCTTTGTAAGGTCCTGTTTTTGAAGTGAGAACCCCCATCGCTAATTGTAGGATCCAAATATCGCACAACACATTTTATTAGTGTGCGAGATTTAATTATTTTCTTATCTTGAGAGAATGTAGCAGAGCTTGCGAAATTATATATAGAGAGAGAGAGCCTGCGAGATTATAAGGAGAGCTTGAGAGAATGTAGCAGAGCCTGAGAGAATATGAGTTGTATGTGAGTTGTCATCCACTATGTAAACACCTATATAAAGAGAAAGGCAGGAGAGAGAAAAGGGGACACATTTTTTGGGTAAGAGAGAGAGAGATAATTTTGAGAGAGATATTTTTAGAGAGAGATTATTATTTTTCTTTATCATCTTCTTCCCCTAAAACTAGACATAGAGCTCCAAATACTCATTAATGGAGTCCTAATGTAGTACTTATGTAATTTCAATAATCATAGTGAAAAACCTTAACCCCGTGGATGTAGATCACATTGATCGAACCACGTAAATTCTTGTGTCTCCATTTATAATTTTAGGATTTTATCTTTATTTTCATATCAAATAAATTTAGATCTAGAAATTATTATCAAGATATGACGAGGGGTGTGTTGTGGGATTTCCTGCAACTACATTTGGCGCTAGAAACAGGGACCTGATGTTGATTAGATTGAAGAAAATAAAGAGAAGTTGTCAACTGTTAGGGGTGAATTAAAGAGAAAATTCCGAAGGAAAAATTCGATCAACAGACAACAAGTGATGTTAGAAGTTTGGTGAAATTAAATGAAAGAGAAATACAAAGTATAAAATGTACTCGTGAAAATCAGTGGGGAAGATAGTCGGCAAAGGGAAATTGGTCGAAATATTCACCAACAATTGATTCATGAAGACCAATTCTAACTCAATCTCTTTAATTTTTCTCTCAAGAATCCAGATCTTGTGATTTTAAAATGTTTTAGACAAGAAATTTCAGGAATATTCGATTCTGTTATTCATCAAAATTTCATGAATGTTTTAAAACTCCAGAAACATTTGTTTACCAAAAACCAATCAAATAATTTTGAAAACGTTAAAATGTCGAAATTTTGATTTAATTTGATTTAATTTGTTAAAATGTTTCGATTGAGAACATCTATTCGCAATTAATTTCGCAGGTACGAAAATGAGGACAGAATAGTGTATCTAGGTTGCCATCGAAGAAAAAGACCCAAAGGAATGTATGCAAGAGAAGTGATGTTTCTCACGGAGAAGTATACAAGATGAAATTCAAAGGCCAAGCCTATCAATAGCAGCAGAGAGTACTTGACAACAAGAAAAATGTCGAAAAATCCCAATATGGGACGAATATAAATACAAGGCGATAGCAACGTAAAAAAAAAAATGCTCACTATGAAACCAAACAATGGTTAGACAAGTCTGCAGGGAGAGAACGACTTTGATTGCGAAAGAAGAAGGAATAGTACACAGTAGTAAAGATCTTGTGAAGATAGTTTTATGACATAAAACTAGGGAAGAAGAAGTTCTGTGAAGTAATGGTTCACCGTATATTAATTCACTTCGTGAGGGGAAGTAACATTTCTCTACGCAGACATTTTCTTTGCAAACATTTTGATCACCTGCGAAGTAAGCTCTAATAATTCCATTCGTCCCTAACTCCAAGGAAGATAGCAACTCTAACAAAGACAAATGATGAGAGGGAACCTCAGTTTTGCGAAGAATATATCAGAAGAAAACAACACATTCACTAAGAGAAAAGAAAGAATTAACGGACCTCAGCTGCAAAGAACCATTGATAAAAGTTAGTGGAGAACTTCATCAGTAATATGAAACTCGCAAGATTTCTCGCATGTGAAGGAAAATATATTGTTATAGCATGAAGAGGTCGTTGTCAACATGAAGAGTTCTCAACAAACCTAAGGGAAGGTGAATACCACACAGGTTTACAGTACAACTTCCGTTCTTGAAATCTGCGCATCTCATTGGCAAGCAGCGAATGAATAAAGGAGGGGAAATTTGGTTCTCTTAGTAAGAGATATCAAGGACAAAGGAAGAAAAATTCTGCGAAGTTCGCTACGGATCAACGAACTTCAAGATACGAGAGAAGATAGTAAGCTTTGGGGCCATTAATCTACACATCCAAATCATCGGGGAAAAGATATACAGCGAAAAGGGAAACCAAGGAGACTTTGTGTAACTCAAGACCACCAAACAACACGAGTAGCGCCCGAATGAATAAAGGAATTTCTACGTCTATCATCACCGGTTAACTCTCTCATGACTACATTGATTATCATCAGCCAAAAACCAACATAACGAAGCAATAGATCACTTCGTCAACACGGTCGATGCTTTGTCAGAATACGAGTATAACAAAGCAATAGATCACTTCGCCAGACCTCATAAGTAAGCTTGAATCCACAACCTCGACAAGACACGGTCGAAATCATTGTTATATGCGAAGAAGGAATGAGTTTCTCAGAGCATTGATGAAAGTTCCAATGAGGGTTAGTTAAGGAAGAAGAGAGACGAAGTATATATTTTCTCAACAGTTCAATAAAGCAAGTCGTTATTATTGCCAACAAAGTAACACGGTTCAAGGAAAATTTATTCAAGCTTAAGTCATCACCAAGAACCAACTTCATCATTAACATCAACAACTAGAATACCACAGACGATAATACAACTGGAAGGGGATGTATTCTTACTCTAATTTTTCTAATTACTAAAAATTATACACTAGGAACATTTGAACAACCATATTAAAAATTACTCTTTGTGATCTCTTTTAATCGTTTAAACACTTGAGTTCTAGGTCACAGTACACAAACGATGTTGAAACAAGAAACTTGAGCTTAGGCAAAGGACCTGAACTTCAAAGAGGGATCCATACGAATCTTTTTGAGGACCACAGGGAATAACCACAATTCGATGAAACTCTTACTATCAACAAATGAAGGAATGGATGAGCAAGCAATGAAAAGCCTCCAAGAGGATAAAAGATAAATTCACTGAATACTTCATTAACTGAGAGCAGAATAATCACAAGGGCCTATGAAGTTCACTGTCGAAAGTAGAGAAACTCTCCTGGCTTGGCGAAGGAATCAACGTCAATTAATAAAAAGAGAGCACCAGCGAACATAAGTTGTCTTGAGAGGAGCCCCATGAGTTCATGAACTTCGTAAAATGTAATATTACACTTGCGAAGAAAATTTACAACAAACCAAAACCAAAAATAATCTGGTCATATACGTGAAGAATACCAAGAGAAAAGAAATGAGAAGCAATGTATTACAAGAAGAAGAAAAGCAAATAAAGACGAATAGAACAAAGATAACTTCAAAATATCGCAGATAATAATGTTACTTCATCACACGGAAAACAAATCCAGCTAATAGCAGCCATCAACGAAAGTAGAAGTTTTGCGAAATTTACTTCACCTAGGGCAATAACCAGGAGGATCTCGTAGCCATCAGTGCAAACAAAGAATGAAGTACAAGCAAAGAATACACATATGACGATTCCATCGAAGAACCGAGCACCAGCAAACAATTAACAAGGATGATCACTACAGTAAAGAAAAGAAGGAAAAAGAACTCCTGAGAAATTTTGTCAAAAGAATAATTTCTGAAAATCTGCGAATCTCGCAGCATGTTAAGAAGAAAGAAAAGTAGAAAAGGCAAAAGGAAGAGTATACAAAGGACATTAAAATAAGAATAATATATGCGAATTTCGCCATTTCGACACAAACAAAAGTCAGCAGAGATGGTTAGAGTTGGAGCAAACAGACCTGAGATCATGGGTTCGAATTCGCAGCCGCACAAAATTTTTCAAATTTTTTTTAACTTTCAAAGGAGATGAAATGGAATACAGTTGCGGCATTATGGATTCTTTCGCAAATAACAAGTGATACAGATGGTCAGAGAAAGAGTGTTGTGAGCTAGAGGGTATGGATTCAATTTTCCATTCTACCAAATAATTTTTGCTTCGCAGATATTCATTTTGCGGAGTTGGTCTTTGATGATTTCGCAAAGAAGAGAGTTGATGATTTAATCACAAAGAATGAAGAAAAGAATGATTATTTCGCAAAGAATGATTGAAAGAATTGACAGAAATGAAAGAATAAATGAAAGAATAAAGAAACGCGAAAATTTCACAGAGACATAAGAATGGGACGAACCTTTATAGCGTACACCCTAGTTCGTGAATAAAATTTCGCAAGAGGAAAATGTAAGACCTAAAGTGCGTCATATAAGGGGGTATCTCTTGACATGTCTCAGGGAAAAGGTTACACCGTCCCTGGAACTTGAGTCATGGAGATTTGGGGTCAATAAAGCCCATCCAGGAGAGGTACCTTGGATTTCCAACTATATATATAAGGTTATACCTGGTTGGACGACCGAGGGCCTCTTCTAAGGAGTCGCACATGATCAAGGCGCCGAGGTACACGGTTGAGCCAAGAGTGCCGGGGCATTTGAAGTGTCTCGGCCATTCTTGGCAAGTCTTGGCGTATCTTGCACTCGGCCCAAGAAAACTCCACTTAGGGTGCGGTCTTGTAACCATAAGCCATATAGGTAAAAGGGATAAGAGGCTGCGAAAACAACTGGTTGTTGTTAAGACCGGATGGGAGGAGCTAGTCTTGTATGGCCGATGTACGCCTCCTTGAAGGGGCAACCAGGGAGATGATAAGGGCGGCACCCTCCATTAGGGAGCTGACAAGTGTCTTAAGATGCAAATGTCATGAGGCTTTATTTTCACAAGAAAATTTAGGCTTGTCATATTTGTGCGATGATCCTGAAGAGGCAATAATACAAAACGCAAGGGTAAGACGAGATCAATGGGTCTTTACATGAAAGTGTAAAGACGTCATGTGATTTCGTCGCAAGACGACAATGTCATGGGGCTTCATATTCGCAAGAATTTCTAGGCCTATCATATTGTCGCAACAAAAACATCCTGCAGAGGTAACAATACTAAAGAAATGATAAGGCAAGATCAATGGGTCTTTACATGAAAGTGTAAAGACATCCTGCGATTTTGTCGCAATGACAATAGGTGGCAAAATAAGACCTTTAACTAGGAAGGCAAAATAAGACCATATAAGAAAGTGAGTAAGCAAATAAGCTTGAGAAAATGATTATATGTAAACAAATAAGTTTACGAATATATACATGGAAATGAGTTTGAGAGAACGAAAATAACAAAGAAGTATTATTCAGAATCTCTCAGAAGTACTATTTAGAATCTCTCAGCAGTACTATTTAGAATCTCTCAGGAGTGTTATTCAGAATCTCTCAGCATTATTATTTAGAATCTCTCGGGAGTATTATTCAGAATCTCTCAGGATATTATTCAGAATTTCGCAGAGGTATTCATTATTTCGCAGAAGTGTTCATAATTTCGCAGAATAAGTCAGAATTTCTCAGAATGTGATTATTTTGCAAAATAATCTTATTTCGCACAATTATTTCGCAAAATTATAAGCAACTTGAAGAGATTATACTATCGCATGAGCACAAAGCATGAGACAGAGGCAAGATAAGAATAAAGAAACAATTCTCTCATTCAACATTTTCTCAAGGATTCTACCTTCATAGATAAAGAACAAAGGCAACTATGGATTAACAAGAAAACATTTTATGTTCTTTATCTTCTCGGCAAGAATCATTTACAAAATGGACAAGAATTCTCACCAAAAATGAAGTAATAATTTCGCATGAATAGAGGCAATACTTATTACTCACAATCAAGGACGGATACTTCTTATACTTCTTCAAGGATACTTCATACTTATTATATATTTCAAGTATTAAGTACTTCTTATACTTCTTCAAGGATACTTCATACTTCGTATACTTCGGAATGATACTTCTAATTACTTCTCAAAGCTTCGGAACTTCGCAAAAGAATAGAGGCAAGTACGTACTTTTCAAGTCCAGTATTCTTTCGCTCGTTCCTTCATCAACAAAGATCAAAGATTACTACAACAACAAATTTTTCCTTAAAGATCGCTCTTCAAGCAATATTCAAGGAAAAAGAGGCAAGATGTAGGATCCAAATATCGCACAACACATTTTATTAGTGTGCGAGATTTAATTATTTTCTTAGCTTGAGAGAATGTAGCAGAGCTTGCGAAATTATAGAGAGAGAGAGAGAGAGAGAGCCTGCGAGATTATAAGGAGAGCTTGAGAGAATGTAGCAGAGCCTGAGAGAATATGAGTTGTATGTGAGCTGTCATCCACTATGTAAACACCTATATAAAGAGAAAGGAAGGAGAGAGAAAAGGGGACACATTTTTTGGGTAAGAGAGAGAGATATTTTTGAGAGAGATATTTTTAGAGAGAGATTATTATTTTTCTTTATCATCTTCTTCCCCTAAAACTAGACATAGAGCTCCAAATACTCATTAATGGAGTCCTAATGTAGTACTTATGTAATTTCAATAATCATAGTGAAAAACCTTAACCCCGTGGATGTAGATCACATTGATCGAACCACGTAAATTCTTGTGTCTCCATTTATAATTTTAGGATTTTATCTTTATTTTCATATCAAATAAATTTAGATCTAGAAATTATTATCAAGATATGACGAGGGGTGTGTTGTGGGATTTCCTGCAACTACACTAATTATGGCTCTTGGAATTCCAAACCTTGCAAAGATATTAGCTTGCACAAAATCTGAAACCAGTTTAGAATCATTAGTTGCGGTGGCCTTAGCTTCCACACATTTAGAGACATAATCAACAGCAAGTAAGATATAAAAATTCCCATGGGAATTGACAAAAGGACCCATAAAATCAATACCCCATACATCAAAAACTTCAATAAATTGAATAAAAGTTTGTGGCATTTGATTTCGGGCACCTAGATTGCCTGTTCTTTGGCACCTATCACAAGTTGTACAAAATATATGTGCATCCTTAAACAAGGTTGGCCAATAAAAACCACTTTCAAGTACCTTGTGAGCGGTTCTCTTACTCCCAAAATGTCCTCCGCAAGCATAGGAGTGACAAAAAGACAAGATAGAATTAAATTGATTCGGGGAACGCACCTTCGTATTACTTGGTCACTACCATGTTTCCACAAGTATGGATCATCCCATATGTATTGGTTCCCCAACTTCTTAAGTTTGTCCCTCTCAAAGACGAGACAAGTTCTTTGGGATTTGTTTAGATACCAAGTAATTGACAATATCGACATACCATGGTTCTCCAAAGGCAATTGAGAATAGTTGCTCATCCGGGAAACTTTCACGCAATGGGATAGCTTCCTTGTCCACAGCAAGACGGCTCAAGTGATCTGCAACGGTGTTCTTAATTCCTTTATTGTCCTTGATTTGAATATCAAACTCTTGCAAGAGTAAAATCCATCGTATGAGCCTCGGTTTCGCTTCTTTCTTCATTAGCAAGTACCTAAGTGCTGCATGATCAGAAAAGACAACAACTTTTGTACCAATTAGATAAGAGCGAAACTTTTCCAAAGCAAAAACAATGGCTAACAACTCTTTTTTAGTGGTTGTGTAGTTTTGTTGGGCCTCATTTAACGTTCTAGAAGCATAATAAATATCATGAGGAATCTTCCCCACACGTTGCCCAAGCACCGCACCAACCGCATAATCACTTGCATCAAACATGAGCTCAAAAGACTTGCTCCAATCCGGTGGTTTAATGATAGGGGCTTAAATCAAAAGTTCTTTCAAACGATTGAATGTCGCCATACACTTTTCATCAAAGTTAAAAACCACATCTTTTTGCAATAAGTTACAAAGTGGTGATACTATCTTGGAAAAATCCTTGATGAATCTTCGATAGAAACCTGCATGACCAAGAAAAGAGCGTATCTCCCTCACCGTAGTGGGAGGGGTTAGAGCACGAATAAGGTCTATCTTAGATTTATCAACTTCCAAGCCTTTAGAAGATATTATATGGCCTAAAACTATGCCATGAGTTACCATAAAATGGCACTTCTCCCAATTTAGCACAAGATTTGTTTCAACACATCGTTCAAGGATTAGAGACAAATTGTTCAAGCAAAGGTCAAATGAATCACCAAAGACACTAAAATCGTCCATGAACACTTCGATTATGTTTTCAACATATTCTGAAAAGATACTTACCATACACCTTTGAAAGGTAGCTGGAGCATTGCATAAGCCAAAATGCATCCTTCTATAAGCAAAAGTACCGAAAGGACAAGTGAAAGTGGTTTTCTCTTGATCCTCTGGCGCTATCACAATCTGATTATAACCTGAATAGCCATCAAGGAAGCAATAGTAAGAGTGTCCAGCTAAACGTTTAAGCATTTGATTAATAAAAGTCAATGGAAAATGATCTTTTCTAGTAGTGACATTCAATTTCCTGTAATCAATACAAACCCTCCAACCGGTTTGCACACGAGTTGGGACAAGTTCGTTCTTATCATTCTCCACCACTGTCACACCTGATTTCTTTGGTACTACTTGTACCGGGCTCACCCACTTACTATCGGATATGGGGTAGATAACACCCACTTCCAAAAGCTTTAGTATCTCCTTTTTCACAACTTCCATCATGGGAGGGTTCAAACGACGTTGCGCTTCCCTTGTAGGCTTTGCATGGTCTTCCAAACGTATCTTGTGCATACAAACGGCAGGGCTTATACCCTTGATATCGACAATTGTCCATCATATGGTCGTCTTGTACTTCCTTAGCACCCTTAGAAGTTTTTGCTCCTGTAATTCACTAATCTTGTTAGAAACAATCACAGGTAACTCTTCATTATCACCCAAGTACAAGTACTTTAGGTGATCGGGAAGAGGTTTCAATTCTAACTTTGGAGATTTAACAATTGAAGGTACAATCTTTTCATCACTGCATGGTAAAGAAATAAAAGAGATATTATGAGTTTCTGGGCATCCTTGTAGTGAATTAAGATCACCAAGGGCTTCCTTGACTTCATTACCACACTCTACACCATTATCCATGTATGTAGTTAACACGGTTTCCAAAGCATCATCACCATTTAATTCAAACATTTGTTGTGTCAATGTATCCATAACATCAATGGAGAAACAAGAGTGGACATCACTAGGATATCTCATCGTCTCGAAAATGTTGAAACGTATTGTTTCTCCATCAAACTCCATGGTCAACGTTCCCTTGTCCACATCAATTATGGTTTTCGTCGTTTTCATGAAGGGACGCCCAAGTAGCAATGGAAGAGACGAGTCCGGTGACCCTTCATTCATCTCTAACACACAAAAGTCAGCTGGAAAGACAAGTTGATTAACGTGCACAAGAATATCCTCAACAATACCCATTAGGTAGACATTAGAGCGATCGGCTAATTGCAATACAATTACAGCCTTTTTAAGAGGACCAAGATCAAGTGAATTATACATTGATGCAGGCATAACATGAACGGATGCACCTAAATCCAACATAGCTTTGTTAAATGTTGTGTTACCAATTATGACGGGAATGTCAAAACTACCGGGATCCTTGCACTTAAGTGGGAGTTTGTGTTGTAAGATTGCCAAAGCATTCTCCCCCACACTTAGCACTTCATTACCTTTTAGCCTTTTCTTGTTGGTACACAAGTCCTTCAACACCTTTGCATACTTTGGAACTTGCTTAATAGCATCAATGAGTGGTATGTTCACATGGATATCTTTTTAAGAACGTCTAAAATCTCCTTTTCTAGTTCCGCCTTCTTAGAACTTGCAAATCTACGAGGAAAAGGTAAAGGAGGAACATAAGTAGAAACCGGAGTTTTAGAATTAGGAATAGGTACCTCAGAAGTTTGGGGAGAATCCTCATTCTTTTCCTACAAAACAGGTTCCTTTGGTGTTTCCACTTTGCTCGAATTAGTAACTTCGGGTTGCACAAGTTGTGTACCACTTCTCAACGTAATAGCATTGACACCCTCTTTTGGGTTAATAGGCTGAGAAGGGAGTTTCCCACTATTTTTTGCCTTCAATTGGTTCAACTCAATAGCCATGGAGCCCATTTGTTTCTGCAACTCCTTGATACCACTCTTAGTTTCCTGCTGACTTTCTTTAAACATTGTGGAAATTCCTTGCATCATTGTTTGAAGCTTTGAATCGATATCGGAACCTTGATTTTGCATTGATTGTTGGGCTTGTGGTTGCTGAAATTGTTGTTGTTGTGGTTGAAATCCACTCGGACGGTTGAAAGTAGGTTGATGGATTGCACCTTGCTTGTTGGCATAGCTAAAATTGGGATGATCTCTCCATCCTGGATTGTAAGTGTTGGAGTAGGGATCATACCGTCTTTGTTGATTTGGAAAGACCGTATTAGCTTGATCGTCCTCATAAGCTTGAGAGGAACTTGGTATCACCGCGGCTGCAACTTGTTGCATCATTGCTGTCATGTTACCCATTTGTTGACGAAGTTCCTCGACCTCGCTCACTTCATTTACTTTCCTAAGAAGCACATCCGAGCCACGACTCAAGAATTGTTGGGAGTTTGCTGCCATGTTTTCAATCAACTCTCTAGCTTGTGCCACTATCTTGCTCACTAGTGCACCACCACCCGCAGCGTCAAGAAGATTCCTATCACTTGATTGGAGTCCTTCATAGAAATATTGGATGATCATAGCGTCACTGAATTGGTGGTGAGGGCATCTTTCCACCATTCTCTTGTATTGTTCCCAACATTCATATAAGGATTCTCCCACATTTTGATTCATCCCACAAATCTCCTTGCGAATTTGAGTAGCCTTTGATGCTGGAAAATATCTCTCTAAAAAGAGTTTCTTCAGCCCATTCCATGTCGTGACACTTCCGGAAGGCAAATAGTACAACCAATCCTTAGCACTATCCATCAAAGAGAAACGAAAAACTTTCAACATTGCACCATCCGCCTCAACATCCGCTGGAAGCATGGCCATGACAATGGTGTGGAAGTCCATAAGATGCTTGTTTGGGTCTTCATTCACCATGCCATGGAACTTTGGTAATTCTCTAAGCAACCCCGGCTTGATCTCAAAAGTAGAGTTTGTTTGAATAAACCCCTGTTATGTATCAAGCCTATGAGAAGCCAAGTCCTTGAGTGTACGATTTGCATCACCCATTGCTAATTCTTCTTCAACTTGTGGTTCGTCTACGATTGGAACCTCTTGTTCTCCTTCTAGTTGTAACTCTTCTTCCACTTCTAACTCTTGATCTTTTGTTGTGTCTTGACTTGGTTGGAGTATTGTGCCTCTTCGAGTAGCTATCCCGCACCTTGGATAGTTCCAATCTTTAGAAGCCAGGGATTAGGTACCTGAAAACAATTCTCGCAAACAAGTGAGAAACAAGACAAGAAACAAAAGTCAAAGATAAAATCAGAAATTATAAAAAGAAACTAAAAACTTAATAACAAGCCGTATGCCTCCCGGCAACGGCGCCAAAATTTGATCGGTTGTCAGCCGAGCAAAAATAATTTCACTTTTTCACTCTACTAAATATAAATGAAGTACGTAGTAAGAAAGAGTTCGTTCCCATAGAGAGGCTTTGTTGTTATAGAATTTCAGTTTCTTAGTAACCAAGGGGGGGATTTTTGTTTTATCTAAGCAATAAAAATAATTGAAAGCAAAGTAAATAATTTGAATAATCAAGAAGGAGAAGATATTGGTCACGGGATAGTATCATTCACAAACATGTATTATCATCAATGACTAGAATTGGTATTTTAATTTCTCATTTACTAAAAGTCCTAGGATACCTTAATCGCAAGAATATGCCGCTAATTCCCTGATTTCATCACAACCACATTAAAAGATGTATATGTGAGTTCTTCCTAGAAAGCAACCTAATGTGTAAAAGCACAATCAAGTTTAACTCCCTAAAATCATTAAGTTCTATGGAATAAGACTAATCAACGCAAACGAACGTGTAAAAGCACTAATCCGTTTTAACAAAAGTTATGATTCACTTGTGACTAGTAGGATATATCACTACAAGCACTACCCACAATTATGTTACTTAGAATCAGGGATAAACAACTTTTTCGTATTGAAAACCCTAATATAGCTCTAGAGATGAATGCAAATAGGATTGATTCCGGACTCAACCTAACAAGTATTCAAATCATATAACAATATTAACAATGAATCACAAACAATAAATTATTGAGACAAAACTAATTCATAGATTCAAATAACATGTTGAGAAATCAACTTTATCCCATAACCAATAATAGTTGTTTAGCTACTCATAGCTATGCAGTTCATCATAAAAATATTAATTGAATAGAAGAAGATGAACAAAAGCAAACCCTAGTAGCGTCAACAAAAGCGGCTCTCTCCAAGTTCCAAGAATAATACGTGATATCCCAAGTTGTAGAAAACTTTTTCTTTTGTAGCTTTTCATCTTTCCAAAACTAGGTCTTCAAAGCCCCAAGTCCAATAACAAGATGTCCACCAAGCCCATATGTGAGGAATACCCATGTGAAAATATGTCCAAAAAATAGTCGCCGGAAAATAGGTATTATGGCCGGAAATTGGCAGGAGAAGTGACCGGAAAATAGCTCAGGTGACCGGCAAAGTCCACCCGGTCACCGGTCAAAATATCAGTCAACCAGGTCAAAGCCACTGAGTCAGATGGGTGAATCAGCTGAGTTAGGTAATCAAGTCAGAGTCAGAGGCTAACTCAGCTGATTTGGTTCTAGCCTTCTAGGCCATTGCACATGCCTGAGCTGTTGCACAATGATTGTGCTTCACCACCTTAGTCACAGCCATATCTTCTTTCACCAAACTCAGAGCCGGCAACAACAGCATATGTAGCTACAACTCCACTTTTCACCACTTGCAATGCTTGTTCTCCTTACAGCCTCTAATCCATGCCAAGAACCATCTCCAACTGCAGCTTCTCCTGCATCTGCAGTTTCTCATACACAGCAGCAAGAACAGCTCCCAAACTCTGTCCATGTCTTCTCAGCTTCCATGCCATCCCTTCTCATTAGTCTCAGTTGCTTCCACTGCTGTAACCCATCTGCACTGCGGTTAAATCTCTAGCCAATCACCAGCCCATGACCTGCAATTGCAGTTCACAAGCAAACCAACACCACCAGTGCATCTTCTTGAGCATCAGTTTCATCTCCAATGCAGCTGCAACCACAACTTCAATCAAGGCAACTGACACCACCAGAAACCTCCTCCATTTAATTCATCTCAGACCCATTGCTACAGCAAAACTCCATCTTCTTTGTGATATGTATAGCAGCAACACTTCCAAAGATCGCTAACCATCAACCTGTACCCATTCAAACTCAGACCACCTCCATCTTCTTCCATGATTCAACCATTATAAGCAACATCAGTTCCTGGTAAACAAACCCATTGATCTCTGCTTCACTTAGCTTGTAAATCATTCACATCTCCATAATCTCCTTATTTTCAGCCAAGAAACCCTTGAGTTTCAACTCGACAGCAGCTTTGTGTAACCATCTCTCCAATTCATCAATCACCTTGTGCTCAATTCACCGACAGAGTTACATCACTTGAACCACTATGAACTGCGAGTATCAGCAACACCAATAACTCCAGCTGTATTGCATAACTCCCATCTTATTTCGAGCACATCCACCAGCAACACCTGCAATTCAGCTCAACTACCAGCAGCTGCATTATTCTTCCATTACAGTTTGCTTTCCCTGGCTAAAACAACAACAGCAGCAATACCCAGTTTCGCAATTAACCTCAACAATACTGCCTGCAGTTCCACAACATCATTAACACCACTAGCACTTTACCCATCTCTGCAAACACATCCACCAGGAAGAATACCACCAATTCCATCTGAACTGCAATCTCAATTCTAGCTTCAGTCAGACGTAGCTTTAACAACATACAAACTTTCATTCAAGTTCATTCTGCAGCCACACAAACTCCTCTTCCAGTTGCTACACTAGAATCTTCATCTCAGCTGCTCTATTGCACCAACTGCAATCAACACAAGCCATCAGTACAAACATCAGTGACATTCTCTTCCTGCAGCTGCTCTTGTAAGTTCCTCCTCCGGTCCATGTTTTCCCTACCATCATAGCTTTCCCATCTGGTGAGCAATACACAACATCTGCAGCTCACTCAATACCATAAGATCAGTGAGCATCAAACCCATTTCTTCTCCTACATCCGTTCATGACTTCAACTGAGTCATACCCATTCCTTCATTATCACGAACACCAGTATTGCACCTAACAATTTCCTGCTAATATCAACAACTGACTCCATTACAAAAGATGCACCTTAGTCCCTGCAATTGCTTCAGTTCTCAGCTGCAACCTACAAACTCCAAGGGAAGCAACCCATGTAATTTACTAATTCAAACCAACAAAGATGTCAGCTGAATCTCAACTCATTCTCTGTCTCAGTTCCATCTACTTATAACCTGCAGCTCAACATCATGGCTTGCAATTGCAGCTGCAGCTTTACAATGCCTCAACTTCATTACCAGAATAATCACCATCTCTGAATTTACAACCAGAACCCATACCAAGACTCGAAGAACTTCAATTCAGCCTAAACCTATGTCTCCATACGCCAACGCAACCACTAATAGCACAACTTCCTCCATTTCTGAGGACCCATTCCTTCATTTCACTCAAACAGTAACTAAACCTCACCAACATCATCTTCTTCTCGATCTCAAAACCAAAATCACCACAGAAATCCTAGTTCCTAGATCAGAAGCAAACCCATGGAACAATTCTTCAATCATTCACCACCCGAACCCTAATTGCAGTAAACCCATTCTTTTATTTCATCTCAAAACCCCTTTTCTTTCGGTTCCATGTTCTTCACAGCAATACCACAACTAATTCCACCTGAATTTCATCATAATATCCACATAATCACAACCAACAATTCTTGATTCTTCACCAGCATCATCATCTCTGGTTTCACTCAGCACAGAACCTCTCCTCTCTGAATTTCTGGTGTAATGATAAGAGACAGAATATCTCTTGATTTTAGGGTTGTGGTAGGAAGAAAGATTGATACTGACCACCAGTGTACTACTGGATAAGGGCCAACTGAAATGGCACCCCTTTACATGCACTGTCAGTCCTAGGGAACTGACAAGCTTAATCAATGATTTTGCTCATAACTTTCTCATGTGACGTCGGAACGGTCTCATTCTTTCGTCACTGGCTTCGTATTTTCGCTCTCCCCAAGATGATGAGATGAAATCCAGGATTTAAACGAGTTACACTTCCTTTTGCTCCAATGACTCCAAAACACCTATAGAACTCAAAAGCAAACATAAGACACATAATTTGCATGAAAACTCGCAAAGAAAGCATAAACAATAAATAATAATTAAGGTGTTTACAACACCTATCAGTGTGTATAAAATTTTATCTAAGTTGCTTGCAACTAGATTGAAGAAGGTGATGCCCGACATTATTTCTGATTTCCAAGGAGCTTTCATTCATGACAAACAAATTCTTGATGGAGTGCTTATTGCGAATGAATGTGTGGATAGTAGGTTGAAAACTAAGAAGCCCGGTATTCTTTGCAAGATTGATATGGAGAAAGATTTTGACAACGTTAATTAATTGGCAAGCTCTATTTACAATCTTAAAGAAGCACGATTTTGGCGACAGATGGATTTCTTGGATTACTTGGTGTGTCACTTCCTCGCATTTGTCGGTGTTGGTGAATGGTAGTTCGACGGAGAAATTCAAACCAACTAAAGGACTAAGACAAGGAGATTCATTGTCCCCTTACTTGTTTTTATTGGTGGTGGAAGTTTTATCTAAACTGATTAATGATGCAGTGGAAAGAGGGCAACTTTCTGGTTTTCAAGTGGTGGATCATGGAACTATTATTTCGCATCTTCAATTTGCGGATGACACGCTGATATTCATTGATGAAAACGTGGAAGAAGTTAGGACACTTCTAATTATTTTGTCGGTTTTTGAAACTCTTACGGGTTTGAAGTTAAATCTGGAGAAATCTACTATGATTAGTGTGGGTGCGGATAATGTAATCGATGTTCTCACCAGGGAACTAGGTTGCAAGGCGGAGAAAATTCCCTTTATTTATCTTGGTATGCCAATTGGGGCACATTGGCGTAGCACCTCAGTTTGGGAGTATGTCCTGGTTAGAATGGAGCAAAAATTGGCGACATGGAAGAAAAAGAAATTGAATAGAGCAGGTAGACTTGTTCTTAATTCAGAGTTTTCTTGCTAGTTTACCAATTTACTATTTGTCTCTTTTTCATTTACTTGTTAGTATGGAAAAACGAATGGTTAGAATCATGCGTAATTTCTTATGGGGAGTTGTTGAAGGTCGAAGGAAGTTAGTTTGGGTTGGATGGACAAAGATTTGTATGCCAAAGGCTAACGGCGGTTTGGGAGTGAGGAATTGGAGGACAGTTAATCGGGCGTTGTTGGTTAAGTGGATATGGAGGTACTCGAAACATAATAACAACCTTTGGAAGAAGATAGTGCAAGAGAAGTTTAAACGAAACAAGAGATTGCTAATGCCGGATGTTGATTCCATTTCTCAATGCAGGAGTTTGTGGAAGAATGTGGTGAACATGGTACCTATGATTCAAAATATGGTACAATTTACAGTTAGAGACCGTAACAGTATTAGATTTTGGAAGGATAGATGGCTTGATGGAGGTTGCTTGCAAGATATTTTTCCGGAGGTGTTTAAGGTAGTGAAAGTTAAAGATGCCACTGTGGCGGAGATGATTGGAAACAACGGTTGGCAATGTCTTTTCAAGAGAGCTTTGAATGCTAATGAGCAGCTTGAATGGGATCTTCTTCGGCGTGACGTTCGTATTCCTAGACTTGTGGAAAATGGAGATGAGATGTCTATTATGGAGAACTTTACTACATCCAAGTGTTATGAAACTCTAGCTGGACAATATGATACTTGCAGTTTCGCGAAGCATCTTTGGAAAAGCAATATCCCTAATAAGGTCAGTTTTATAATTTGGGCTTCTTTTCATAATTCTCTTCCAACTAGAGACATGTTAAGGCATAGAGGAGTGGATATAGAAAGTGACTTGTGTGTTTTCTGCAACACTGAAAGAGAAACAACAGATCATATGTTTTTGCATTGTTCTTATTCTTTTGAGATATGGAACTACTTCATTAAAGCTTTTCGGATTTCATGGCCAATACCTAGGACACTTTTTGATTTGTTTGAAGCTTGGACTACAAATGTTTTGCGGGGTAGAGGTAGTTCAGTTTGGCGTATTATTCACTATGCAATTTGTTGGAGATTGTGGAAGGAACGAAATGGAAGAGTTTTTGGTACTGCAAGAAAGAAGGAAGCAACTGAGGTTATTGACCTTGTTAAACAGCTTGTAGTTGTTTGGTCTTGTGATTCAGATACGTTTAAGTTTGTAACTCCTAGTCTCATTTGGAGTGATTGGGAGACTCTCATGAATGTGTAGCTCCCTTTACTTTGTGTAATGGTTTTCTTTCTTCTTAATATAACCTTTTCTTCGAAAAAAATAAAAAAATAAAAAAAACTCTCATGGCCATCCGGTCACAATGTCCGAGATCATAAACAGTTTGAAAAAAACCACATTATCATCATCTCCCAATGTCGATTATCTTACTCGTGTAATGAGATTGTTGGTTCATAAACATATTTTTGCTTCTCAATTTCATCAAGAAACCAATCAGATTTTATATGATTTAACTCCATCTTCAAAATGGTTATTAAGAGATTCAAAATTTACTCTGGCACCAATGATTTTACTTCACCTTCATCCTCTCATTTTAAAACCATGGCAATATGTGGGAAAAAGTATTGAAGAAAGTGGTTTTCCTTTTGAGAAAGCTCATGGATGTGATGCTTGGGATCTGGCTTTAGTAAATCCTCACTTTAATCAGCTTTTCAACGATGGAATGGAATGCTCGGCTAAGATAATAGTCAACAAGATGTTAGCCAACTATAAAGATGGATTTAATGGTATAGGATTGCTTGTTGATGTTGGTGGGGGGACCGGGTCGATGATTGCTGGCATCGTGAAGGCGAATCCACATATTAAAGGTGTCAATTTCGATCTACCTCATGTAGTGGCTACGGCACCTGAACATCCAGGGATCACCCATGTTGGGGGTGATATGTTTACTGATATTCCAGAAGCCGATGCTATTATCATGAAGGTTAGATCACACACTTTTAAGCTGAACGATAATTCGTATATAGATTTGAAAAATCAATAGTTTAACTACTCATTTTACCTTTTAATTAAACTGCACGAGTAGTGAAAGGAGTAGTTATAACTTACCAAAAGCGATGGTCTTTACATAAAATGGAAGGTGTAGCTTTCTTGGTACTTAGATAAAATGACATGATATAGAAGGAATTCTAATGAAATAAGTTGACTATATTTAACAACATATGTGAATGGTGTATACATGATGTATGTTGCAGTGGATAATGCATGATTGGAGCGATGAAGACTGCATAAAGATCTTAAGAAACTGTTACAAGGCAATATCCAAGACAAAGAATGGGAAAGTTATAATTGTTGACTGTGTACTGCGACCAGATCAGGGAAATGGCTTATTTGATGAAGCTGGATTATTATTCGATTTACTGATGATGGTAAATACTTCGGGTGGAAAAGAAAGAACCGAAGTCGAATGGAACATGTTATTGAACAGTGCAGGTTTCACTCGTTACAATATAATTCGAATTCCCACATTCCCTTCTATCATCGAGGCCTTTCCAGAATGATGGTGAGAGGCTAATACTTAATTATCTATTACCTTGCATTTCATATTCATGGTGTATGCATAGTCTGTCATCTTTCCGTTTTAGTATAAGATATTAAACCAACTAAGAATAAAGAATGACCAATGAGCAATGAGCAAGAGATTCGACTTGCACTACAAGAATTGGAGACTAGAGAGCCCTCCATGGCTTGTCTATAATAAATCACCTATTGTACCCTGGTGGAATTTATTTGTTGCCTTCCTGGAAGATGATATTTTGCTTGTTGTGATTCACTTTTTCATTACTGTAATAGTCTGGCTGATCAAGTTGCATTAAAGAAGTATGGTTCTGCGGTTGATGATCCGTTGACAAGTTTAGATTGCTACTATCTTGATACATGTCGAAATGAGGTTAAAATTCAACACTAGATTTCTTATTTAAGTGAAAGACTGCGGTTTGGAGTGTGTAGTTCAAAATGAGGTCGATATACAGACTGGTTAGACTTATCTGGAAAAAGAAAAACAAAAAAATCTGAAAAGCAAGGAATAAAATTGTCAACAACTTAGTATTAAGTTGTTGGATGACATACATCTGGTTACCACAGAAAATATTGTGAGTGACAGTAGTGAGCGGATAAGGAAATTCAGCGAGAATAATCATGATAAAGAAATGCGTGTATATTTGATATTTGACGTGCTTATAAAAACTCTATTAAGAATTGTAACGGTCTGGATACGCAATGGCTTGCTTCCAGACCGTGCACAGGATTGCTGAATCTTCAATCTTTTCCTCCCAATTAATAACTGAAGAAGAAGCCGTTAGGTAACTCAATTCACAATTAGGAGAATATACAGAAACCAAGTTAACCTTGACGCACGAATATCTAAATTGCTAGACAGTTAGCTGGTTTCCCGGCTATGTTAACTTCTGCCACATACTAGTTACAGGTTAGGTCAATTGTGGAGCTTCATTAAATTCTAAATTTAACAATAAATCAAATTCAGAAAGCTACTTGTAATTTTCTCTATCTTTTTATTTCTCGTGGGTCATGCATGAACAAACTATTTTCTGGGGGTATTACATCACACTGACATGTCAACTGGAGAAATTAATTTCATACAACTAGCAAATCGTGAAGGAATCCACTATAGAATTTGAGAAATGCTTACAGCCTTGCAGGATATAAAATCACACTATAAACATACTCGACATTAGAAACATGAGATTAGAGCCAAGGAAACTCTTATTATGATCAGCATAATGGGTTGTCTTCTTACCAATTCATTACATTTCGTGGAGGAATCATGAAGTGGCAGGCTGCTCCCTTGGTAGTCTTTTAGCAATTTCCTGCGGAAATAATAGAGAGGGGGAAAGAGAGAAATAACATCAGCCATCTTTGAAATAACTCTATTAGTACTCATGCAATCACACTAGGGATCATATTACAGCATCCTGCTAGAAATATACCTGAAACAGTTGATTGATGTTATCAGCTGTCTTGGCAGATGTCTCAATGAAGAACATTCGGTTCTTCTCAGCATACTCGAGGGCGTTCTTGATTAACAATCCAAAACAAAAATGTCAGCCAAATTTGATATTATACCTAATAGACACCATAGGAATTACTTTATTAAAAAACTCATAAGTCATTTGATGCAAGTAAGGAAAACCAATTGACATTTCTAAGAGGAGCATGACATACTTGAATAGGTACTTGACGTTTCTCCAGAAGATCCGCTTTGTTGCCTACCAAGGCCATAACAATGTCGGGACTACCATGTTTCTGTAGCTCCTGTTAGAGAATAAATTCCATCGAGTTAAAAGTGAAATTTAGCTCAAGTACCCTAGATGGCTATATTATTTTTCCATTAAATCTATCATGTAAATCCATAACTTTCACTGTTAATAAATCGTGCCAGATTCAAAAGTTCTTAGAGAAAATACCTTGACCCAATACTGCGCCTTGTTGAAGGATTCTGGGCTTGTTATGTCATACACAACAACTGCAACTGCTGCTCCACGGTAATAAAGTGGAGCTAATGCAGCATACCTTGTACAAGTGATGGCAAACATGAAATGACAAATGTAAGTACTGGTTTACAATCTTATCCATCTAGAGTGAAACACTGAAAAAAAAAAATCCAACTGCCATTGAGAGGATTTAAAACACAATCTCAAGCAACTAACTCTACAAATACTTTCATTGGTTGTGTTTCAAGTACACGGACCTCTGCATATTCCCTCCAAAGGGAGTCAAAATGAATAGGACTCATAAGTAGGCAAGAACACAACTCGATTACATTGTATGACTCATATACTTTTAGAGGCCAGAAATAAATGTTCAGTTTCTGCAGAGAACTAACTTAAAGCGTGAGCTATTTTCTACTAGCTATCTGATAATTTCTAGTAATGAAGTACCTCTCCTGGCCTGCAGTATCCCATATTTCAAATTTGACAGTAGTAGAATCTTGCAAGGCAATCGTCTGTGAAAGAAATGAAGCTCCGACAGTTACCTGATACACATTTTAAAGCCTGAAATTTGTTAGTTATCAAATAACCGCCACGGTATCTGCTTTTACACAGCAGGCAGTCATTCAATTATGTTTACACTATTGAACTTCAATGGATACGTCTCTGTTCTTACTTTTGATGTGGGGTCAAACTGACCACGAACGAAGCGAAGAACGATACAACTTTTGCCGACACCTGAATCCCCTAACAACACCAACTGCAATTGTAAGATGTATGTCAGAAGCATGAAACTAAATATTAATTGAATAACAGGAATCTATCAGTATATGAAAGAAGACGATCTTGTTTTTGTTCGGTAAAAATGGTCCATCATGAAATAGTCCTCTACTTATAGAAACTTGACCCTTTTTTCCCAGCTAAAACATGTTTACAGTCCATATAGCACGACTTCCAGAGCTTTGGAAGGTTAAGGTTATGAACTTATGATATGTGGATTGTGGAACCAAAACTATATCGCCAATGGTTTCTAATAAGGTTTCTAATAAGAGTAGTATCACGTTCTATTCCTCCCATCATTTGTTTGTAACCAATCCCCCACTGATCCCATCTACAAATTGGCCATTCCTTTTCCAACTTCCAGAAACTCTATGTGACACATATGATTGAGCTATTCTCTTTTCTCAGTAGGGAAAGGTCATCACTTCTAAGTTTTAAAAATCCATCATATACACCAAAAAAAAAACCCTCAACGTTTACAGAAACATAGCCATGCGATCTAACTGACATTTTAGCAGAACAAAACTACATAAGTGCAATCCTAATTCATCAAAATCAAAATTCAATACTATCTCCTCAATTTCCAATACTTTCAACCAATCCCAATTACAACTTTAAAAATCGTAACCAAATGATGAAAGAGTAGTTTGACGAGCATACCTTCACTTTTAGGTTTTTCGAGTCCGTTCCATCGTTCGCCGAATTAATCCCTGGTAACGCTTTAGAACTTCTATCTACAGGACAAACAACATCAAAACCTCAAATAAATCAATACCAATCTCTCAATTAACTAAAATCTCAGAAAACCCCAAAAAAATACCAAAAATTGGGGAAAAAATGCAAAAAAAGAAATATAACACATGATTTTGAGAGGAGAAAGAACCTGGAAGAGATGCTGCACAACCCATAGATTCTTGTTTTTGTGGTGATTGGATTCAAATAGAGGGAAAATATGATGATGCCCTAGAAAAAAAATGAAACTGAATAATTTTGTTGATCTGAGCTAGCTGTTGAAGTAGTTTTGATTTTTCCACTTTGGAATTCCAACTACCCAAGTCTTCTTTTTGATTATTAAATTCACAAACTATATGCGGCGTTGTTTAGAAGTACACGTGGCATTACTGTTTGACCATGTCGGTTATATATAGCACGTGATACACGTGCATAAGTCCCTCGACAACCGGCTCTGAAAAAATCTCGGACAATATCTAAGAATTCAGAGATCTTAGGTTTTGTGCCTAGGGTTCAGGGTTCAGAAAGGGGATTCAAAGAGAGCTTCGAATAGAGTGATGCATTGCGGTCTTGTTTGGCCATCGCTCTTTTGACATTAGTCAAGGTTCTTTGTTCATCTTCTTAGATGAGTTTTTTTCTCTCCTGTTCAGGGCGGTTTTTATATCACTTCTTAGTAATTCTTCCTTCTGGTTTTTATATCACTTCTTAGTAATTCTTCCTTCTTTCTCCTATTTTTAGATTGCTTTTCTCCTTAATCTCCCCTTCAACTTTTTTTTCTAATTGGGGTATTCCCAGGTTTTTAAATGGCTTCTACATCAAAATGAAGAGTTTGAAGTCATTTTGAATACAAAAGACAATATTGAAGTCAAACTTATGAATATGAAACCAAATATTTTCAAAATGGCAAAGATGGTTCGGGTAAAGAGTATAATCTTATTATCGTTTAATTAACCCTAAAATTTTGATTAGATTAATCATAGTCGAGTGAACCGAGTGAACCGGGATAATCATAGTCATTGATTTTAGTTGTAGTTCAATACTAGCCAGTTTACCTATCTTATATAAACAACGTTAACCTAAACCCTAAATAAAAACATGCGTCTTCTTTTTCATTCTCTTCTTGAGCAATCACTGCAATGAGCTTAATCTTCTTCCTATGCTTAATCAGGTCACAATCACCGCTTAATTTTACATTTTGATTTGATGGTTTGATTTTCAATCAAGGGTTATGAGATACTATGTAAAACCGAGAAGAATAATGGTGATTTTGGGTTCTAACTTCTTCTTTTTTTTTTTTTCCTATGCTTAATCAATAATAATTTTACACTTTGATTTGATTTGATGGTTTGGTTTGGTTTGGTTTTCAATTAAGGGTTATGAAATATACCTTGTAAAACCGAGAAGAATAATGGTGATTTTGGGTTCTTCTAAAGGAAAGTTTGGTTGGATATGGGATCTGGTGATTTTGCCGGAGAGAAGATGATGATGTTACCACCGAACTTGAGCAAAGATGTTCACTGTCACTGTCAATTTGAAGATGAATAGGACAGATTGGATGTTGTTGGTTTTGAAAGATTGAATTTTGAATTGTAAATTAATTGTTGATAGAGGAGGATTGAGTGTTCAAACTTTTTATGTTTTAATTTTTTGATTGCTTAGTTATTTGAAAGTCTATGTCTGATTTATTTTTCTTTGGATTTTAATTCTTTTCTCTTAAGTTTGTAACCGTTTTATAATCATTCTACAGAGAAACCCAGAGAATTTATGATTTTAAAAAAAAAAAAAAAAAAAAAAAAAAAAAAAACAAAAAAAGAGGAAAGAGAAAAACCGTGTTTAAAACCGTAACAAACCGAGTCCACTCGGATCGGTTTCAAACCGAACCGATTTCAATACAGTTCAGTTTCGGTTTTGAAAATGAGAACCGTAATATGTGCAGTTCGGTCGGCGGTTTCGCCTGAAAACCGGACCGACCGACCAATGTGCAGCCCTATACAGAGGTGGTAACAAAAGCTTGGAGACCATCGGGTGCTTTAAAGTTAAGAGATCTGGGTAGCGGAATCTACAAAGTCCAGTTTGATCTCCTCTGTGACTTGGAGGCAACCTTACAGGGAAGTCCATGGTCTGTTAGAGACGAGTTAATGGTAATGGAACGTTTGTCATGAAGATCTGCTAATAGAAGAGTATAATTTTAAGTTTGTTTCCTTGTGGATGCATGTTTATGGGTTACCAATTAGTATAATGAATGAGTAGAAGGTATTTAACATTATGAAGAAGATAGGATCACCTGAACCTATCGACCCATAGATGGCAACTAAATGGGGGAAATATGCTAGAGTTAGAGTTTGTCTGGACATTACGAAACCCATTCCAAAGGATGTGGTGATTGCGTTGAAGACCAAGAAGAAAATTACTATCACTTTCAGATATGAGAAACTACCAAGATTGTGTTTCTACTGTAGATTCTTTGGGCATGTGATGAAACAATGTCCTCACCTGTCAAAGAAATTAGAAGAAGACCAGTCATTATCCACAGAGGAGATTGCCCTTAAGATGCATGATAAATCTATGGCTAGATACACAGAAGAGATTCGTGCTTTCTACAAGGAAGATCCATGAGTTTTCAAACCTAACTCATACAGAGCAGACATGAGGAAGGATTTAGAGCAGTCTCAGCAGCCGTCGATTAGAGCTACAGAAACGAACGATCAGATGGAGGCCACGAGGCGGATCCAGATGAATCTAGATGCTTTACAGGTTAGTGAATCAAATGGCCATAATGGAATCAATAATATCTCTCTGCAATCCAACGTCAATGAAGACACCAACACAACAATCACAGAAAAAGGGAAAGGTAGTGTAGTTGAGACAACTACACTAAATATTTCAAGAGGTGGAGAAGGTGCCAGCACAAAAGTGATAGACGGTATGGGAACCATAACTGCCAAAGGTGGTAGTACTACCATCATCACAACAACCTGTGTACCAAACAAACTAGACTTTGCTAAGGTTGGTGGAGTAACAGATGTCAGGAAAGAGACGTTGGCTGATCCAAGAAAACGCCCTGTAAGGAAAGATAAAGGCCCAAACAAATCTTATCTTCCAGCAGACAATGCTACCAATGCTAGTAAGTTATCTCCACCCACGTCAAAGACCGTTACTAAGTCTCGTGTAACTCCATTAAGTTTAGAAAAAGAGATTACGGATACTAGCCTGGGTCAAATTAATACACATCCACCAGGCGAGCAACATGTATCCAAACCCGATGATTTTTCAACCCCTGAAAGTCTACACCCAGTTTCAAATAACCCAATAATCCAATCCACCCAATCTAAACCTAATTCGTGTAATTCTGATACAGAAGAGAATTTCTCATCTTCATATACATCTCATTTAGAGTCTTATCAAAATAAGAAGAAGAAGAAGAAGAAGAGGGGATGGAAAAGATCAGCCAGGGCTATAACTGAGAATCTACAGAGGTTCTATGATGAAGGAATCATCAGTGGTGCGAAGAGACCAGCTTGTCCGATGGACATTGATACTCATGTTAAAAAGTTTATTCAATCAATTTCTCCACAAATGGGTGTGGTGGCTGCCCAAAATCATCCACAGAATCGATGTTAATCTCCTCCTGGAACTGTCGAGGATTGAGAAACAAATCGACGGTCCGTAATCTGAAGGCGTTTCTCGGGGCTTGCAAACCTCAAATTGCATTTCTTACTGAAACCTTAATGGGTGAGTCAAATTCTATGAATCTCTATAATTCGTTGGGTTTTGATAATTTCAATTATGTTCCTGCGATTGGTAGAAGTGGTGGTAATGTTATACTTTGGAATAATGATGTCATTTTGGTGGTGATAAAAGCTGATAAAAATGTAGTGCATTTTAGAATACATAGTATGGTTAGAGGTGATTGGGATCTGTTGTGTGTTTATGGTCCTCCTCAACACCACCTTAGGAATAAATTTTGGGATAATCTCTCGACCTATCTTTGCTCAAATCTCAAACCCTAGTGTATCATGGGGGACCTGAATGCCATTAGCAATATCAATGAAAAACAAGGAGGTAGCCATAAGATGAATCCTGCAAATTTTGAGTTCAAGAACTTTATTCATAGTAGAGGGATAATAGACATGGGATTTATAGGTCCAGCTTTCACTTGGACTAATGGAGCCACTATGGATTAACCGGTATTTGAAAGATTGGATAGAGCATTGTGTACCCCAAAATGGTTGCTCATGTTTCAAAATAATAGTGTGTTGCATCTCCCAAGACTCAGCAGTGGCCATGCTCCAATCCTGATCATTACTGACAGAGTCAATAAAAGGAAGAGGAATTTCTCTAGCAAATTTGAATATTTTTGGGTAGAGCACCCTGAATTCAATGAAGTGGTTCATAATTCCTGGACTTCAAACAGTTTAAGCATTGTTGATAAACTTGATAATGTGAGTAGAGACTTAAACAAATGGAGCAAAAAGGAGTTTGGGAATATCTTCAGAGTTGTTGGAGACTCAAAGCAACAACTGCTAAGAGTGCAAATGGAATCTCATATCAGAGACACAAGACATGAGGAGAAGGAACTGTGTCAAAGAATTGATCATTTAAACCTTCTACAGCAGAGATATTTTGATCAGCGGAGTAAGGTGAACTGGATTCCTAACATTGATAAAAATACTCGCGTTTTTCACCTTTATGTCATCCAAAGAAGGAGGAAAAATCAAATTGAAGCAAGAAAGTCCATTGATGGTACTTAGATCACTGAAAACTCTGAGGTGATAAATTATTTGGTGAGTCACTTCACTAACCTTTTCAAGAGAGACCCCGAGGAAGATAATCACTCCATTCAATTCCAAGCTTCTACGAAGATCGATATCTCACACAGCAACAATATATCAAGAGTACCTACTAATGAAGAGGTTTGGAACACTATAAAGCGGATGAAAAGCTTAAACTCACCTGGCCCGGATGGTATGCCTGCTCTCTTCTACAAAAGATACTGGGAGTATATTGGAGAAGATGTTACCAATACTGTCAAGGATTGCTTCAATACTGCTACTTTACCCCCAGGTTTGAATCATACAAATATAGTTCTGATTCCCAAGTTAAAAAAACCCGATGCTTCCCTCTGACTATCGGCATATTGCTCTCACAAATATCTTATATAAAGTCATCACTAAGCTTATTGATCAAAGATTAAAACCCCATTTAGATGAATTAGTTGATAGAGCCCAGTCTGCATTCATACCAGGAAGGTTCATTGTTGATAATATTGTAACTGCGAAAGAAATTCTCCATTCTATGGCTCACTCTAGATCAATTATTGGAGCTTTTGCTCTAAAACTATATATTAGTAAGGCTTGCGATAAGATAAGCTGGAGATTTCTTAGTCACGGCCTTAGGAGTTTCGGCATTGTAGGTAAAATTCATGAACTGATCATGAAAAGTATTTCTACTCCCTCTTTTTCTATTGTTGTAAATGGTCAGGCGGAGGTCTATTTTGTAAGTGAAATAAGGTTGAGACAAGGTTGCCCCTTGTCCCCCTATTTATTTATTCTTTGTTCGCATGGGCTTTCCTGGTTGATGAGAACTATGGAGGATAATGCCTTGTACAATGGGTATAAATTATGCAAGAATGTACCTTCTATCTCTCATCTTATGTTCGCAGATGATTTGTTGTTGTTTGGTACTCTCGTCAGTAAGACGATGCAGACAATGAAGAACATTCTGCATACCTATGCTGGATGGTCTGGGCAAAAGGAAAACATGCAAAAATCTGTTGTTCTATTTAGCAAGGGAGTCACTGAAGATAGAAGAATTGAAGTGGCTAGAAATTTGGGAGTCAAGCAAATGAAGATTAGCGAAAAATATCTTGGATACCAACTCCTCAAACCGGGTCACCAATCTGTATCCTTTGAGTTTCTTAATGACAAATTTGATGATAAATTGGCAGGGTGGAAGGGGACTCACTTTACGCATGCAGGGAGAACAGTTATGATAAAGCATGTTCTAGGACTCATCCCACCTTATTACATGGCTACCTCACTCATTCCTAAAAAGAATATGGCTATTATGACAAGAACGATGAGGAACTTTTGGTGGGGCCATTCGAGAGATACTAAGAAGATGCACTTTATTAATTGGGATCATCTAGAACTCGCAAAAGAGCAAGTAGGTTTAGGAATCAGACCCCTGTTGAACCTAAATAAAGCTATGATCGCTAAATTGGTGTTGAAATTTTCATGAGATCCCGATTGCCCTTGGGACAAACGATGTATGTTAAGTATTTGAAGACAAGAAGTTTCTAGGAAGCTAAGAAACCAACCATCCGCTCATCTACTTGGAGTGCTATGTTAAAATGCGAGAGATGAGATGAGATATGGATGTTGTTGGAAGGTTGGTGATGGAGCTAATATTAACATTTTGGATGATCCCTGGATCCCGAATTTTCCAATGAAAGTTCCCTGCCGCAACCGCAATGTCCTAGCTAGTCAACACAAGTAAAGTGAAAGATCCGATAATACCAAATTAATGTAGATGGGATGAAGAAAAGCTACAACAGATTATTCACCCAAACTGAAGTCATGAAGATTATGGAGATTCACCTTTCCTCTACTAAGCTCAACACAAGGGACAAGTTGTTATGTACTCCTCATCCCACAGGTGGGTTTTCGGCCAAATCTTACCTAAAAATGTTAGCTGACAAACAACCAACTACATCGCAAGCTCGAATACCCTTAGAAGAGATTATGGAAGTTGAAAAATATTGCTCCTAAGATCCAAATGTTCATATAGAGGATTCTAAAGAATGGGTTAGCTGTTGCAAGTAATTTGCTGAGACACATAAATGCAATTAATGGTGATTGCATACTGTGTAATAATGAGATCGAAATAGTCGATCACCTCTTCATGCACTTCGTCAAGCTACTCGGGCTACTCTCTTCGCTTCCCCCATGAATCTCGGGACTGGATTGAGACCAACCGACATAGTCCAAGACTGCATCTCAAGATGGCTTATGGAAGGTGGTGATTATTCGAAAATGAAGATGGGGGCTTGTATGTTATGGGCTATTTGGAAGACCGAAACAACATTGAATTCAACAGGGGCAAGTTTGATATTGGGCAATTATCAAAGAAGAAATTTGTTGTTTCAACCTAGAAGCTCATGCGGCGATTCTAACCCAATACCCTCTCAAATTATTTTCTTAGAATCGCAACAGAATGTGTGGGAACCTCATAAAGCTAACACTATTAAGATCAACTTCGATGGAGCTGCTGGAGTTAAAGGTTTTGCGTGTAGTGCTATTGTAAGAGACAACATGGATGGGTTTCAAGGCTGTGAATGTCGTGAGCTTAATTATACTACAGCAGTTAAGGCAGAGGCCTATGGAGCATTACTATGCACATAGCTGGCTATAAGACAGGGCTAGTGCAATGTTGTGATCGAAGGAGATGCGCTTAATATAATCAACACGTTAAAATATCCACACCTCCCCTTCCCTTGGCGCATCCAAAGAGACAGTTAGCAGAATCAGGGAGTGTTTACACAAAGTTAACTCGATTGAGTTCAGGTTTATCAAAAAGGAGGCCAACAATGTGGCGCACTCCTTAGCAGCTCACGCTGTTTCAACCCATACTTCAGTTGTATGGATTTCTTCCCCTCCTTCTTGTATTGCTTCTCTCATTGAGAGTGAAGCTTCTTCCTACTTGTAGGTTTTTCTTTTGGTTTTTTCCTTTTTGTTTATGTCTCTCCCTTCAAAAAAAAAAAGATCAGCTTCGAAGATTTAGAGAAAGGTGTTTGCTAAATTAATTCTTATGCTTCGACATTCGAGCGACTTTTAATTATAATTGGTGGTCCGAAAGATACACCAGTACTACATCGAAAATTGGACGAGACAAAGAGGTATAATTTTGTACTTGCTGAGTGATACTGCAACTAAACTCCAACCTACTAAAGCACGACTTGACAAAATTTCAAAAGATATCCAGGCAGCTCAAAAATAATAATCGGGAAACACAATTTCTTGTTGATAAAAGGATAACCATTTTAAGTTGAGCTGCAAGGGATGTAGACAGAGGTTCGTATAAGAACCTTGAAGCGCCTATTGGTATTCGGGACGACCGAAGGGAGTCCCTTCTATACTATCACTATGGGGCCTAAAATTGCATTGCTTGTGACGTTTTTTTTTTTTTTCATTTTTCATCGATTCAATTGAATGGGTATTGGTCATTTGTTCTTGAAATTGAGTCAACAATCAGAGATCTATCGTCCCCGACTACGGTTAGGAGCGATGAAAACGAATGGAAGTCGACCAGATTGATGGCTAATACGGCATGAAAATGGTCAAAAAACCATCACCTATACTTTTAATTTTAATCTGGATCGTTGATTGCAAACAAAATTCAGCCATCAGATCTAAAACTGTCACAGAAATGTTACAAAATATGTTACACAATTGTTACAATATAAGTGTTAGACTAATATAACGCTTATAAATGTTATAAAATCACTATTACAGATATTGTTGCAAAAGCTGTTACAATTGCGTCACGAAAAACAAGCCCCTTGAATACTTTGGTCGTCCCAGCACTGCTGAAGCAGTCATCTAGTGTAGAATCTGGAAGGAAGGATGTGTGTAATAACACTGCTAACGGCAGTTAGTTTTATCTATGTAATATTCTGTTAGTTACAGTTACTCTTTTAGTCCATTCATTACACAGTTGTAATGATCTTTCTTCTATGTATTGTGTCCGTATATAAAAGACATCTAATGTCTGTGTATTGTTTTATCAATTCTAATGAGAACTTTTTTTCACCATATTCTCCACGGTATTAGAGGGAAAACATTAGGTTTCCCTTCTCAATCCACTTTTCCGCTAATCAATCCATAATACCTTTAATCAAAATTCAGATAATAAATTTGTTTTTTTTTTTCACAATTTCTTGTATCTCAGTTTATCGGATATTCATTTTCTAAGGCTACATCCGTTAGATGATCCAAATTTTTCCATATTTAGAATCTTCTACAATATCAAATTCTTCAGATATTACTTCGATTCATGTTCATCAACTCGTAAATTTGATTCAACTCAAGCTATGAGATGATAATTTCATCACCTGGAAAGCTTTGCTAATGCTGGTGATTCATAAGTTTCAGATCTTATCTTTTCTTGATGGAACAAATATATGTCCTTCCCAATTTATTGGTCGTAGTACAAATAAAACTGAAAATCCACAATATGTTGCTTGGTGTGATAAAGATCAAACAATAATTTTGTGGATCCAATCTAGTATATATGAAGTTGTTATCCCATACTTTGTTGGTGCTACTACTTCACAAGAAATCTGGAGTAATATATAATCAAGATTTGCAAGAACTTCAACAACTCATACTATAAAATTACGTACTCAACTTCAAGGTATTAAAAAAAGGCTCAAGAACCGTATCTGTATTCTTGGATGAAGTTAAGCAAATCTCAAATGAATTATAAATTGCTGGATCTAAGGTTTCAGATGAAGAACTTGTTGTTATCATCTTAGGAGGTTTGTATCCTTCTTTCTTATCCTTTGCACCTCAATTCGCGTTCGTAATCCTCCAGTTTCCAGTGTTGATTTGTTGATTAGTGAGGAAATAGTTGTGTCAGGCAATCGACATAATATATCTCCTACTACAACTTTCTATGCTCATAACAATAATTCTACTCATAAATCGATTCCTGCACATTTCACCCCATTACTGGTTACAGTGTTAATTACAATGGCAAGAAACCTTTTAATCCCAACTACAAGGCCAGTACTTCCACCAATTCATTCAATCCACCTAAGACTCAATTTACTCCTTCTGCGCCTCAACATGTTCAATCATCATCAGTTTCTAGACCACAATCTTTTAATACTGATAGACCCTTGAGTCAGATATGTAACACGTATGGACAGACTGCTTATGAGTAAGGCTGCACATGAGCCAGTACGGCCCGGTTTTCTGTTGGAACCGGTCCCTATATCTGGTGTTGACCGGTACCTCATTTTGAGGACCGGTACCTAGACTTGGACTTGTACCGGTAAGACTGTCCGGTTCCACTCCGGTACCGGGTTTTTACCCTATCACTTTTCTTATATCTTCATTGAGTTTCCAGACAAATTGAACATACCAAATTATAATGAACAAATTTCAAAATTCATCCTCAACTGATTTGCATAAATCATTATAATCACACTAATCTGCATACTGAACAAAAATTATAAATATTATCCTTCCTTTAATCAAACCATAACAATTAATCACGATTGTTTTTGAATCAAAAATAAACTCCCACTTCAATTACTCTTCAACTGTTCCTCCATCTGATTCCTCACTGTTAACCATGTGAAACCTAATATCAATACCTCAAGATCTATGAATCTGAAATTAATGAAATCAATTTTAATTAGAAATTGGAGATTCAGGAATTGAAATTGAAATTAATATAATTAGCTCAAAACCCTAACTGAGATAGATGAAATTAACTTTTGAGAGTGAAATCAGCAAGGAAGGAGATAAACAACTGCAGTACTACCGTGATTTGATGGCTGTATAAATTGCTCGATTACCCACGATGTGATTGGTTTGTTGTTGTTGCATCGATCTGATTAATAATCAAGTTTAAGAAGAAATCAATGAAGAAGAGATTGTACGGTGTTCATGGGTTTTGTTGATTATTTTGGTGGATGTAGCTCAAGTTTCACAGGATGTATTGAGTTGGAATCAAATGAGGTTTCGATGAAGTTTCCTTAGATTAACCTGAAATTCAGTTGAAAAAAAATATAGAAATAGATTGAACATCGGCTGTTTTTCATAGAAAAAGAAGAAGAAAAATGATAGGGGTTATATACTCGATAGGGCTTCAAACCTAGGAGCGACGACTACGATTAGTTTTTAACCACAAGATCAACGGCTCATATTAACCGGTTCTTATGGTCCGGTACAAGTCGCTCCCCCCCAAGAACCGTTCCATGTACCTGGTCCTATACCAGTTCTCATATTATGTCCCGGTCCTGTCATCAGCCTACACGGTTAGGTGCGGTTCGATCCCAGACGGGGACAAGTGCCCGGTTCTTGTGCAACCTTACTTATGAGTGTCACCATAGGCTAAAGTTTTTCTTATCAAGGTAGACAACCTCCACAAAATCTTCATGTCATGCTTGCTACAACTAATATTGGTGGAGAGAACCCTTGGTTTGTAAACTCTGGAGCTACTCTTCATAATTCTTCTACTACTTTTGGTTTAGAAAATGTTGGTTCCTATTCTGGTGGAGATCAAATTGACACTGCTAATGGGAAAGGTATGCACATTAATGGTATTTCTCATACTTCTGTGCTTTTGCATGGTAATAAAGTTGTTTTACCAAATATTTTACATGTACCTCATTCTTCTCAAAATTTGGTTTCTGTACACAAATTTATAAATGATAATCAATGCAGTATCACATTTACTTATGATAATTTCACTGTGAAGGATATCAAGTCATGGAGGACAATTTTTCAAGGGATATCTAGACATGTATTATAACTATCTAATTTTTATCCACTCTAGATCATCATGCTCTATCCTGCACTACCATCACCTCTTCTTAACTTCATCAAAGACTTGGTCATCGATCCTTCTTTCCAGTCTTTACAAAGGATATTGGTTTTCCATTATCTAATAAAACTCTTTTTGTAATGAGTGTAATCTAGGTAGATCTCACACACGACCTTTTTCTGTTTCTAACACTCATTCTAGTACTCCATTACAATTCTGTTAGTAGATACATTTATTATGGTAACATCATTGATGATTGTACAAAATACTGTTGGATCTATCCCATGAATAAAAAGTCAGATTTCAGAATCATCTTCAATTCCTTCAAACTTATGGTTGAATTTTTTTTAACCTTATAATCAAATGCATTAGGTCTAATGGTGGTGGTGAATTAATTCACGCTGAACTTGACTCTCTCTTGTCCTCTTCTGGCATTTATCATCAATTTAGTTGTCCTCATACTCCTAAATAGAATGGAGTAGCTTAGTCAAAAAATAGACATTTAGTTGATCTTGTAAGAATTCTATTACTTCAATCCAATATTTCTCATGTATTTTAGGTATAAGCTTTTCAAACTGCAAATTTCTTAATAAACAGATTACCCATTGTTTCTCTTTATTTCATTTCTCCCTTTGAAAAGTTATTTCATTTTAAACCTGATTACACTTTTCTTTAAAGTGTTTGGATATGCCTGTTTTCTTTGGCTTAGACCTTACACTTCTACTAAAATTTAGCATATAAGCAAAATGTACATTTTTATTGGGTATTCACTTTATCATAAGGGTTATAGATGCATTGATCCTATCACTTGTAGAGTGTACATCTCCAGACATGTTTCTTTTAATGAAACCATGTTTCATATAAACTTTCTGTTTTCAACTCAACTCCTGCCATTATTAATCATACTTTTCTGAATCCCACCGTTGTTGAAAATCACACTCAATTGTGTTCTTTTGACTCTACTTCTACTACTCCTTCTGAAAAAGCGTGGGTCTAACAACCTCACCCAATATTTCGTTTAGCAATCGGTATGGACTAACTCCAATATAATTCTGAGATCACAATCAAGAAATATATCCAAGAGTTATATCTCTGTTTCTTAATGTAATCAGCAAATAAAACATATAGAAATCCGTGAGCCTGATTAATATAAGAAACAACTTGAACGGTATCAAAAACCACTATCCAAGCGTCAATCAATTCAATCAACAACCAAAGGTTGGATTCACAATTGATTGAACTTACGCACAACTTGTGATATTTCAATTATATAGAAAATATAATGCGGAAAAGAAATAACACAGACACCATAAATTTTGTTAACGAGGAACCGCAAATGCAGAAAAACCCCGGGACCTAGTCCAGATTTGAACACCACACTGTATTAAGCTGCTACATACACTAGCCTACTCCAAGTTAACTTCGGATTGGAATGTAGTTGAATCCTAACCAATCTCACATTGATCAAGGTACAATCACATTCCTTACGCCTCTGAATCCTAGTAGGACTCTACGCACTTGATTCCCTTATTTGATCGCAAAGTCGAAGACTTGATAAACCAATATGTCTCACACAGAAAAGTCTATTGAATATATAAATCTGTCTCTCATAGAAATACCTAAGAGTTTTGTTCCATCTTTTGATAAATCAAGGTGAACATGAACCAATTGATACACCGGACTTATATTCCCAAAGAATAGCCTAGTAATATCAATCACCTCACAATAATCTTAATTGTATGGTAGCGAAACAAGATATTGTAGAATCACAAACGATGAGATGAAGATGTTTGTGACTACTTTTTATCTTTCCTACCCGAGATTAAATCTCGGGCAAATCTTAAAGAAGATAGCGTTAGAGCACTGCTCGGTCGAACTCGCAAGCGTTGTTATCTCAAGCTTGTTTGTCAATGTTAGGGATCAAAACTATAAGTCTTGATTTCTAGTCTACTTATAGATGTCTCGGACTAGGATAGATTGTGTAGTTGAGTATTAGACTTCATGGCGTTCATCATTTGAAAGACGAAGAACTACTAAGAAGAGGTTGTGGAACTTCATCAACAAAAGGTATGTAGAGACTGAAACTCATTTATCACTTGGAAAGTCTATTTATACTCTATCTCCTATATTGAGACATAAGTCGTAGTGCTATATAGTTTTCTACTATGCACATTTGATATTTCGAGCTGAGTTTAACTCGCTTACATATTTCTAGAAATATGTGTTGGAAAGCTTTCGCTTCAACCAAGTTCATCTTATATTCTTGACGAAAGTCAAAAGATGATCATGTGAAAATCACTGAGTAACATCTTACATGGTTTGTGTGATGCAATCATTTGATGTAGACTTGGAATGTTTCTTTATGATTATTTCAATAACTTGAAAATTGCTTTGATGCTAATAGTGTGTGAAAATGGCTATTGTCATCCTCTAAGAAAGTCTCAATGATTGAAATAGAGTTTAGAACACTTAACCAACATTGAATTATAAACATGTTATGCACTCTTGCATATATGTGATCCATGTCCGGGAACCATAGTATGCATACACGAATGCGTACATGTTGGTTTGAGAAGTCCGGGAACCTAAGTACAAGTACCCGTATGCATACTGGCGTAAGGTTCATGTCCGAAAATTTCTGCTGGGTTTGAAGGTGTGCGTACCCGTTCGCATACTGGCAAAAACCAAACTTGGTCCGGCTACTTAAGTATGCGTACACGTTTGCATACTTGAGTGGTTAAAGTTCTAAAATCGGTTGTAACATGAACAAATACATTTATATATTAATGAATGCATTCTTTGCAAACCGTGGCTATAATGTTCATGAATTGATTCGAGTGAATCAAACCGATTTTGTTTCAATTGTATTCTTGTATACTTCTATGAGAATATAGCAATTGAACAACTCTATAACTAGTTTCATTTGAGTCATTTGAACTAGTTGTGGTTAAGATGAATAAGGTTGATATGAGAGTGTTCATATATCTAACCTCGGTTAACTACGGTTGAGCCAACATAGTGTACACGTTTAGGTACGATTACTCAAACCTAAATGAAGGTACATTTCATTTGTGTATAACAAGCTAAGTTCGATCTAATGGTTGAAAGATATTAGCTTGAGTCTAATCAGGTTTTCATCTAACGATGAATATTGAATGATTTGTTACCAAGGTAACTTAGATTGCAAACCCTGATTTGAAAACTATATAAAGGAGAACTCTAGCAACTGGGAAACCTAATCCCCACACCTCCTGTGTGATACTAGTTGCATACTAGAGTCGATTCTCCTTTAACCTAGGTTTTTCCTAAAACCATTATAGGTTAACGACTTGAAGACTTCATTGGGATTGTGAAGCCAGGCCAACTATTTTCTCTGTAGTTGTGTGTTCTGATCTTACTTCTTCTATCTTGATTGAGTATTATCTTTGCTAAGATTTGCTTGAGATTTATCTCCGATAGGTAAGATTAAAAGTAGTCACAAACATCTTCGTCTCATCGTTTGTGATTCCACAATATCTTGTTTCGCAACCATACGATTAAGATTATTGTGAGGTGATTGATAATACTAGGCTATTCTTTGGGAATATAAGTCCGGTTTATCAATTGGTTCATGTGCACCTTGATTTATCAAAAGATGGAACAAAACTCATAGGTATTTCTGTGGGAGACAAATTTATCTATTCCAATAGACTTTTATGTGTGATACAAATTTGTTTATCAAGTCTTTGACTTTGGGTCGTAGCAACTCTTATTTGTGGGTGCGATCAGCTAAGGGAATCAAGTGCGTAGAATCCTGCTGGGGTTCAGAGACATAAGGAGCGCAATTATACCTTGATCAGTGTGAGATTGATTAGGGATCAACTAAATTCCATCCCGAAGTTCATTGGTAGAAGACTAGTGTCTATAGCGGCATAATACAGTGTGGTGTTCAAAGCTGGACTAGGTCCCGGGGTTTTTCTGCATTTGCGGTTTTCCTCGTTAACAAAATTCTGGTATCTGTGTTATTTCTTTCCGCATTATATTTTGTTATATAATAGAAATATCATAGGTTGTGCGTTAAGTTCAATCAGTTCTTGAATACGACCTTTGGGTTGTTGATTGAATTGATTGACACTTGGATATTGGTTTGTGATACCGTCCAAGTTATTTCTCTTATTCAATTGGGCTCGCAAATTCCTATTTGCTGATTGCAGATTGAATTGAGAAATTGAGATATAAACTCTTTGATATACTTTTCTCTAGATTGAGTCCGAATATCTAGTTGATTTTCTTGAAAGTATATTGGAGTTTGTCTATTCATATTGCCAAACGAAATATTGGGTGTGGTTGTTAGACCCACGCTTTTTCAGATAGTACTCAATAAATAGAAAACAACAAGATCATAACACGCAACTACGGAGAAAATATATGGGTCTAGCTTCAGAATCCCAATGAAGTCTTTAAGTTGTTAACCTATAATGGTTTTAGAAAAACCTAGGTTAAAGGAGAATCGACTCTAGTCTCAACTAGTATCACACAGGAGGTGTGGGGATTAGGTTTCCCAGTTGCTAGAGTTCTTCCTTATATAGTCTTCAAATCAGGGTTTGCAATCAATGTTAGCTTGTTACGATAGAAATCCGCGAGCCCGATTATTATGGGAAACAACTTAAATGGTACCAAAGACCAATGTTCAAGTGTCAATCAACTTATATCAACAACCAAAGGTTGGGTTATCTAATTGATTGAACTACGCACAACCTGTGATATTTCAATTATATAGAAAATATAATGCGGAAAAGAAATAACACAGACACCAGAAATTTTGTTAACGAGGAAACCACAAATGCAGAAAAACCCCGGGAACTAGTCCATATTTGAACACCACATTGTATTAAGCCGCTAAAGACACTAGCCTACTCCAAGTTAACCTCGGACTGGAATGTAGTTGAGCCCTAACCAATCTCACATTGATCGAGGTATAGTCGCGTTCCTTACGCCTCTGAATCTCAGTAGGACTCTACGCACTTGATTCCCTTAGATGATATCACCCACAACTAAGAGTTGCTACGACCCAAAGTCGAAGACTTGATAAACCAATCTTTCTCACACAGAAAAGTCTATTGAATAGATAAATCTGTCTCCCACAGAAATACCTAAGGGTTTTGTTCAGTCTTTTGATAAATTAAGGTGAACATGAACCAATTGATACACCGGGCTTATATTCCCGAAGAACAACCTAGTAATATCAATCACCTCACAATAATCTTAATCATATGGTAGCGAAACAAGATATTGTGGAATCACAAACGATGAGACGAAGATGTTTGTGACTACTTTTTATCTTGCCTATCGGAGATTAAATCTCGAGTTAATCTTAAAGAAGATAGTACTCAATCACGATAGAAAACAGCAAGATCAGATCACACAACTACAGAAAATAGTTGGGTCTGGTTTCACAATCCCAATGAAGTCTTTCAGTCGTTAACCTACAGGGTTTTGGAAAAAACTTAGGTGAAAGGAGAACCGACTGTAGTCACAACTAGTATCACACTGGAGGTGTGGGGATTAGGTTTCCCAGTTGCTAGAGTTCTCCCTTATATAGTCTTCAAGTCAGGGTTTGCAATCAATGTTACCTTGGTAACAAATCATTCAATATTCACCGTTAGATGAAAACCTGATTAGACTCAAGCTAATATCTTTCAACCGATAGATCGAACTTAGCTTGTTTCACACAAATGAAAAGTGACTTCATTTAGATATGGGTAACCTTACCTAAACATGTACACCTTGTTAGCTCAATATTGGTTAACCGAGGTTAGCCATATGAACACTTTCATATCAACCTTATTCATCTTAACCATAACTAGTTCAAATGACTCAAATGAAACTAGTTTTAGATTTGTTTAATTGTTTATATTCTCATAGAAGTATACAAGACGACACAATTGAAGCAAAATCGATTTTGATTCACTCGAATCAATTCATGAACAATATAGCCACGGTTTGCAAAAGATTGCCTTCCTTAATTTATAAATGTATTAGTTCATGAACAAACCGATTTTACAACATAACTGAAAAGTGGGGGTACAACAACCTCACCCAATAATTCGCTTAGCAATCTGTATGGACTAACTCCAATATACTTTTAAGAGAATCAACTAGACAGTCAGACTCAATCTTAATAAACAGTATATCAAAGAGTTATATCTCAATTTCTTAATTCAATACTTACTCAAGCAAATAAAAATATGCGAGTCTAATTGAATACAAGAGAAATTAACTTGAACGGTACCAAAGACCAATGTTCAAGTATCAATCAATTACAATCAACAACCAAAGGTTGGATTTACCAATTGATCGATTCAACGCACAACCTGTGATATTTCAATTATATAACAAAATATAATGCGGAAAAGAAATAACACAGACACCAGAATTTTGTTCACGAGGAAAACTGCAAATGCAGAAAAACCCCGGGACCTAGTCCAAATTGAACATACACTGTATTAAGCCGCTACAGACACTAGCCTACTGCAAACAAACTTCGGTCTGGACTCTAGTTGAAACCCAATCAATCTCACACTGATCCAAGGTACAGTTGCGCTCCTTACGTCTTTGATCCCACCAGGATACAACGCACTTGATTCCCTTAGCTGATCTCACGCACAACTAAGAGTTGCTACGACCCAAAGTCGAAGACATTAATAAACAAATCTGTATCACACAGAAAAGTCTACAGGAATAAATAAATATATCTCCCATAGAAATCCCTACGAGTTTTGTTCTGTCTTTTGATAAATCAAGGTGAACAGGAACCAATTGATAACCCGGACTTATATTCCCGAAGAACATCATAGAATTATCAATCACCTCACAATAATCTTAATCGACTAGCGAAACAAGATATTTTGGAATCACAAACGATGAGACGAAGATGTTTGTGATTATTTTTATCTTGCCTATCGGAGAAATTAATCTTGAGTTAATTATTTCAATTGTACTCAATACGATATAATCTACAAGATCAGATCACGCAACTACAGAGAAAATAGTTGGGTCTAGCTTCACAATCCCAATGAAGTCTTCAAGTCGTTAACCTACAGGGTCTCGGTAGAAAACTAAGGTTAAAGGAGAATCGACTCTAGCTTATACAACTAGTATCACACAGGAGGTGTGGGGATTAGGTTTCCCAGTTGCTAGAGTTCTCCTTTATATAGTCTTTCAAATTAGGGTTTGCAATCTAAGTTACCTTGGTAACAAAGCATCCAATATTCACCGTTATATGAAAACCTGATTAGATTCAAGTTAATATCTTTCAACCGTTAGATCGAACTTAGCTTGTTATACACAAATGAAATGCACGTTCATTTAGGTTTGTGTAACCATACCTAAACGTGTACACCTAGTTGGTTCAACATTAGTTAACCAAGTGGTTAGCCATATGAGCACTTTCATATCAACCATATTGATCTTCTTTATAACTAGTTCAAATGACTCAAAAGAACTAGTTAGAGAGTTGTTCAATTGCTTAGATCTTATAGAAGTATACAAGACACAATCGAAGCAAAAACGATTTTGATTCACTCGAATCAATTCATGAACTTTATAGCCACGGTTTGCAAATATGCATTCCTTAGTTTATATAAGTTTAAGTTCACGAATAAACCATTTTTAGAAAATAACCTACTCAAGTATGCTTACCTGTACGCATACTTAAGTACCCGGATTAAGTTTGTTTTCAGTTCACAAACTCTAGCAGAATTTCACAGGACGGGAACTTCCGATAGTACGCGGACTTTAGTTCCGGCTATCCTGAGCAGCAAAGTACGCATACTTTGGTTCAAGGATTTTGGACTTACACAAGTATGAGTTCACATACAATGTTTATATCCATTCAAGGTTATATATTCTAAAATCTCATTTAAATCATTGAAACATTCTTAGAGGATGTCAAATAGAGGTTACTCACACACTATTCTTCATCAAACCAATTTTCAAGATAGAAATAATCAACATGACTTTCGTCACTTGTAAAGATGAACTTGGCCAAAGCGAAAGCTTACCAACACATATTTCGAGAAATAGATAAGCGAGATAAACTCGGATCGAAATAGCAAATGTGTATAATCGAAGTCTATATAGCAATACGACTTTTGTCTCAAGATAGGAGATAGAGTAGATAGACTTTTGAGTGATAGATAAGTTCAAGTCTCCACATACCTTCTAGTCGATGAACTTCCACCAGTTCCTTGAGTAGTTCTTCGTCTTTGCATGATGAACGACGTGGAGTCTAGAGCTCAACTACACTTTATATCCTAGTACAAGACTTATCTATAAGTAGACTAGAAATCAAGACTTATAGTTTTGGCAACTAAACTTGACAAACAAGCTTGAGATAGCAACGCTTGCGAGTTCGACCGAGCAGTGCTCTAAAAATCTCCCCCTTTGTCAATTTTAGTGACAAAACTATCAATACATATGGAATACAAAATAAATAAACTTTGCAGCTTCTCTTCCACATGCATAATCTCCTTGGTTCTTCAACATTACTCGAAATCTTCGTCACTTCCAAGTACTCCAATGATTCCAAAGGTTGTAAGTTTAGCATCATCGTTGTTGAAAATCCGTATCCATAACAATGAGAAAACGCAAGCTATCAATCACTGTTACACAGTGTCATAATATTATTATACAACATCAAAGCTCAATTGTATCACAACTTTAACAACAATACTATGGTGATATGTATCACTCCCCCTTAGTCAATACTCCATCTCACATGAAAACCACTCCCCCTTACATAATGATCCGAAAACCATATGTATTTGTAGTGTGAACTACACATTAATTCTCCCCCTTTTTGTCAATAAAATTGGTAAAGGTACGAAAACTAGTAGGATCCTAATGAAATTTCCATAGAGACATTTCATTACCAAAAGAAAGTACATATCAACTTTTTAGATGCAATCATATAGTCGAATCTAAATGCATTCATCAAGGAGTTTATAAAGATACAAGATAACCTCTATAATATTCCACATCCACACTCCCCACAAAGATTTGGCAATTAAGCACAAGTTCAATTAATAACTCTCCCCCATAAAATGTCATTCGAAAGAACAACAAGAGCGACCTTACTTTCACAAGAAAAGAAGGATTTCTCTGGACATAACAAATCACATACGAATATGAATTTGTATCCAAAAACTCAATTAAACCACAAGTGAACCCATGATTAATTTAATCGGAAATGCTCAACATAAGAGAACTTACGGAGCCGCACAATATATACATAAAAAAATATGGATAAGGGAAGATCAATACTGCGGAATGAACAAAGATTCAATCTATCTTTCATCACTATTTACACAATGACATACAATAGACTTAATCTTTGTTAACAAAAGCTCATCCTTTCTTCCATCAATATTTGCATAATGACATAAAAGGCATAACTTTTGTTTGTCAAAAGTTGATTCACTCTTTTATCAATACTTTCATATCGACATATGAAAGACTTACCTTTTTACCACGTATGGGACAATCATAATTCAAGGACGCAAACACACATATCCCATAATAAGTTGCAATATATGAAATCATAAAGATTAATACTGCAAAAACTAACCTTTGTCCTTAGAAGGTAGAATCAATCTTTTTAGCACGGATTTACACCAAAAATAGCTACCAAAGGTGTATAAAAATATTTTCTTAACAAGGAAGAACATACAATGTCATTAACGACCATGCACCATAGTTCACATAAGATGGTTGTGAACATTCAAGAATCCCATAACAATGCGTGCTACTGCCCATTCTTGAACTTCCTTCTTTGTGATTCACCAACAACATTCTTGTAAAGCTACAAAAGATCTTAGAAGAGAGGTACTCCAAGAATCCAAGTGCCCAAGTCCAAGAGAAATGGAACAAGTGCGACGAAACGGAGCAAAACACTCAAAAATAAGAGACAGGACAAGGACCATTCTTAACTCATCCAAATTCAGGATTTCTCATATCTATTTTGAAGATAATTCAAAGAGGAAGAGAATGCAAAAAGAATGAGGTCATTCCGAGTTCGGACGAAGAAGTTACGGCCAAAACAAGTTTACAGAATATCGACGTTAAGTATGCATACCGGTTTGCAAACGAATTTTCATGACCGGGGGGAGTATGCAATAGGGTATGCGTACTTAAACCCCTGGATTTTGATTTTAAATGATGTTATGCATACATGGTAGGTGTACCATGAATTCCAAACATCCCGAACTACTATTTTCAAACCTAAACGTTTAAGAACCTTAAACACAGATCAAGTTAGGTAGAAATGAACAATAAGCAAGGTACATGGATCATTATAAGTACTCTAAGCAAATAAAAACACAAATCTTGCTCAGGTTTATAGACATACCTTTTTAGAAGAATCCAGTCGAATTCTACAGCCTTACCGAATATAATTTGTGTGCCCCAATTCTCGTGCTTCCCTCATCGTATACATAGCAGGGCATTCCCTGGTGAGGATGCACTTACACACACAATTAAGTTGTGTTGGGGTGAACAATGTATTGCTCACCACAAGTGACCTTTGCTTTATCATGAAAGAGACCGCTTTTAGAACCTTTGACATCCAATTCCATTTTTCCAAAAAACTTGTTAAGTTCCAACATCATGGATACTGCCTTCTCCATAGTCATGGAATTTTCTGGAAGATCATTCCTTTTCACACTCAAAGCATCATTAGCTTTCTTTGGTACCCACTTCTGAGTGCGTTTAGGAACAACCGGAACCTTCTTCCCATCACTCTCTTCAAGATTTCTCGGAAGAGAATTGGATTGACTATTCTTTTGTAATTTAGTCTTTCTCCAATTGGGAGCATCGGATCTTGTCTTAGTCTTTACGAAGTTATCCTTTTGATAACCATTACGATTGTGAAAAGGATTCGTATGACGTTTATATGAAAATCTAGATTTATCACAGCACTGATTCCTTTGCGTAAAGTTTGGACAGTTACAACCTGTAGCGTTAAGGGGATTAGTCTTAACATATGATCTTGGTTTCACAACTTCTTGTGATGCCCAAACAAGAACATCATGAAGTTTCTCATTCCTTATATGGAAATGATAGCTCCTTTCCAGAGGACCTTTATTTCCGCAATAGTGGCAAACATAAGGAATGTTTTTACCTCGATCCGTGTGTGCTGACTTTGGAGGTTGATATACTTTGCTCTTTCGAACCTTAACCGCCAGTAAAGGTATTTCACTTTTGCCATCAGTGGGAATCTTTTGTTGAGAAGAATCACTAGCCTTGACAAATTTTACCTCTTTGCTAATACTTGGAGCATTTATTCCCTTATAGCCCAATCCTCGTGTATCACGATGATTTTTACTTGCTCCTAGCAAAGTGATTAATTTGCTTGAACTAGTGTTGAACTTTTTCAAGTCATCTTCTAACATCTTGATTTTATCAAGAGCAGCATCTAAATCAGCCTCAAGGCGTTTTTCTCAAGCAAGATAAGCGCTTTCTGTGTCATCAAAACTAATTTGTTGAGAGTTAATCCTTGTTTCAGATTCTGCAAGTTTCTCTTCCAACGAAAAGTACTTTTGATAAATATTATCACATTCAAGTGACTTCACACATAGGTTTTCCTCAGAATCCTAGAGGATCGATTCGTTAGAACGATTCGAAACATAAACACCTGCGTAACATCTTCTCAATTTCTTGTTTTCTCGACAGAGAGGAATCATAAGAGGTGTGACATGAGAAGTTCTCATCTTCTTCCTTTCCACCGAATACAATAGCTTAACATACTCTGAGACTTCCTCATCAACATCTCTATCAATATCTGAATCACCTTCATCAGAAAGTTCATCCAACTGTCTTTCTAGGCGTGCTTCCCAGACTTCAACAGGTTCCACATAAAGAGAATGTTTAGATACTGACCTAGATGTGACAGTTCTCTCAGGTGAATCCAAGCTTTTAAAATCATCTGGTAATTTATGAACATGTACGTTATTAGAGATAGACTCGTCCATAAAGATCAGATTGCGTCAAACACAGACTTATGAGGTCTTAGCGTGTTTTCCTGCTCTGATACCAATTGATAAAGTGGGGGTACAACAACCTCACCCAATAATTCGCTTAGCAATATGTATGGACTAACTCCAATATACTTTTAAGAGAATCACCTAGACAGTCAGACTCAATCTTAATAAACAGTATGTCAAATCACACAATACGATAAAATCAGCAAGATCAGATCACACAACTACAGACAAAATAGTTGGGTCTGGTTTCACAATCCCAATGAAGTCTTAAAGTCGTTAACCTACATGGTCTCGGTAGAAACCTAAGGTTAAAGGAGAATCGACTCTAGCTTATACAACTAGTATCACACAGGAGGTGTGGGGATTAGGTTTCCCAGTTGCTAGAGTTCTCCTTTATATAGTCTTTTAAATCAGGGTTTGTAATCTAAGTTACCTTGGTAACAAAGCATTCAATATTCACCGTTGGATGAAACCTGATTAGATTCAAGCTAATATCTTTCAACCGTTAGATCGAACTTAGCTTGTTATACACAAATGAAATGCACGTTCATTTAGGTTTGTGTAACCGTACCTAAACGTGTACACCTAGTTGGTTCAACAGTAGTTAACCAAGTGGTTAGCCATATGAGCACTTTCATATCAACCATATTCATCTTGACCATAACTAGTTCAAATGACTCAAAAAAACTAGTTAGAGAGTTGTTCAATTTCTTAGATATCATAGGAGTATACAAGACACAATCGAAGCAAAAACGATTTTGATTCACTCGAATCAATTCATGAACTTTATAGCCACGGTTTGCAAATATGCATTCCTTAGTTTATATAAGTTTAAGTTCACGAATAAACCATTTTTAGAAAATAACCTACTCAAGTATGCATACCGGTATGCATACTTAAGTACCCGGATTAAGTTTGTTTTCAGTTCACAAACTCTAGCAGAATTTCACGGGATGTGGATTTCCGACAGTATGCGTACTTTGGTTCCGGCTATCATTGGCATCAAATTACGCATACTTTGGTTCAAGGATTTTGGACTTACACAAGTATGAGTTCACATACAATGTTTATATCCATTCAAGGTTATATATTCTAAACACTCATTTCAATCATTAAAACATTCTTAGAGGATGTCAAATAGAGGTTACTCACACACTATTCTTCATCAAAGCGATTTTCAAGATATTGAAATAATCAACATGACTTTCGTCACTTATAAAGATTAACTTGGACAAAGCGAAAGCTTACCAACACATATTTCAAGAAATAGATAAGCGAGATAAACTCGGCTCGAAATAGCAAATGTGTATAATCAAAGTCTATATAGCAATATGACGTTTGTCTCAAGATAGGAGATAGAGTAAATAGATTTTGAGTGATAGATAAGTTCAAGTCTCTACATACCTTTTAGTCGATGAAGTTCTACCAGTTCCTTGAGTAGTTCTTCGTCTTTGCATGATGAACGCCGTGGAGTCTAGAGCTCAACTACACTTTCTATCCTAGTCCGAGACTTAGATATAAGTAGACTAGAAATCAATACTTATAGTTTTGGCAACTAAACTTGACAAACAAGCTTGAGATAGCAACGCTTGCGAGTTCGACCGAGCAGTGCTCTAACAATAACCTACTCAAGTATGCAAACGGGTACACATACTTAAGTGGCCGGACTAAGTTTGGGTTCACCAGTACGCTAACGAAAATGCATACCATCAAACTTAGTTGAACTCCGAAACTTGGACTTACGCCAGTACGCGAACGGGTGCGCATACTTAGTTCTTGGACTTTCATTTACCAATCAGTATGCGTCCAGTACGCATACCATGGTTCCCGGACTTGGAATAACTTGCAAACAATTAGCATACAAGTCCGCATACTGTGCTATATCCAATCATGGTTAATTTTTTCTAAACTCTCATTTCAATGATTGAAACATTCTTTGAACACGGGAATAACTGTCTCACACAAACTATCAGCTTCTAAGCTATTTTCATGTGATCGAATGATCAATACGAAACATTCCGAGTCCACATCAAATTACTGTCTCACACAAATCATGTAAGATGTTACCAGACGATTTTCACATGATCATCTTTTGACTTTCATCAAGAATATAAGATGAACTTGGTTAAAGCGAAAGCTTACCAACACATATTTCTAGAAATATGTTAGCGAGTTAAACTCAGCTCGAAATATCAAATGTGTATAATCGAAGTCTATATAGCTATACGACTTTTGTCTCAAATAGGAGATAAATTAGATAGACTTTTGAGTGATAGATGAGTTCAAGTCTCCACATACCTTTTGTTGGTGAAGTTCCACAAGCTCAGTAGTTCTTCGTCTTCAATCGATAAACGCCGTGAAGTCTAAGCTCAACTACACTTTCTATCCTAATCCGAGACTTAGCTATAAGTAGACTAGAAATCTAGACTTATAGTTTTAACAACTAAACTTGACAAACAAGCTTGAGATAGCAACGCTTGCGAGTTCGACCGAGCAGTGCTCTAACAATATCTAGTAAGACCGATCGCTTGGAAAAGTATCTCTACTAGGACTTGTCCTAGGTATCTCTAGCAGCGCCGATCCCTTAAATAGGATTTCTTGCAGGACCGATCCTTAATAGCGATTATATTTCCAGTTTCTATATACATTTTAGGGTTTTCATGGATTTCAGAATAAGAGCTGCTAAGTTAGGAAAGTTCACAATGTCAACATTATGTGTATTTGAACATGTGCTGGAATCTTATTTATTGCTCAAATATATTCCTTGATACTCAAGGTGAGATCCCAAACGATATATTCCATAATATTTTTTGATATTTAGAATTTAAATGTCTTTGATTTCCCAGTAATTAAAGCATATCTTTGGGTTATATAATATTGAGTTGTCATCCATGAGAGATTTCGGTATATTAGTTGGATATTAATTGGAATTTAATGAAAACCAAAAATTGGTATTTATCGCATATCTTTTGATATTTCTGGTTTTGGAAATTCCTTGGTGCCCAAACTACCTTGGTCTATAAATAGTGAAGTTTGTTCTTCTTACAAACTTATTGCAGAACAGAAGCACGAATTAGGAGAAATCTCATACGTTCGCCCGATCCTGGAAATCTTTCATCTTTCCAATAGTAGTATTGTTGATGTGAATTAATAGTTTTAGTCTCATTAAGGCTGAAGTTGGAGATCACTTCTTGAGTGGGACCATTTCTGACTGTCTTGAAGTAAGCTTGATCTTGGAAATCCTTCACCATTTCAGAAATCTATGTCAATATATTAATCCCTGAATAGTTTCGGGATCATTTCGCGCAACAAAAGCTAACTGTTTTTGAATAGAGTTCAATTTCCTACCAAGACGACAAAGGAGGACAAAATATCATTGCATTATTTGTCAGAAGACTGGGCAGAACAGATGTTAATTTGTTCCTTATTCTGTCTTCCAAACATTTGTTTTAGATTTCCTTCGTAAACAGTTTTCATACTTATCTGATCACCAAACAAGTCTGCCTTTATACTTTTGCATATCTTAGTATTGAAACAAGGATAACTAAGATTCATATAAGAAGAATCCAAGAGAGTAGGATGCTCAAAGATCTTAATCATTTAATTTTGGATTATCCCATAGAGATCAATCTGTTTATCATTTTTCAGAAAAAAAAAAGACAAATTCAGTGAAATCCTTGTCCCAACGAGACTTGTCTCTAGCACTGGCAAAAATGGTGGCAGTGGGAAACTTTCCAAAAACCCTTGATTCAAAGGGTAACTCTTTAGTTGGTAATATTTCTTTATCCCAATCAAACGTTTTTCCAATAAAACGAGTTGAAATAGTAGTGGTATCAACTTTTAAACTGGTAACCATATGATTATGTTCTACATTGTACTTAATGACATTTGAAATCACCGTAGGATTTACATGAATGAGATTGCAACCAACATATGTAACAAAATTAAGTTTTCATACTTACTATAGTGAATATTAACATAGAAAACTCTTACCACATCAGTGAATATTTGTCAACATCGAAGAGTTTTCCCCAATTTTGGTCCCGACGAGCTTCACATAGATTGCATCTGAAACATCTGAATTAAACTTATTTTTAGCAATAAAACCCATTCTTTTAAGAGCTTGATATTTTTCAAAACATGAACTATCTATAAAGGACATATATTCATGTTTGTCTTTGATCATGTTTGGAAAAAAAATCTTCTCAATATCAAGATCATCAATGGAAGGATTTAAGAGAAGCTCATTAGCCGGATTAGAAGGTTTTCCTCTCCTAGTCTTTCTTTCACCCATGGTTGAAACACGCTACCTTACATATTTCGAAAAGAGAAAAAAAAATGCTGATTTCAATTCCGAGACCGCGCATTCGGTAGTACTCCTTTATATTCCGAATCCAATGGAACATAAAATTGCCCCAAAATAAAAAATACTAGTTTTTAAGGAAAAACACCAAGATCGGAAACCGATTTGAAACTAGAAAGGTAAAAATTTCCTTTTGGGTTGGGATTTTACAAAGGATTAATTCTATTGTTACAACCAAAAATATGATTATTCTAATATTACCATGGATGAACGGTGGGTTCTCTTGACCCGTTTTCGGACATACCGTGTTCTTTATTGAGAAACTATTAGAGTAGCATATCGCATGAGTGGTTATAAGAGATATTTACACAGAAGAATCTGATAACATCTCTAGAATTATTTTTTCCAAAAATCCTTTAAAATATCACATGCTTCAAGAACATAAGTGAGGAGTATGCATCCGCTCTTTATCAACATGAGAGTCAACAGAAAAATTACCTTTCTTAGTTCCAATAAGTTTGAAATTTTTCCTGAAAAATTTCTTGTTTCAAAATGTGTTCACATAGGAAACTCTTATGTACCAACAAATATTTGTAAAAAAGTTATACAAAATATTTTGAAGAGAAAAAAATTGAGACCTTTTTCATAAGATATTTGGTCGTGGAGATAGCAAGACAAAAATCTAGTACCAATCAAGATTTTGCGTACCAGACGCTAAAAATCATCTGTGACGAGTATCAGTTAGGTTTCTCAGGTTATCGGACAAAATTCCGGTAGATATTCTTTTTGCAAATTAGAGATGGTTATGACTTTTATCCATTTTCCAAAAAAGTCATGGAAAGAGAGTTTTAAATTCTTCATTTGTGTCTTCCTCCAAGGAAAATTGAAGTCATCAAATCTTGATGGTACTTTAACCGAATCGGTTATAGTTTCCTTTAAAACCATGTTTATTTTCAAGTCTTATTGGTTGGATCATCCCAAACATAGATTGTTAGATCTTGCCGTGTTTGCCTGCTCTGATACCAATTGAATTTGTACCATCTATAATTAGACCGAAAGCCCGCTACTCAAGCCTGCCTAACCCGTGTTCACTTCTGCCAACCTAAAATTAGGTTTCAAAAGTTTCCGGATATCGTGCTTCCCAATTAACGTGATAGACAAGTCTGTACAACTATATGAATACATGGATCTATATCCTAAAAGCAAATATAATTAGATGCTTTCTAACTCGTAGAAATTGTTTGTATCAATTACACCAATAAAATCTCTCTCCCTACGAAGATTCATAGTGGATATAGGCATAACTTGCCGAACCACGTAAAATTCTCGCCTATGTTATTTATTTTCGGTTCATTTTCTAACCTGCTTTTTTTTTTTGATAAGAAGAGGGAATATATTAATTAAGCAATATAGTACAACAATTCTACAATTTCATTTTTTCTAATAACATTAGAAAGGATGCTTTCTTTCTGAATTTGTTGCTGCATATGCTTCAAGACGTATTGTAGTCTTCTTATTTTTGCTTCTTTTGCTATTGAATCCGCCGCTGAATTAAAATCTCTGTTGATGAATTTTAGTCTAGCTTGAGGAAGTTTTTCAAGAATGGATATTGCTTCTTCTATTGTATTCTCTGCTGTCCAGTCGACTGTCGTATTTTTGTTGTTAATGCAGTCTGATAAGGTCTTACAATCCGTAGCAATAATAACAGTAGAAAGAATATTGTTTTCTAGCCATTTTAATGCCTTTACAACTGCTTTTGATTCTGCGTGTAAAGCCGAAGATGCCCAGTCCGAACCTACAGACATATGCAAAAAAGCTTCTTGTTCTACAGAGAAAAGAATGAAAGCATAGCCCATAGTGAAATTTTCTTTGTTAAAGGAGGCATCTGAGAAAATTATCCAGTATGATGTGAAATTGTTCCATCTATTAGTAGGAACTCCTTTATTTCGGTTTGCTCCTTGTAAAATTTCCTTGTTGATCGGCTGGTCTTGTATAAACTTCTTAATTTGTTGGATTAGAGAATATGGGTCTGGTCTCATTTTCTGAAATAGGACTTCACAACTATATTTCCAAAGAAACCACGTGACCGTTGCTATTTGTTCACAAATATTGGAGTAATTATTATTAGAAGTCCAGTTCTCAACCCACTCCACAATAGAATCTGTATTGATTTGTGTGTTGACTGTATCCAATTCGCAGCCAAACCAAATAGCTCTAGCGAAAGGGCATTTTCTGAAAAGATGATCTTCTGTTTCCGCCTCTTGCATATTACATAGGGGGCACTCTGAGGATATATCCGGATTGTGAGCTGCTAATCTGCTATTTGTTGGAAGCGCTTTTTTGGATCAGTTTCCAAATAAATAGTTGAATTCTAGGAATTGACTTCAAACTCCAAATGTTGTTCCATGGAAATATGATATCTTCTTTATCATTATTATTTTGACTGATCAGAAAGTTGTATATGTTTTTAACTGTAAACTCTCCCGAATTATGGTGTTCCCATCTGATTCTGTCTCTACTTTCTTTATTTGGGGAGATTGTTAATATTTTTTTTTTTATTTCTGGTAGGAAATAGGCATCGATTTTTCCAATGTCCCAGTCCCCATTAGAATTAAGAAGCTCATGGACCTTTTGAGGTAATTGATCTTCCCTGTTATTTGGTGGAGTTAATGAATTTATACTAGGTATCCATTTGTCTTCCCAAATTCTTGTACTTTATCCATTTTTCACTTGCCACCTGTAATTTCCTTTTAGTATATTGAGACCCTTTTGAATGCTTGTCCAGATCCACGAGAGTTCATAATTTCTTGTCGGTTGAAAAGGATTCGATCCATGAAAATACTTCGCTGCTAACAGTTTCACCCATAATTGTTCCTTTTCTGATATCACTCTACTAGCTAATTTTGTTAAGAGAGCAATATTGAAATTATGGGGATTCTTAATTCCTAATCCACCTTTCGATTTTGGCTTGCACATGCCTCTCCACGCTTTAATATATCCACCTTTTGATTTTGACTTATCTTTGTTCCACCAAAAATCTCTCTGGATTTTGTCTAATTTATCTAGAGTATCTTTTGGAAGAGCAAGTATCTGCATTTGGTAAGTTGGATAAGATTGAAGTATTGATTGTATTAAGACTGTTCTCCCCGCTTGAGAAAGCAATTTAGATTTCCACCCTTGCAGAGTATTGTAGTATCGCTTTAGTAGGGGTTCAAAATTTTCTTTCCTGTTTTTGTCAAAGAATAGCGGGGTACCAAGATACCTGTCCTGCTTTGTCAACAAAGGGACTTTAAGAATTTTCGCTATTATCTTTGCATGTTTTGGATGAATTTTTGGGCTGAAGTAAATTCCCGATTTCTGAAGATTCACCATTTGACCCGTAATTTCCCCAAAAAGAGATAAGATGTCTAATAGGTTTTTGGCTTCTCCTAGATCTGCCTTGGTGAAAAGAAAACAGTCGTCTGCGAAGAAAAGGTGGGAAATAGTAGGGGAATGTTTGTTTATTTTAATTCCCGAATTTTTTTTTTCAGTTGTTGCTTTTTCGAGGAGCCTTGAGAGGACTTCCATGCAGATAAGAAAGAGGTAGGGGGATAAAGGATCTCCTTGTCTTAGACCCCTCGAGGTGGAAAAATTTGGGCCCGGAGAACCATTTAGGAGGATAGAGTAGGATGTTGTGGATATGCATTGGTAGATGAGATTAACCCAACTGTCACTAAAACCAAAAGAAGAAAGAGCATTTTTTATGAAAGCCCACTCCACTCTATCAAATGCTTTTGATAAATCAATTTTCAGGGCTAGATATCCTTTTTTCTTCTTAGATGTTTTCATTGAGTGTATCAACTCATGGGTTATAATGATATTATCCGTTATTTGTCTTCCCTGGAGAAAAGCGGATTGGTTTGGAGAGATTAGCCTATTTAAGATAGGTTTCAATCGGTTTGCTAGGATTTTGGATATGAGTTTATATATTGCGTTGCTGAGGCTAATTGGTCTAACGTCCATTTGGGGTTTGGGGGGTTGAGATTTTGGGAATGAGAGTAATGAATGAGTGGTTAAAATCTTTTTCCATTAGCCCAGTCTTGAAAAAATCTTGAGTAGATTTAATTATGTCCGGGCCCAATATGTCCCAATTTGCTTTGAGAAATCCTGGTTGGAATCCATCTGGACCTGGGGCACCCCAAGGGTTCATTTTTGCGAGTGTTGACCAGATTTCTTCAATTGTGGGTATTTGGGTAAATGTTGCATTTTCCGAATCCGAAACGCTAGTTTGAATGATCCCCCCTAGGTCCACATTGTAATTTTGTATTTGAGAAGCACCAATTTGGGAAAAATGATTGATGAGGAGGGAATTGATTTGATCACGATCTGAAATCCAGAGACCTGAAGGTTCTCTGAGGGAGTGAATGGCATTTATCTTTTTCCTATTTGAAGCGGACGCATGAAAATATTCAGTGTTTTGATCATATTCCTTGAAGAATTTATCTCTTGATAATTGGTGGTAGTAATCATTTTTGATTTTATACCACTTTCCTAGCTCAGCTTGAAGGTTTTTGAGAATATCAATTTTGGAGGAAATGTTTCCGGATTTATGAATGTTATCTATTTTTCTATTAAAGGTTTTAATATTTTTATGAATATTACCAAACACATCAGAGTTCCATTGAGCTAGATCTGAGGATAGAGAAACCAATTTCAAGGCCAAATTTTTGGGGCAAAAATTGAAAGAGAGAGAACTCCAAGAGGCTTCAACTACCGATTTGAGAGTCGGGTGTGAAATCCAAGACCTAAGACATCTAAACGGTTTATGTAATCTTTTAGTTTCCGGATTGCTATCTAAGAGGATAGGAATGTGGTCAGATCCCACTCTAGTTAAATGACTTACCTTACTATTTGGAGAGAGTTGTATCCATTGATAAGATGTCATAGCTCTATCTATCCTCTCGCAAATATTAGCGTCTCCGCTTCTGTTGTTTGACCATGTGAAAGGGGCACCTTCAAAGCCCGCATCTTGGAGTCTCAGGGAATCCACTATCTGTCTCACTAGAGTTTTACTGCTCGAGCTTGTACTATTACCACCCTGTTTTTCTGATGTGTCCAAAATTATATTCAAATCGCCAATTAGAGCCCAAGGTTTTTGTACTTGACTCGCTAAGTTCTGAACGTGCGACAATTGGATTATTTTTTCTTCAGCTTCGACTGCGCCATAGATACAGGTTAGTTCAAACTCTTTATCATCATAATAACCTTCAAAATGACAAACGTTAAGCTGTGCCGAGATCAATTTTAACTCTATGTTATTATTCCAAGCAATTGCTAACCCCTTAGCAAGTCCCACTGAAGGAATAATGAACCAGACAATAAAATTCGATTTTTTTAAAATAAGGTCCATTTTATCGAAAGGAGCTTTGGTTTCTGAAAGAAAAAAAATATCTGGTTTGAAAGAACTATACAAATGTTCAAGGTGATCTTTAGTTATTGGGGTTCCAATTCCCTGAACATTCCACGAGAGAATTCTCATGGCACAAAGTAAAAGAGAAAATCTACAGTGGAAAGAAATTGTGGAAGAAGCAAAGAAAAGAGTATATGGTGGGAAAAGGTAAAGGAAAGAAAAACTTTTGGGATGAGTCACAAGGCTCTGAAATTCTAGGAAGAGACAATCAAGACCAGAAAGAAGAGAGAAAATGTGGAATGGAAAGAACATGTAAACCTAAGATTGAAGCACAAAGATTCCCAAACCTGGGTCACAGACAAAAGTCTCTAAAACTAGAAAAGCAGGAAAAAATTCAGTTCAAAATAGAGAACAACTACAGACTATCATTTAAAGCGCCAGAAAGCTTTGGATGAGGTTAATCACAAGGCAACCCAGAACAAGGAATATGCATCATCTAATAGAGTACATGGGCAACAGACTAGCTTAAGCATTAAGGACACATAAAGATAGCCTGAATCACATAAATAAAAGAACAGAGGGAAGATGGTAATACTAAAAAAGATTGAACTAACTAAACTGAAATTAAACAGGATAACTAACTAGGCAATGACTGCAACAAAAGAAAAACAACTGAAAAACAAACAACTAGAAACAACAAAATACAGGACTAGGATAAACAAGTAGAAAGCAAAAAAACAGATGAAAAGGAGCTTATGGGCTCTGATAGCTATATATCCATGGATTCTTGAGTGCTGCTGTTTTGTTGAGATCAATGCTCAGGTAGACTACTTATCATTAGTTCTGTCTTGGGTGTGCCCATTTGCAGAATCGCCATGAAACCATTGATGAGGGTATTTCATTAGTGAACTCACATTTTCAGATTCTTCAACTTCTCTAATTACCAATTGCCTTGAAGATGGAGGTGCAAGAGTCAGTTCCAATTCATCGATTCTAGGCCTTTTTGGTATTGGAAGTGGATTGTCCCAGTGAAAGTAACTCTGCATTAAGTTCCAGTTCTGAAAATAAGTTGTGTTCACTGTAATGTTCTGTTGCTGAGATGAAGAGCCTTCATCCCATGCGCCCGAAGTAGAGGTGAAAGGATTTCCAGGTCTATCTCTCTTTTGCATTACCTTCCACATGTAGGAGTCTGGCTTAGGACCAACAGTAGCATTACCAAAAACACGATGATTAGGAACCACTTGATCCTCATTATTAGCCGCTGGAAGACTTTCCACTTGCCTTAATGTACTCTGGTTTTCTTTGTCCTCTTCTAATTGAGAAATATAATCATTGCAAGTTATCTCAGTTGCGGCTTGTTCCACTGAGGAGTCTGATATGTTGTCCTCAGAGAATTCCATGTTGTCTTGGATCATCACTGGTTGCATTTGTTCCTGTTGTAAGACCACTTCTTGTTGCATTGCAAGTAAGTATGCATCTGCATGAGCTTGATTCACCTCTGCTTGGTGTTGAGCTAACTCAGCTTGTAAGCAGTTAATCATCTTGTGTCCAATCAGGTTGCAGTACTCACAAAAGTTACAAGGAAAGTTATGAAATTTAAAGTAAATTGGGTTAACAAACCCCAATTCATTTTCTGCTCTGACCGTAAAAACAAGCCTCTGCCTAAATCTAATACTTGCCCTTACTGTGATAGAGAAACTCCCATTATTTTTCCTCACTGGATATGAGAAAGATAAAATTTCCCCCATGCAAGCAAGGTATCTTCTGAGGTTCTCACTTGTGACTTGAGCTGGAGATAAATTACTAATGGTTATGAAGAACATTTCCAAGGTTGGATGCCAGTCTTGTAGATTATCTGAAGCTTCCCATTTCTTGATACAGAATAAGTCACCAAATACTCTTCTTGTTGCCAGGTTAAGTACTCTCTGCATCTCATAATCATGTTGAAACCTTATAATATATATCCACTCACTAGCTTTTCTTACAGATAAACCCCCATGAATCTCCCATTGGAATAACAAAGCATTTTTGACATCCCAGCAGTTTCTTTCTACTGGATCAGCAAAGGTTCCTATCAGGCAATTGATAGGTGTAGAATACACCGTATTTAATATCTAGTATTTATGCTTTCTTTGCGAGTTTTCTTGTAAATTATGTATCTTATGTGTGCTTTTGAGTTTATTAGGTGCAATGGAGTCATTTGGAGCAAAAAAACCAATTGGAACTCGTTCAAATACAAGATTTCTACTTTTCATTGTGTAGAGGACGAGAAGATGAAGACGATGGCGAAAGAATGGAGTCATTCGAGTTCGTATGAAGAAGTTATGGGCAAAACAAGAACTCATAAGCAATAAGGGCAAGAGTGTCATTTCACAGGCATGTGCTATCTGGAGCCCAGTCATGGTTAAGGGGCAACTCTTTTGGGAGGAATACTAAACGCAGTCCAGTCCAGGTTAAGGGGCTGCCATCAGGTTAGCCCTTATCACAGTGACCAGACACTGAATAACCAACCCAATACTTAAAACCTAAATCGAGAAGAAGAGCTCTCTTCTTCAATCATTCTCTTCTTCCACCTGAAACTAAAATCAAGCAGTCATGGCTGCTGTCGCTAGATCGAAATGAGAGTCAGAGGAGAAGCAATTGAGATCGAATTAGGGTTTCTCTCCGTTCTTCTCCAAAAATGGAATTAGGGTTCAATTGATAAATACAGAAGATGGGGTATTGAAGATGGATGGATGGGAGAATTAGGGATTCGATTAACCCTTTCTGTTCTTCCCCAAAATCAGATTGAGAAGAGGGGTTTGAGAATTTAGATCATGACAATGATGATGGTGGTCTCTGAGTGTGGAACTGTGCCTCCATGGTGAATCTGGTGGTCTTTGAGTCGATTGAAGTTGCAGGTGAACTCAACAAGAAATGGATAGCACCAGGGAACATGAGGTGCAGTTAAGGAGAATAGGGAGTAGATGGCTATTGACGGAGAACTGGGTTGTTGCCATTATCGACAGTCGATGATGAAGAGCTGTGGTCTTTGCTGAACGAGAATGAAGATGGATCTTTGCTATGCTCGGGATTGGAAACTCAGGGAAGGAGTGTTGTTGTGATTGTCGAGTTCAGGATGGAGTTGTTGATGATGATTTCCATGATTGATGGTAGTAAGTGGCGATGGAGAAGGTCTGGCAGAGATGACTATTCGATTGTGCTTGTTGGCTGATGGAAAGCTACAGAGTTTGGGCTCAAACGAGTTGAACATGGATCGTGATTAATGTTGAGCTAATGTTTGTTGGTCGGATGGAGCCGTTGCTATGACTTGATGGTTCTGTGAATGGAACTGAGAACTTGGTGGTTCATTGGCCTAGGGAGATGCAGTTGTGTCTAGGCTTGTACAGCTGAGGTGGTGCAGGTTGATGCTTTGAGGAGTTGTGTTGCAGGTGTTAGGAAATTGCAGAAGTGGTCTGTGTTGGTGGTGTTGGTGTTGACATGGGTTCTGGGGCAGATGAGGCTACCTAGATGTATGTTTAGGATAGGTTGACTTGAGCTGGGATTGTGATGAACTGTGACAATGGAAATGCAATTGCCTGGAATGGCAGGTGGCCTGAGAGATGGCTAGGGGCTCGACTGAGGGTGTTGCTGTGGTGTTGAAATTGCTGGTGGATGAGCTCAGGTACTAAGGACTGGATTGTGCAGGCATGTTGCAGTTGCAATAGAGTATGGAATTGAAGATTGCAGTTGTGTAATTTTGGCCTGAGCTGGTGGATTCCTGGCAAGGTATTTGAGTTAAGCTGGAGTTACAGGTGCTGATTTCTGGAGCTGTGCAGTGCAGTTCATGGTGGAGAAGCGACTCATCGGTTAGTGCTAGGCTAAAGCAACATGGATGGATGCGAGACGGAATGGAATGGTTGAAATGTGATCGAAGATTGTGGAGCTGTGTGTTGGCTTGGAAGAGAAATGGTATTTATACTATTAGCTTGAATGAATGAGAGTGCAGGTCATGGAGATGAGCAATTAAGTTGCAAGTGACGAAGGAATTGTGCTGTGCTGTGTGAGATGAGAACAGAAATGGGAGGAAGAATGGCTCAAGGTGATATCATTTGGTGCTTTTGGAAGTGCAGGAAATGGCCTGGCAAGCCATTTGGTGACTGAGCTGAACAGCCTTCATGGCTGGAATTTCCCAGCTGAAGCACAATGATAGTGCATCACAAGTCAGGCCTGTGCAATGGCCTGAGCCATTCAGTTCACTCAGCCAATTCAGGTCTGACTGTGACCCTGACCTGACCCTCACCTGACCTGACTCGTTCTGACTCAGATGAGTCTTGACCCGGTTTGACTCAGTGAGTTGACCGAGCTGAACCGGCCGTTCTGACCCGTTGACCGGTGGCCGGTTTGACTTTGCCGGTCACCGGAGACACTTTCCGGCGACTATTCCGGCCGATTTCCGGCCGCAATCCCAGTTTTCCGGCGAGCGTTTTTGGGACAAAATTTCTACACGGGTTTCTCTCCATGGTGGCCCGGGTGAATTTCCAACTAATGGACTTTGAAGACAAAACCTAGTTTTGGAAGGAGAAAAAGAATATAAAAGGGAAGACTTCTACAATGTTTTAGAGACCACGTTTTAATTCTTTTTCCTCTACTTTATTCTAGGGTTTAGAACCATGAAGTCTTTTCTCTTTCTTCTTGTGATGAACTCCATGAATATGAGTACCTAAGTTTATTATTGGTTATGGAATAGTTGGATTTCACATAATATGATTCTTTGATTCAATATATTAGTTTTGTCTCATAATTATCGTTTGCAATTCTCTGGAAATATTGTTTTATGATTGATTGATTGTTTTGTCAAGTTGCAAATTGGTAGAACTTCTAATCACATCTATTGCTAGTTTAGGGTTTATTATACGCAAAAGTGATATTCCTTGGATACAAGTAGCATAATATGATTATAGTTTGTAGTGATATATTCTTATGATCATATGTGAATCGTAACCTTTGTTAAATTGAATTAGTGCGCTTTCCACGTTCAATTGCTTTGATTGGCCTGATTTCATAGAACTTAATGCATCTAGGGAATTAAACTTGATTAGTGCTTTTACACGTTAGGTTGTTCCTTTAGATAGAATTCATATTCGCATCTTTTAATGTGTTTGTTGATGACAAGAGGAGATTAGCGGGATATTCTTGCGATCAAGGTATTCTAGGGTCTTTGATAAAAGTTGAGATTAAATATCAATTCTAGTTATTGTGAAAAGCATGTTAGTGAATGAAAACGAAATCCTTAACCAATATCTCTTCTATCTTATTTGTTTGCTTATTTGTTTCTTTGCTTTTATATTTGCTTTTATTTTATTTTATTACATAAAATCGAGAAAATCCACGGTGTTTTATATAGGAAACCATAACAATTTGACAACCTAGACCTCTCTGTGGGATCGATCCTTTCTTGCCCTTGCTATATTTATATTTTGAGTAGTAAGAAAGTGTAATTATATTTGTGTCGGTGACAATAGGTCAAATTTTGGCGCCGCTGCCGGGGAGGCAGCGGTTGTTAATTGTTTTTGGTTTCTTATTTTTGTATTTAGTTTTTTGTTTTATTTTTATTTTTATTTTTCTTATTTTCTGGGTTCTAACCTTGGTTTGAGAATCTTATTTCAGGTGCTTCTTTCTCATGGAAGGAGCATATTGGAGCAATGGATATGATTTTCAACCTCCTCAACACTATGAAAATTACCCACCATCTATGGGATGCAATCAAAACCAATTTATTGGCTATGATGCATATCCTAGAGAACCTTATGGTGATTTTCATACATACCAACAACAACCTTGTAGTGGGTATGTAAGTCAAGCACCTAGGTGGGATAATTCTACATCTAATTGGCTTTATTCGAGTTGTATGCAGATTTTGAATGGGTTACAAAACATGCAACAAAGGCTAGACCAACTTGACCGTGATAGAGAGAACGTCGCACAAACCAATTTTTGGAATATTTCTTCTTACCCGACTCCAGATCGTAGTTATGATCATTCACCCATTCAAAGGGAAGAGTCATGGGAAAGAGAACATATTGTAGTCAATGGTGGTAAGCGTGTGAACGTCAAGAGACTTGCTTGTGAGAAATTATACAAGTTGGAAGATGATGGAGCCTCGGAAGAGCTAGTCAATGAAATTAGTAGGACCATTCATATGGAACTTAAACGACGTCGTGATAAGGGTTGGGAAACCGACGACGACTCTTATTATGGTGAGTCTGAAGATGAAGACGAAGATGAATGTGTTAAAAAGGACCGACCTTTGGAGATATTTGATGACATTAGTGTAGTTGACTCAACTATTGACCTTTATAATGATCAACTACCTATTCAAAAGGTAATTGAGTATGATGAAACTAGTGTGTTACACAACTTCCTTGCAACAAGGTGTGAGTCTAATAAGGAGGAATATGTTGAGAATGAGACCGTTATGACCAATATTGTGGAAGACCCAATTGAGCTTGCAAATGATTGTGATGATGAGGTTTATGTCGAGACTATGGTTAAGGCAGACACGGACGAAGAATGGTTGCAAGGTTTGATAGAGGACCATGATATAAAAGAGGTGAATTATTCACTTGAGTTTTTCAAGGATGAAGAGGATTCCGTAATACAAGAGATTGTGCAAGGTTTATCTAACCCATTGCCTATTATTTCTTCTCCTTTACCTCTTATTGGTTTGGATGTATGTGCTTCGAGAATATTGTTGAATGACTTTGTTTCTCGTTTTCCGCCATTAGAGATACTTGATTCTCATACTATGCAGGTTATGGACCAAGAAACCGTGGAAGTACCCGACTTCTATATTCTTTATACACTTCCAAGTGTGGGGGAAACTTTTATCGGTTCATAGCTTCACTTTTGCTTTATTGTACTCATATTTGTGTGAAGTTAGTGTTTCCAAAACAGGTTCTATGGAAGGATCCCCAACTTTTCCGGTTATTGGTGTATGGGGAATGAATCTTACAAGAAGCTAAGTCGGGCCGTCGACTTTAAAACAAGCGCTTAGTGGGAGGCAACCCACCGGTTTTGTATCTCTTATCCTTTTGCATTTTATTTTTGTTTCGTTTATTTATTTTTTACTGTTTTCATATCATATTTGCATCCCTATGTTTAATTTCATTGAGTCCGTAATCTATCTTAGAAGAGAATTATGACGAATACCTTTTTCGTCAGAAAATTTCAGACTGCGCGTAGTTCAGTCCAGAGACCATAACTGTCAGACCGTTTATCATAACACTGTGAAATTTTGACACTGTGTAGAAAACACGTAGGTGAACAACTTTTGTGAAATGGAGTTTTTCCAAATTCCTTACCAATTTGCACAGTTTTTGCGTTTTATCTGCTGTTACGTCAGAATTCAGAACTTTCGGTTTTACACATTGAGGACAATGTGAAGTTTAAGTGTGGGGGAGCATTTATATGTTTTTATAGTTTGTTTTTGACACCATTAGTGGATGGAATCATTTTGAATGCAGGAGTTGAGGAACCAATTAACTAAAAGGGAAGAATATAGCTCAGAAATCATTTTCTCTTGGTATCAAATTGAAATAATGACTATGAAATTTTTTTTGCATCATCTCATCTCTCTGAATACTTCTTGTCTATGATCTGATTTTTACTTCTTGTTTTTTGTTTTAATCTCATGTTTAATCAATCACTAGTCTGCTAGGGCTTCCTCTTTTCCGCTCCTCATGTCGAATCAATCATAAGTCTGTATCATATGTATACACAGAGTCAGATAACCTCATATTTTTTGATTTTTGAAATAAATATCTTTGTTTTGTTCTTTAGTTTATTCTTTAGAATTTTCCTTATGTTCTTCATTCTAATGGAGCTATAACTTTTCTTTGCAGGGCCTCTTCCATTTGTTTTCATGGAAGGCATCCAGTTTTGGACCTTACTTTTCATCTTCTCTGTCAAAGCTTTATTGCTTCAACCAAAAGCAATATGCAAGTCCTCTAATGCAGTATTGCAACCCATCAAATTCAAGATGGATTCCAACAGTATGTACAAGTATTTTGCGAAAAATCATCTATATGATTTTAAAGATTCAGTATTTCTTCTGCATGGTCAAGATCAGAACTCAGTCCAACCGATCCAAGATTCTTCTCAAAGGATTTTCGAGCCAAGAAGTTTCCAACTTTTGAATTTCCGTGATTGGCGGCATTTCAGTTACTCAGCGAACCATCAAAGGGGATCTGTTAATCTCTTGGACGCTATTTTTAGTTCTAAAATAGCTGTCAAAGGAAATCTTGAGAGTCAACACCTAGGAATTTTTGTCATCAATGAAATTTATCCCCTATCAGTCTACTCATTCATACACCTAGCTAAAATAAAAGATTTGGTTTATCCTCATGTATCCATATATATCCCTTCTCTTTCTGATTCTACTCAATGCGCCAATAACTTGTGGATCCAATTTTCTTCTATCTTTGCTGCAAATACTGTTGAGCACTCTTATCAAAAAACAATGGATTCTTCTTCAAAAAATCCGGTATCCTCTATCACAAACCAATTGCGAAACGCTAATATTCGTGATATCTCGGCTGTAAGGCTTAGGAAAGTAGTAGGTTCGGCGAAAGCTCTTTCTGTTGCTGAGGAGGAAAGGGGCTTTACTCTCATTGGTAAACTTCATACCGGAGACACGATGGAAACTGATGATGTTAGACAAGAACTAAAACCTCTGTGGAAACCATATAAGTTTAGAGAGATGCGAGCACTAGACAGGAACATTTATCTTTTCAAGTTTGGCACTAAAGAAAGAATGGATGCTGTTCTCAAAAAGTCACCCTGGAACGTCTGCAAAGCGCATCTGAACCTACAGGTCTATGATGATTCTATCTCTTTAAATGATTGGAACTTTAACCAACAAGAATGGACAATTCAGTTCAAGAACCTCCTTCTTGAACATCACTCAGTTCAAGTCATAGATGAGGCCCTAGCTGAGCTAGGTCCAAAGATTTGGACCAAGCCTGACAATTGCAGACCTACCTATGGTAGCATGATTTCAGCAAGAGTAAGAGTTGATCTCACTAAACCTCTTTTTAGAGGTGGTTGGTGGAACACAAGAGCTGGAGGAGTAACTTGGGTGCGCTATCACTGGGAGCGTCAACCTCACAACCTGTGCCCACAGTGTTGGACTATCGCTCATAACCTGGATGAATGTGCTAACACAGCGCACGACTTGAAATTAAGAAGATTCACTAATGTGGAGTACATTAACTACCTGCATGAGTTAGCCAGGGAGAATAGTGTAGATATTTGCGAAGATTTGGATTTGTTAATTCAAAGGATATGTGAAGCGAGTAAGAAAAACCAAGAAGAAGAGGAGAATGGACACGAAGATTCCAGAAGACCCAAAAGGTCAAGAAGTTCTGAAGAGGAAGATTCAAGAGACCAGGAAATCACTGAAGACCAACCCTTGCAGATATCTGAATCACAAACTATCTATATGCAAAATACTGGTAGAATCCCATCTAATATTGAATTTGATGGTATGGAACATGACTTGGTTGATGAGAGGGAAGGAAATGTCAAGGAGTACTCCCATGCGATGGAAGAGGCTGTTGCTGACCCTACTCTGGTACTTGCTTCTCCTACTCCTTCTCAATACTTTATTTCTATAAAATTTAAGTTTTCTTGCATATTTATTTTCCCTGTCAATCCTACTGCTAGTTTAGAATCTTGCATCACCATGAAAGTCCTCAGCTGGAATTGTCAAGGTTTCCTTGGCAAAGTTACTAGAGACCATCTTCAGCTTCTTAATCATATCCACTCCCCAGATATCATTTTTTTGTGTGAAACTAAAATAAATGATCATAGAATTCTTCACCTCACAAATTTTCTAAACTTGCCTAACAAGCTTTTTGTCCCCTCTATTGGCACTGCTGGTGGCCTTATTCTCTTATGGAAGGATGGTTTTCAAGTTACCCCTATAGATAAAAGTGATAAAATGATCCATGTCCAGGTTATGAATGATCCTAGTAAAGGATTTTGGTTTTTGTCTTGTGTCTATGGAACTCCATACGTTCATGAAAAAGTTGGCCAGTGGTCTCATATTGTTGAAATGAGCAAAACTATAGATACTCCTTGGATAGTATTAGGAGACTTGAACATTACAATCAATCCTAGCGACAGAAACACTCATAATGCTCAAACTAGCGCTTTTCGAGATCATTGAGCTTATAAAAGATGCTGATCTTTCAGATTTGCCTTTTTGTGGTAATCCTTTTACTTGGACTAGCAACAAGCATGGTACTGGCCATATAAAGTCTAGAATAGATAGAGGTTTAGTCAACAGTAATTGGTTTAGTTCCTACCCTGATTCTATTATCACTCATTTGCCTCAAAATGGCTCTGACCATGCTCCAATTCTTTTAGAACTCTGTAAACTTAATAAGGTTTTGGGTAGAAATTGGAAATTTTTTGAGCACTGGTTATCTCAAGAAAGTTGTTCTGAAGAAATTAAAAAGGCCTGGTCTTCTAGCTTTACAGGTTCTAATGCTTATGTTTTCTCTAATAAACTGTCTACTACAAGACATACTTTAGCTCATTGGAGTAAAGGCATCTTCAGTAATACAATTAACACCATCAACCAGCTACAAATGGACATCTCAGATCTTCAAAGGGCTGATATTAATAGTTCTAACACTGATGCGGTGATCAAGTTGGAGTAAGAAATCAGAAAGCTTAATGACATACAAGCAAGCTCCAATAGACAGAAAGCTAGAGATCATTTTTATAATGATATGGACTTGAACTCCAAATACTTTCACATCAGAATGAATCGTAGGAAGTCAAGGAACAGAATTGACGCTTTGCTGTCTCGAATGGCACATGGTGTCTGAGATAGAGACTCTCTCTCAACACTTCGAGGAATCATTTTCATTCAATTATGTCTTCTACTTCCCATGTAGGATAGCACCGCTTCCTTCAATACATTCCAAGATGCATTACCGATGAAGATAATATTCAATTAGAAGCCATTCCTACTGAGAAGAGGAAATCCATCAAGCTTTGATGTCAATGGACCCATGGACTTCACCGAGGTCCAGACAGATTCCCACCGGGGTTTTATCAAACACACGGTGGCAAACGGTGAAGAATGAAGTCTCGCAATCTTGTAAAATCATTCTTTCACTCGGGTTTCTTCTCAAGCAATTGAATAAAACCAGAATCTCTCTAATACCCAAGGTGCAAGTAGCTCAAAAGCTAGGAGGACTTGAGGACCCATTGCTTTGTGCAACACGATATACAAAATTATCTCGAAGATCTTAGCCACGAGGATGAAAAAGCACATCTCGGATATTATCTCTCCAATGCAATCTCGCATATGTACGGAGTAGACTTATATCTCGAGAATATTTGTCTAGTGCGGAAATTGTACAAGCAATGAAGAGGAAAAAGGCGGATGTGGGCATCTTGCCCTCAAAATGGACATGTCTAAAGCCTTTGATAGGCTTGAATGGAGTTTCTTAATAAACATTCTAAAAAAGTTTGGATTCTCAGCAAAATTCAGACATCTAATCTCCCAATGCATCTCTACTACGGATATCGAAATCATGCTTAACGGCTCTCCGACTACAAGCTTTAAACCAACTCGAGGCATTCGTCAAGGCGACCCATTGTCACCATATTTATTCATACTCGCCATGGAATCCTTCTCAAGATACCTAGCATTCTGTGAGCGCTCTGGACAGTTGACTGGTATGAAAATTTCCCGCTCTGCACCAAAAATCAATCACCTCCTTTTTGCAGATGATTGTTTATTGTTCTGCAAGGCCAATGAGTTACAAGTTAGTAAGCTCCTTGATATAATTGCTCTATTCTCCCAATCTTCAGGGCAACTAATTAACTTCTCAAAGTCTGCAGTTTACTTCAGTTCCAATACAGCCCCAGACACTCGCCAGGATATAAGTGGTATCCTTCAAGTCAGATACCTTAATCTCTCAGAAGAAAAGTATTTAGGGTTGCCTTTTTTTGTGGGAAGAAACAAAAGAATCCCCTTTTCTACCCTTGGAGACAAGATGAATCATAGGCTGGCCAAATGGAGTGGCACTAACATCTTAGAAGCAGGCAGAACTGTAATGGTAAGGAATGTCGCTAGTGCCATACCTATACACCACATGACCAGTTTTAAACTCCCTGATACCACCATCAACAAGATGAACTCTTCTCAACAAAAATATTGGAGGAAAAAAGATACTTGTAGAGGAAACCATGTCATCTCTTGGAAAAAAACTCAAAAACCCAAGGAAGAAGGAGGGTTAGGGTTCAGAGACCTGCAAATCTTCAACAGAGCTTTACTCTCAAAATCAGCCTGGAAAATCTGCTCAGACTCAGGCTCGATGATGACCAGATCTCTTCAGGCAAAGTATTACCCGGATGGGGATTTGTTTAACTTAAAAAACAAGGCAAACACCACTTGGTCCTGGCGTAGTATAAGTTCAGAGCTCTCTTTTGTTTTGAAGCACAGCAGCTGGTGCATTAGCGATGGTAAAAAAATCCTCCTGTGGAAGCACAGATGGATCAAAGAACTCTCGTCTCCTCCTATTCCTAAACAAGGCTGCTCTTCTCAGCATAACTTCATGTATGTGCATCAACTCTTCAATGCTGACTCGATGTCTTGGAATATAGACACTCTGCGGGAACTATTTGAAGATGGGGTTATAAGCCATATTATCAAAATATGTATTCATCCGGACCAAGAAGACAGGCTGATTTGGTTATTAGAACGATTTGGAAACTTCTGTGAAATCCGCTTATCGGAAAATGCTAGAAGATCAAAACGGTCCCCGCACTTGTCGGTCCCAGAATGGTCAAGACCTACAAAACCTTGTGGAAGCTTCCTCTTCTCCCTAGGATCGAGACAGTTTCTTTGGAAGGCAACATCGAACTCCTCTCAACAAGGAATACTCTAAGTACCAAGATTCCGGGGATAGTTGATACTGGTCCATTCTGCGATTCTTCTCCGTAAAACTGCAAAGTGCATGTCTTACGAGACTGCAATCATCCTAGAATGGTATGGTTCGCCACATCGAGGTTGGTCCACAAGTAATGCTATGAGCTTCGAGAATGGACTTGCTCATGGTTTGATGATTATCATGAGAAGAAGATCTCTTCGTAAGAGTCATGCAAGAGAGCCATTACGGCTTGGTGTCTATGGTCGGATAGGTGTGATAAGGCCTTCAATAACATCACTCCAGGTCTTAGGAAAGGACTATTAAGAAATCCGAGAAGTTATATTGAAGATCATATCCTCAACTATAACAAATTTGTTCGATCCAAGTACTAGGGTTTGTCGTAGAAATCTCCATTGGTCCCCTCCCCCATATGGCTCTTTAACTATTAAGCTGCGATGGTTCGTTTAGATAATTCGGGAGGTGTAGGACTAATAATCCGTAATTGTGCAGGTTGGCAACGGGGAGCGAAATGCATCCACTTGTGAGAGGTGTGGAGTGCGGAACAAGTTTGAATGCATAGGATTTGTGGGAAGGCGTGAACCAGGCTAAGACATTGAAGTTAAGAAAGGTGCATTTTGAGCTTGACGCAAAAGTTTGTGGTGGAAGCCGTGGTAAAGAATTCATCAATAGATTGGCGTCTTCTTAATATGATTAAAGACATTCAAATTTTATTTAGTAGTAATATCCTTTGGAAATGTGAGTACATTAGAAAGAGAAAAATAAAACAATGGACATCCTATCCAAACTAGCTAGAGTTGAAGGCATAAGTTATACTTGGTCCAGTTCTACTCCTATAGAGATACAATCTCAACTTGTAAAGGATAGAACCTACTTATGTAACTGATTTCTCTTCAATCCATTCACTTTTTGCTCAAAAAAAAAAAAAAAAAAAAAAAAAAATATAGCTCGAAATCACAAATTAACATGATAGTTGTTACCATATCTCGGAATATCACCATATCACATTCTATTTTTATTTTTCCATATTTATCTGTTGTTCTCTAATTGCTTTGGTGGGTCACTAAACATCGACGTGTTATTACTGCTAGGATGAAATAGAGTGATTGAGTTACTAGAAAAAGAAAAAAAAATTGAAAAAAAAAAAAAAAAAAAATGAAAAAAAAAATATATGAAAAGAAAAAAAAAGAGACCGACCAATTAGACCAAAACGGAATAAAAGACACTTGGGAATAGCAAGTATGTGTGAAACGTAGTCCCTGTCTCCGTCGCCTAAACAAGCGTGGAATGCGGGATCCAAGGCAACTATCATGTACTTGCGACAAGAAGCATGCGCTTGGATCCAAAAGATCTAATCATGCCGTCTAAAAAAAAAAAAAAGAGAAATTGGATCCAGTTTGATCCAATCATATGAAAAAAGAGAAGAAATTATTATTGTGTTGAATAAAGTCACTTTTGGTTCCCTTGTATATGCTAATTGATTTGATGTAGCATTCAGCACGAAGTAGCTCAATCCAATAGGATTAGGTTTATCTTAGCAGTGACCTTCAGACAGATATGGGAAACATTGAACACTTGTGAATATTCGCCAACATCTACATCTATATCCATCTTCTTAATCTTTTCATTGTGATTGTGGTTTGTTAGTTTCCGAGTATTGTGGCTTGTTCGACTATCTAATTAGAGTTTATTTACTAATATATGAATTGAATTTGCAAGGTACCTCCTCCTGTAGTCATTTTGGATTCGTTCATTGATTTGTCACGAATAGACGGAGTTTGAATTATAGGTTTTGTAGGTATATCTCTAGTAAACCTTCACGAGACTATAACTCGTCCACTAGGGACACCTAGGGGTTTAAAGGCTTGTTATTTATGCTAAAATTAACCGTAGCCTCGACGTCACGGAGTTGTTGTATTTTAGTTTTGTTTGATTTGCTCGAGGACTAGCAAAGTCTAAGTGTGGAGGAATTTGATAGGTGTAGAATACACCGTATTTAATATCTAGTATTTATGCTTTCTTTGCGAGTTTTCTTGTAAATTATGTATCTTATGTGTGCTTTTGAGTTTATTAGGTGCAATGGAGTCATTTGGAGCAAAAAAACCAATTGGAACTCGTTCAAATACAAGATTTCTACTTTTCATTGTGTAGAGGACGAGAAGATGAAGACGATGGCGAAAGAATGGAGTCATTCTGAGTTCGTATGAAGAAGTTATGGGCAAAACAAGAACTCATAAGCAATAAGGGCAAGAGTGTCATTTCACCAGGCATGTGCTATCTCGGAGCCCAGTCATGGTTAAGGGGCAACTCTTTTGGGAGGAATACTAAACGCAGTCCGAGTCCAGCAGTTAAGGGGCTGCCATCAGGTTAGCCCTTATCACAGTGACCAGACACTGAATAACCAACCCAATACTTAAAACCTAAATCGAGAAGAAGAGCTCTCTTCTTCAATTATTCTCTTCTTCCACCTGAAACTAAAATCAAGCAGTCATGGCTGCTGTCGCTAGATCGAAATGAGAGTCAGAGGAGAAGCAATTGAGATCGAATTAGGGTTTCTCTCCGTTCTTCCCCAAAAATGGAATTAGGGTTCAATTGATAAATACAGAAGATGGGGTATTGAAGATGGATGGATGGGAGAATTAGGGATTCGATTAACCCTTTCTGTTCTTCCCCAAAATCAGATTGAGAAGAGGGGTTTGAGAATTTAGATCATGACAATGATGATGGTGGTCTCTGAGTGTGGAACTGTGCCTCCATGGTGAATCGGTGGTCTTTGAGTCGATTGAAGTTGCGGGTGAACTCAACAAGAAATGGATAGCACCGGGGAACATGAGGTGCGATTAAGGAGAATAGGGAGTAGATGGATATTGACGGAGAACTGGTTGCCGCCATTATCGACGATCGATGATGAAGAGTCAGGAAGTCTTTGGAACAAGAATGAAGATGGATCTTTGCTATGCTCGGGATTGGAAACTCGGGAAGGAGTGTTGTTGTGATTGTTGAGTTCGGGATGGAGTTGTTGATGATGATTTCCATGATTGATGGCGGTAAGTGGCGATGGAGAAGGTCCGGGCAGAGATGACTATTCGATTGTGCTTGTTGGGTGATGGAAAGCTACGAGTTTGGGCTCAAACGAGTTGAACATGGATCGTGATTAATGTTGAGCTAATGTTTGTTGGTCGGATGGAGCCGTTGCTATGACTTGATGGTTACGTGAATGGAACCGAGAACTTGGTGGTTCATTGGCCTAGGGAGATGCGGTTGTGTCTAGGCTTGTACAGCTGAGGTGGTGCGGAGTTGATGCTTTGAGGAGTTGTGTTGCGGGTGTTAGGAAATTGCGAAGTGGTCCGTGTTGGTGGTGTTGGTGTTGACATGGGTTAGGGGCGGATGAGGCTACCTAGATGTATGTTTAGGATAGGTTGACTTGAGTGGGATTGTGATGAACTGTGACAATGGAAATGCAATTGCACGGAATGGCAGTGGCCCGAGAGATGGCTAGGGGCTCGGCGAGGGTGTTCTTTGTGGTGTTGAAATTCTTGGTGGATGAGCTCGGGTACTAAGGACTCGGATTGTGCGGGCATGTTGGGCTTGCAATAGAGTATGGAATTGAAGATTGCAGCTGTGTAATTTTGGCCTGAGCTGGTGGATTCCTGGCAAGGTATTTGAGTTAAGCTGGAATTACAGGTGCTGATTTCGGAGGCATGGCAAGTGCGATTCATGGTGGAGAAGCGGCCTATCTTGGTTAGTGCTAGGCGAAGCAAAGATGGATGCGAGACGGAATGGAATGGTTGAAATGTGATTTGAAGATTCGTGGAGCTGTGTGTTGGCTTGGAAGAGAAATGGTATTTATACTATTGGCTTGAATGAATGAGAGTGCGGAGTCATGGAGATGAGCAATTAAGTTGCAAGTGACGAAGGAATTGTCTTTGTCTTTGTGTGAGATGAGAACGAGAAATGGGAGGAAGAATGGCTCAAGGTGATATCATTTGGTGCTTTTGGAAGTGCGAGAAATGGCTGGCAAGCCATTTGGTGATCGAGTTTGAAATGACCTTCATGGCTGGAATTTCCCAGCTGAAGCACAATGATAGTGCATCACAAGTCAGGCCTGTGCAATGGCCTGAGCCATTCAGTTCACTCAGCCAATTCAGTCCGATCGTGACCCCGACTCGACCCTCACCCGACCGACTCGTTCGACTCGGATGAGTCTTGACCCGGTTTGACTCGGTGAGTTGACCGAGCCGAACCGCCGTTCGACCCGTTGACCGGTGGTGGGGTTTGACTTTGCGGTCACCGAGACACTTTCCCGGCGACTATTCCGCCGATTTCCGCCGCAATCCCGATTTCCCGGCGAGCGTTTTTGGGACAAAATTTCTACACGGGTTTCTCTCCATGGTGGGCCGGGTGAATTTCCAACTAATGGACTTTGAAGACAAAACCTAGTTTTGGAAGGAGAAAAAAAGAATATAAAAGGGAAGACTTCTACAATGTTTTGGAGACAACGTTTTAATTCTTTTTCCTACTTTATTCTAGGGTTTAGAACCATGAAGTCTTTTCTCTTTCTTCTTGTGATGAACTCCTTGAATATGAGTATCTAAGTTTATTATTGGTTATGGAATAGTTGGATTTCACATAATATGATTCTTTGATTCAATATATTAGTTTTGTCTCATAATTATCGTTTGCAATTCTCTGGAAATATTGTTTTATGATTGATTGATTGTTTTGTCAAGTTGCAAATTGGTAGAACTTCTAATCACATCTATTGCTAGTTTAGGGTTTATTATACGCAAAAGTGATATTCCTTGGATACAAGTAGCATAATATGATTATAGTTTGTAGTGATATATTCTTATGATCATATGTGAATCGTAACCTTTGTTAAATTGAATTAGTGCGCTTTCCACGTTCAATTGCTTTGATTGGCCTAATTTCATAGAACTTAATGCATCTAGGGAATTAAACTTGATTAGTGCTTTTACACGTTAGGTTGTTCCTTTAGATAGAATTCATATTCGCATCTTTTAATGTGTTTGTTGATGACAAGAGGAGATTAGCGGGATATTCTTGCGATCAAGGTATTCTAGGGTCTTTGATAAAAGTTGAGATTAAATATCAATTCTAGTTATTGTGAAAAGCATGTTAGTGAATGAAAACGAAATCCTTAACCAATATCTCTTCTATCTTATTTGTTTGCTTATTTGTTTCTTTGCTTTTATATTTGCTTTTATTTTATTTTATTACATAAAATCAGAAAATCCACGGTGTTTTATATAGGAAACCATAACAATTTGACAACCTAGACCTCTCTGTGGGATCGATCCTTTCTTGCCCTTGCTATATTTATATTTTGAGTAGTAAGAAAGTGTAATTATATTTGTGTCGGCTGACAACCGGTCAGCAATTGGTCCATAAAAGGTGGGTGTTTTGAAATCTAGAAGGTATGATTTCATTGAGGTTGAATTGCCTTCCATTACTCAGATTCAGGGATTGTTGAAGATGATTAGTAAGTTCAGAAACATCACCATTCCAGACTGCAAACATGGTGATACACAAAAGCACAGCAAAAGCTACAGGGTATTGATTGAGTATATGGCTAGTTAGAGAAAGAACTTGGTTAGTAGGTTTCTATGTATGAATGAGATGCACTGTGTTATAAGGAAATTCAACATCTTCTTCAAGAGTATATATAGCACAGGGTTATCAACAAAGGGAATAGAAAACAAGGTTTTTGATATAAACTACAAGTGGTAAACCTAATTAGCGTGTTGCAGGAGAAAATCTCAGAGGATAATTGGAAGCATGGGGTTAAATCCACCAGGTGTATAAAGATTGATGGGGGTTCTAACAGATGTCAAGGATTTATAAAATAATCTATCCATTAACTTGTTAATTAATCCGTTCTTCACAGATTCACATAGATTTGTTCATAAGGATCCAAACTTGAAAGACAAAAACAAATGATTACCTGACCACTTAAGAGGAGATTATAAGGAACCGTGTGATTCTGGTTGATCAGAGAAACAATCTATCCAAAATTAACTTTTGTGCAACTTGAAAACCCAATATCGTCATCTTTCTGCTTTTTCATCTTCTTGATTTAATCACCCACCGAGATTATGCCTCTTTAAACATCATCTTGATTTTAAAAATTGTTGAGATCTTATTAAATTAATTCATCTCCAATTCAGGGACAGAAAACCCTAATTTTTCAGCCTGTGCAACTTGAAAATCAAATCATTGTCCCAAGAATTGAATACCCAAATCGACTTAAACCGAAAAGTTGAATAGATCAGAGAAAAAAACAGCCTTCTTTTTCTCGATCCTTTAATCTGAGTTTCTTTTTCTTCTTTTTCTTCATCTTCGATCTTATCACCCACTAAAATTGTCTACCCTTTGAAACCATTTTTAAAATCTGATCTCAAATCTTAACAGCAACATCCATGAATAATTTTACCATCAGAGCCCAAATCTGGCTAATTAGCCACTCATTTTTTTGAAGAAAATTTTCAGAGAAGGGGAAAACTCGTAAAAAAAACGGGTTCTTCTGTGGGAAAGCGCTAAGGGGTTTCGATTCGCTACATGAGTCATTGTACATCCTTTTCTAACCTGCTTCACGTTATCATTATCAAATCAATCGTATTTTGTGCTAAAAGTAATTTTTGGTACAATTGTCAATTATAGTTTATTCCTTTTGTTTTTAAGAATTTTTGATAAATAGTTGGATCTTGTGGCCTATATTTCCAAACAATCACAATCAACAAAACTTACATCTAGCTGCAACTTGATCGTGATTTTCGCCGTTGTAGGAGTAGAAAATCCTACCACTACATCCAAAGAATCTCAAGACATGCTTAAAGAAGTCAAGTAAAGAAGAGAAGTAGAAGGGCACAAGATATACGTGGTTCGGCAAGATTACCTACGTCCACGGGGTGAAGGGATGATCTTATTACTCTTTTCACGATTACAAATTATGTGTTTTCTCTCTATCTCTTGGTATGCTCTCTTGCCTCTCTTCTCCCTTGCCTCTCTAGCTCTCTACATGATCCATACTTATAGCTATAGAATGCTGATACAACGATATTACAGTGTTGGGCCTGATCTGACTCCTCGATGCTCTTCTCGGATGTCTTCCCGATGCCTCACCCGGTCTTCCCTATTGCTCGAGTCGAAGCGTATGGCCGAGCGGTAACATCATCCGATATCGCTGGTTAGGTAGGGGGGATCAGCGTCGCCTTTGAAATTCCTGGCCGAGTCTTACTTTGACCGAGTCTTTCTTATCTCTTCACCAACCCTGTCAGAGCATTAATTCCCCTCGAACTCGACGAGCATCACATCAGAACTTTTCCTCCATCATGTCGGCCTATCGAGCTGTCTTTGTTCCTCTTTCCTCGTGCCCAGACCTGGTGCGGTGATTCAGTGCTTCTAGTGTTCGTCTCTCGCCCGTACGCCCTTGGTTAGGATGGTTCCACCTGGCTCCATGGATTATTTACACCTACATTTATGCCCCTTCTTCCACTCGTGTGATCGACACGTGGGGAAGAAACCGCCTCGTCTTCCCACGTCCTCGGTCATGCCGGGTTTTCCGCCATGCTGTTCCCCACTTCCTTCGTGCGTTGCAACCGGTTCACCTCCCTCGTCGGTTACCATCGGACAGGCTTATAAACCTGACTCTAAACCTCATTCCCTCTTTATTTTTTCTTCGCCATCTTTCTCTTTCTCTCCGTTCTCTGTCTACTTCTCCTTCATTGTCATCCGCTATTTTTCCACAGGTTTCTTTCCTTTCTTCTCCATCGTTCTGCATCTTCTCAGTTTCCGTCACCGCTGCAACTTCCGATCCCGGCTGTATTTTTGCCCCTCCTGTCGTTCCTTCTACTAATTCTCATGGCGTCTTCAACTCCCTCGATGACGGAAAAAAGGTGCGTGAGTTATGTGTGTTCTGATGACGACGGCGTATCCCTTGATTCCCTGTTTGTCATTGAGAGTCCCTCCAAGTATGATTATCGCGCTCTAGATTCTATCTTTCCTGATGATCCTTCTTCGTTTTGTTGTAGGGCTGACAAGAGAGCTGCTAAGGACTTATCGGATGAGCAATTTGTTCAACAGTTAAAAGATGAGTTCGACCTCCATGGGTATGACGTCAGGCTCTTGTCAGGCCAAAAAGGTGTTCTGAGAAAAGATGATTGTTTGAGGTTTCCACATTCAGCCGAGGCGACCATTGTTACCAGGGGCCAGCTAGAGCTCGGGCTGCGTTTCCCTTTGTATGATCCTAGCCGCCCATTCTGGTACGAGGCCCTTTCTAAGATTCGCCCGTCCCGCGCCTTGGCTCATTGGAATGGCAACACTTTCCGTATTATGTCCGAGTGGAAGAGGCGTAGCCGAGGCGAGTGTGCTCCTACTGCTTGGTCTACTTACGATCCTTCCCAAGCGAGCGACTATACTCCTGCCAGTTTTGTTGATAATTATCGGAGCGGGACCACTACCAACGGCGATCTTTAGGTTTCGCCGCCAGCCCTCATCGCCATAAGACTCTTCCCGAAGGTGTCGGGAGACTTGCTGGATGAGGATCCCGAGGGAAGAGTTCCAATAAGCATGCCCGTCACACTAATGACGGGGCTTGGGATCTGGTTCCATTGGCCATTTTCGGCCCTCTTCTAAGTGGCAAATTTCCTCCTCCGGCCGAGTCTTATCCTTTCTGGGTGGTCAATATCGATCGGGTAAGTGTATTTCTCTATTTTTCTAGCTTGATCGATTGGCTCGGGCGACGTTTTAATTTTGGTGTTTTCCAGACTAAGTCCCAGGGTGTTCCTACTGAGCCTCTTGTTCATCGGAAGAGGGATAGAGTTGCAGGAGCCGAGGAGGAGACATGGAAGGTAACAAATATACTCATTTTTTATTTGACGTACATGTACGTGCCCCTATTTGTTGCCTTGCATGGTTATGACATCGGCTCCTGTGCAGAAGCTGAAAGTTGACAAGGCTGGTGGTGCTTCGGCGAGGGACGGTGAGGATCCCGATGATCGGCTGACTTTATCACATTTCCTGAGGAAGTCGCCTCAGAAGTCTTCTGATGTTTCATCTACCCGTGTAGGTGGAAAGCCCAAGGGGAGGGGCAAGGAACTCAAGGACGATGTCCCTGCCCCAGAGGAGAGTGCGCCCCGGGAGGTAACTAGTGAGGGGGTTGTTCTCGCCGATGGCGTTGTGTATCTCATGTCTGATGGTGATGATGATGACGGTCTTTTTGATGAGGAGGATGACGTCGTCAATGATAAAGACAAGTAGGGACAGGCGGATAAGTCGGGTGGTGTTGGAGGTCTTGCGAATACTCGCGATGTAGAGAATGTTGCTGATGGAGGCGAGTTGCCAAAGTCTCTTTCTTCCGTGGTTCCTAATTCGGGCAGCAGTACCTCCTTCACCGTTTTGGGCCCTATGTGCAACTCTCTTGGGGCCCTTATTTCTCCGGATTTTGCCTCTCTGTCCGATGAGGAGAAGATCAATCTTTGTTTCATTGTATGAGGCTGGTCTGAAGAGCACTTTTGATCTGCTGGTGAGTTTGTTTCTCGGAAAATGCCCTCGTGTTTTGTGTTATGTGCTGATCATGATGGTGTTTGTAGGATATCAACCGCTCGTTGTTGAATGCTGCCATCCAACGCATGGAGGTCGCCGAGAGGGAGAGTCTTCGCCTCTTGTTACAGCAAGAACGTGAACGATCTCGGAAGTTGGAGAAGGAGTTTGCCGAGGTCCAAGGTACTTATTTTACTTTCAACTAGTTATGATTGATCTTGTAGTGCCAATATCCTGAGCTTAGTACTCCCTGCCTAGCCAAATCTTCTAGTGCGGAGGCCGACGCGCCACGAGGTATCGTTTGTTGAAAAGGGAAGTGAACATAGAACGGGATCATGTTTCGAACTTGCAACGAGAGGATAGTTAACAAGGATGCTAAGATCGATCGTTTAGAGACCGATATTGAAGATCTTCAGTCCAAACTACATCGCTACGAGACTTTTGAGTATGTCCCCGAGGAAATTGACAATCTTAGGGCGAACTTAGCTCGGTTCCAGGGGATTGCTGCCGATAAAACGTTGTTGGCCGACAACTTAGAGGGTCAGTGCGGTTGGTTGAGACTTCAGGTTCGAGATTTGCATGCAGATCGTCTCCGGATCTTGGTGGAGAGGGATACTTCCGAGAAGTGTAGCCGAGAATCCCTTGAGAAACTTAACGAATCCAAAAAGGTTTCTGAGGAGTTGGAGTGGGTTCGCTCTCAACTATCAGGTTTGCAGATAGCCCACTCCCGACAGAGGGCCGAGTGGAGTGATCACAAAAAGTCTTGCGCCCCACCAATGAGTTTGACAAAGATATTTAGAGCTTTCTTGAAGTTGTCTTATCTCGAGTGTAGCCCACCCGAGTCAAGAGACCATTAGGGTAGTTGCCCCTTTGTTGGAAGGTGGTGTGCCTCATGTTGCGCTTTTCTTGTCGTTGTCTTAGTGTGTTATTGTGTGGACCGACCGTCCTTGTTGTTTTGGCAGTAGAAGCGAGAAGAAGGCGGCATCGTTGGAAGAGGAGAATGCCCGATTGAAGGGAGGGAGGCTCACTGCTCGAGCGGGTGGCCACTGCCGAAGCGGCGTCGGTACAGCTGGCACAGAATCTTACTGCTGAGAAGGCGAAGTTTAATGATGAACTTGTCTCGAAGGTTAAAGCCGGTGTGAAGGCAGTGCTTGATAAGAAGCGGGCCGATGCCGCTGCTAAAAAGGCGATTCCGGGGCCTATCCCTTCGAAGGAGTGAACGTGTATTTTGCAGCGCTGCGTCGCTTTCTTACCCTTTCCCTTGGGTTGTAATCCGCTCGAACACCTTTAATTTCTTGCAAACTTTTTAATGGGGGTCTTTGCGTCGCGGTTTGGTTGTTTTTCTTGATACTGACGCTATTATGCATGTTACTGTCCTTATTTATGTTGATTTGATGATGTGTGGTTTGCTTTCGTGACCTTGTTATGTGTTCCTGCATGAATAGATAGGTTAGTCATAAATGTCGTTTCTGTCGAACACACTCAACAAGGAGGATCATCGGGCCCGATGCCATGTCCTGATTGAGGTATCTCATCACCGTCTTTCGAGATCTAGTGGAAGGGTAGTTGGTCTTCCCTAGTTTCTATGGGATCGACATCCCAAGAAGTTATCGATTAATCTTCTTGGGCAAGTGATTTCGGCCACTTGCGAGGAGAGCAATGTTGGTCGCTCGATTGTCGAGTACTCATGCCTCGACAATCGGCCCTTTGGTTTCCAACCGCCAGGCCCTTGGACTACCTCGGCACTTGCAAACTGCCATCGCCCCGAGTTCGAATAGTCCGTCTTAGTGTAAGTCGCCCCGGCACTTGCACAATGCCATCGCCCTGGGTTCGAAACGACCATTCAGACGCACTTGTCATATTTCCAACCCCACGCGGCCTTTCACGGAAATAAATGACAAGATATCTTACCTGGTTTCATGGATGATATAGCTTTAGTCGCGCAGCATTCCACGGTCGTGGCTCAGGTGTTCCGTCCGGTTTTAGTATCTTGTATGCCCCTTCTCCGACCTTCTCAACAATAGTGTAGGGTCCTCCCCATCGTGGTGCAAGCTTACCGCCCTTTTTGTCACGCTCATAACTAGGTAGATGCTTTAGTACCAACTGTCCTGGTTGGAATTCTCTGGGTCGAACCCGTTTGTTGTATTCTCTTGTTTCTTCTAGGTCGTCGAGTTTAGCCAGGATAAGATCTGCTGAGATGTTTCGCCTCCATGCTTCGGTCCTTGTGGTGGGTATCATCGCCTCTGTGGGCAGGATGGCTTCGGTCCCGTATGTTAACATGAAAGGTGATAATCCGGTCGCCTCTCTGCGAGTTGTCCTATATGCCCATAAAACGTTGTAGAGTTCTTCGCACCATTCCCCATATTCCCCGTCAAGCTTCTTCTTCATGTTATCGGCGATAGTCTTGTTTGTGATCTCGACCTGTCCATTGCTTTGGGGGTACAGGGGCGTAGACTTGCTCTTTCGGATGTTGTAAGTGTTGAATAGCAGGTCGATGTTCTTGCCTTGTAATTGTTTCCCGTTGTCAGAGACGATTCTGCCCGGGACTCCAAAGCGGCATATGATGTGTTCCCAGATGAATCGAAAAACATCTTTATCCCGTATGTGTTTTAATGGAGCGGCCTCAACCCACTTGGTGAAATAGTCGGTGGCTACAATTAAGTACTTCCTTTGTCCCGATCCGACATGTAATGGTCCCACGATGTCGATTCCCCATTTAGCGAAGGGCCCAGGGACTGATGACAGAGTTTAATGTTACGGCCGGTGCATGTATCTTCTTCCCAAATTTTTGGCATTCGTCGCAAACGAGGGCCATATGCTTCGCGTCCTCATTCATGTATGGCCAGAAGTATCCCATGGTTTTAGCTCGTGCCGCTAGGCTACGACCCGAGCTGTGGTTTCCCGCATCCCCATAGTGCAATTCGTTGAGGATCATGTGCCCCTCCTCCTTACTCAGGCACTTTAGCAATGGCCCTAGATATGACTTTCTGTATAGGGCGCCATCTCGAAGTTCGTACGCAGCGGCTTTGCTCTTGATCTTGTTGATCTCAGGCCGCCCCTTGGGCAACTTTCCTATTTCGAGGTATTCGTGAATCGGTTTCCTCCAATCATCGGCCCGATATTGATCAGTAGTGGTCGCCGCGACATGTGCGCCGATATCCACGATCTCGGGTATTGAAGGCATTAGGACCCTCATGATCCTGATACCTTCAACGCTTGAGTCTGTCAACATGGAAGCAATATACGCTAGGGCGTCCGAGTGGCGATTGTCCTTCCTACAGATGTGTCGAAACTTGATGCTCGGTATCTGGCCGATGTAGAATTGGATGAGCTCCCAGTATTTCTGTAGTTGAGGGTCATGTATGGCGTACTGCCCATTGATTTGTCGGACAACCAGCTGGGAGTCGCTCGTAAGCCGTACCTCTTGGATTCCCATCTCCACTATCAAGCGCAAGGCATGTACTACCGCCTCGTATTCTGCGACATTGTTAGTTGCCTTAAACTCGAGCCTAAAGGAGTGGACCATCTTTTTCCCCTTTGGCGTCGTGAAGACCAATCCCAAGCCCGACCCATCTTTATTGGATGACCCATCCACGAAAACCTCCCACCGTGTCGGGATGCATGACTCGAGCAGGGTCGGATGGGTCTTCTCGGTCCTTCCTCCATTCCGAGGTATATCTTCTACTTCGTCTTCGTCGCCGAGGGGAAGTCCGCAGAAATCGGCCATTGCTGTGCTTTTTTTACATTGTTCTCATCTCGTAAACGATGTCGAATCGCTTTATTTGCGCACTCCACTTGGAGATCCCCCGACACAGGCTGCACTTTGTCGAGTCCGACTCTATGGGGGACTTTGTAAGCACCCTAATCTTGTGGGTTTGAAAGTATGTCCGAAGCTTCGCGTTGCAAACACTAGTGCTAATATCGGTTGCTCGATCTGGTGTAGTTCCTCTCATTTGGGCTCATGGTCTTGCTTATGAAATACACCGGCTTTTCTTCCCCCCCCCGCGTTCTTGACTAGGACGGCGCTGATGGCGTGACTAGTTGCCCCAAGGTATAGCGTTAGTATGTCCTCAGGCTCGGGTCTTTGCAACACCGGTAGACTCGCGAGATGTTGCTTTATCTTTTGAAACGCTTCTTCACACTCCTCGGTCCATTTAAACTTCTCTCCTTTTCGTAGCGTCCCGAAGAAGTCCTTGCATTTGTCGGATGACCGAGAAATGAATCGCCCTAAGGCCGCCAAGTTCCCATTCAATCGTTGCACGTCTTTTACCGTTACAGGCGACGGCATTTCCACAACGGCTCTGACCTTATCTGGGTCGGCCTCAATTCCTTTGTCGGTGATTATGTATCCTAAGAACTTGCTCGAGGTGACCCAAAAGGTGCACTTGGCCGGATTGACCCTCATCTTGTATCTTCTCATGGTTTGAAATATGCCTCGAAGGTCGTCGATGTGCTTGTCGGCCACCTTGCTTTTGACCAACATATCGTCCACATACACCTCAATGGTGTCGTGTATTTTATCTTCGAACATGTCTTCCACCAACCTTTGATAGGTGGCGCCGGCATTTCTCAATCCAAATGGCATTTTGGTGTAGCAACACAGTCCTCTCGGTGTGAAGAAGGATGTATGTTCTTGATCTTCGTGGGCCATGGGTATTTGATTGTACCCTGAGTATCCGTCCATGAGAGTTATCGCCTTATACCCGACAATGGATTCCACTAGCTGATCGATCTTTCGGGAGAGGGAAGCTGTCCTTTGGGCACGCTTTGTTCAAGTCACTATAGTCTATGCAGATTCGCACGCCCCCATTTCTTTTAGGGACTATCACCATATTAGATATCCATTGTGGGTATTGGGCCTTTCGAATGATTCCCGCTGCATACAACTTCTTCAATTCGGCCTCCACCGCCGGTTGTAGCTCGGGTGCGATTCTTCTCATCTTTTGTCTGATAGGTTTGAACTTGGGGTCTATCCGCAGGTGGTGCGAGCAGACTTCCGGGTCAATTCCTTCCATATCGTGCATTTGCCAAGCGAATATGTCCATGTGCTCCTTCAGAAGGGTTATCAACTGCTGAGATTGTTCGTTTGTTAAGAGGGACCCTATTTTCACTAATCTTGGCTCCTCCTCGGTGCCCAGATTGACTTGTCGGGTTGGCTCTAGGGCCGAGAAATTTTGCTTTGGTTCGCGGTTGTAGTCGGCTCTCCGTGATTGCTATAAGGTCTCTTTCTCGCCGGCTTCATAGGTAGAAATGGCTTGTGACATTATCCTTTCTAGCTCCTCTCCCGCCTTCATTTCCTTAGACTTGTTCTTTTCTTGTTGTTTTCTTGACCGCCTCTCCTCAGTCTCCGCCGGACGTCTATTTGCACGCACTTCCTTGCTGCCTGGGGATCGCCTAGTACCTCTACCACTCCTCGATAAGATGGGAACCGCAATCTCTGATGATAAGCCGAGGCGACCCCTTTAATTCCCGCAAGCCAGGGCCGACCCAGGATTGCTTCGTATGGTGACACGACATCGACCATGCAAAAGGTGGTGAGTGTATCAAGGAATCCCTCTCCGTCTGAGACTCGGAGGGTGGCTTCTCCCTTTGGTACTGTTACTGTACCGTTGAAGCCGTAAATTCGATAGGTTGACGGAACCAGGATGTCATCGGACAACTCCATCCTCTTGAAAGTGTCATAGAACAGTACTTCGACCGAGTTGCCGATGTCCATTAATATCCTGCGGACGCCCCATTCCTCGATCAGTAGGGTTATTACTAAGGGATCCCCGTGTGCTTGGCCGTTCAATGGGACGTCTTTCGCCGAGAAGGTGATCGGCTGCATCATCCATGGTTCCATGGGTAGAGTCTTGGCCACACTGAGGATTTCCTTGCCTGATCGATCCCTTTTATGAATTCTCGAGGTGATACATGTTCCCAAGTCGTACCCCTGAGTTGCCGAGTGTGATATGGTGTTACGGGCGGTGGGTGTCGCGATTAATTCTTATTTGGTGCACTGGGACGTCTGGTTCAGCAGGTGTCGGCGATGTCTTGACGAAATGCCGTAAATATCCATCTCGGATCAGGTGCTGGACGATGTCTTTCACTTCCCTACAATCATTGGTTGAATGGCCGCGGAACTGATGATAGTGGCAGAACTCCGGGTGGTTCCTTGTTCCATCGAACTGAATTCCCCGAGTCTTGGGATATCGGATGTCATTCCTCTTTTCGACTTCCTTGAATACTTCTTCCAATGGTGCATTTAGCGGAGTATAAGATCTTGGCTCGTGGCGAGGCTTCTTTCCTTTCTCGACCCAAACTTTTTTGTTTTCGCCCTGGTGCTGGGCACCCGGCCTTTCTCGGATCGTTTCGTGGCTTCTCGCGGGGTGGCCTCTTCTGCGGTGCTTGCCTCTTGTATTCCCCTATCTTGCGCTCCTTCCTGAATCTCCTCTAAGGCGATATAGTGCTCTTGCATCTTCCGGATCTCTCTTAGTGTCTTAGGCTTCTCCGTGTACATTGCCACCCAGATGGGATCCGACTTCCTTAGCGAATTCTCAAAGCCGAATATCTGTTGGTCGACCGGTGCTTTCCCTATATCCGTACATAACTTTCTCCATCTGTCCGTTAAAGAGCGCAACGGCTCCCTGAGTCTTCGTGCTAGGGTGAACAACTTGTCGACTCTGGGCCGAGCTATACTGTTATGCATGTAAGTCTCGATAAAGGTTTCCACCAAAACTGCATAGCTCCCAACGGATTTATCGGGCAGGGTGTAGAACCAACTCTTTGCCTCACCCTCCAAACTTGCCGGGAAAAATTTGCACATGACCACATCATGATTCTTCCACTGTAGCAAGGACATGCCGTACATTTTGATGTGCTCCCCTGCGTCGCCCGTGCCATCAAACCTAGATGGGAAGATTGGCAGCGTACACTTTGGTGGAAACGGAGTCCGATCCAATTCCCTGGTAAACGGCGTCTTCTGGGCTTCACTGATTACTTATGCTAACTTATCGTCCTCGTTATCTCCGGTCAGTTTTTTGACCATCCGCTCGAGCCGCTCGATTTTTTGTTTGGTGGATGCGTCCGTGCTTTCATTGGTCGCTTCTTCATCGGCCGAAGAATCCTCGGCTGGCCCATACCCTTCTCTTGGCCGATTAGGGTCGGGTATGCGTTCTCGGCTTGGGGAGAGGGGTGGGGCGTTCCTCGGCGGAGTGTGGTTGCTAGAGGCGCCTCGGCTCGATGATCCTCTCGACCCCGTTCTCCTGTTACGGAGTTGGTAATTTTCATATTCTAATGCTAGGTTTCTCCTTTGCAGTTCTCTCATTAGGTCTTCTTGTCTTCTTTGGCTTGCCAGTATAGCGAGTAACATTGGGTCGGTGCTCTCATGACTAGAGTGGCCATTCACTTGGTGTCCTGTTGTGTTAGGGGGTGGGGGTGGGGGTCTCGTAGTGAGAACGACAGGGGAGTCGATCGGAGCTCTTGGATGATCGGCCGCCACCGGGGAACAATCGGAGCCCCGGGGTGGTTGGCCGATGCTGGGGGAACAGTCGGAGCTGCGGGGGTGGGTCTGGGGGAACAGTCGGAGCTGCGGGGTGGTCGGCCGCTACTGGGGGGATGTCCCGATTGTGGTCGCCCCTTGCCAAGTGTACTCTCCTAAGCCTCTCAGCCTCTCGTTCTAGATCTCGCTGGTACTCTGTCGGTTGTCTTTCTCTCCTTTGTCCCTCGCGTACTGTCTGCACTTCCTCCTCCTCCTCGGTATCCGATGCAGTTCTTCCATCTTCCATGTTGTCCTCATTCCTCGGCCCTATCTGGCTCGGGTTAATCCTCAACATCCCGGGTGGGAAATCGTCATCTCGGCCCAAATCGACCTCCTCGTCGACCGTAGTCATGCCTTTGATTAATGCCTGAGTCCCTCCCTGGTTGTTTGACCGATGATCGTCGTGTCGGGAACCTGTAAGCCCTTTTTGCACGCTAGATCCCGTCGTGACCCGAGTCCTTAGGATCCTACTCGTCCTGGAGGTGCTTGCCATTTCTTCCGATATCGTCTTCGTTCCCCGGCTCGCCCACCCGTTCGTACCTACGTCAGCAAAGTACACATCACTTATTTCGAATCGCTTCGAAAAGGTTAAGGATAGAGTACGGCCGTTACGTAGTGCAAGGCGGAAGAAAGGTTCTTGTAGTACACTTCCACTTATGCTAGCGTGTTGGTCTCAACAGTCAAATTGTTTTGGCCGTAAAGGACAATCTTTGAAAAGTTGTGTAGACACATCGCTTTCGGTACTTTTTTCCGTGCATTAATTACTACTTGTCCCAACATTCCTACCGCCGGAAGTCATTAATCTCCCCGCACGTTAAATCGGAAGATTTCTTTCTTGGCGACGATGGATGGCAATGACAACCCTCAACAGCCGCTATGTGTTGATGACCTTCCTATATGGGTTGCTTAGGAATTTCTTGGGGACGGTTGAACCGTAGGACTCCTACAGTTTCCTACTGATACTGTGAGGCTTCTAGCGTAGGATCACAATGAGACTCGCCCAACAAGCCGCTCACTGTACTCCTCCCAGCCGTGGTTTTCGAAAACTAAACTCAATGGTTCTGAGCTAGTCTTGTTTCCACCATTATTGTGCTTCATTCTAAAAAGAAGGATTTAAACGGCGAAACGAGCAAGTGAAGTCAAAAGTAAATAGAGACAAATGTATCAATATCCATCCTTAAATTCTGAAGGTGATCGTCAGGTGATAAATCTAGCAACCTAGGCGTTTCGATCGTTAGAGTTTTTCATTTAGCATCAACTATCTTCAATAGATGTTGATAGGAGCTGTCGAATCTCTCCTCTAACGAGGTTTGGAACGATAGGCGACGGCCGGCGAGGTGGGATTTCCTTCTAGCTTCTACCAACATCGGAAGATGTTATTTTGGGAGCTCACGGATCTTCCAACAGCTCGCAGAGGCGTCTCAAGCTAATAACCTAGCATTATGAAATAATCTTAACGACTCCGTTTTGAATGAAAGACAAGTTTTGCTAGGAAAACAAGGATAATAAACAAGAACACAAAGTGAACCTACATCAAACTCGATAAGACTTTGCTAGAAAAGCAAAAATAGAAAACCAAAAGAGTTTTTTCCCTTAGCGTCAACTAGCACACAAGGTGATTTAGGAGCTTGGATTTTCCTCTTTTGGTAACCGATTTCAAGGTATCCGAAGATGTTATACGGTCCCCTTAGTCGGCGCCAGAATGTAGGAGTAGAAAATCCTACCACTACATCCAAAGAATCTCAAGACATGCTTAAAGAAGTCAAGTAAAGAAGAGAAGTAGAAGGGCACAAGATATACGTGGTTCGGCAAGATTACCTACGTCCACGGGGTGAAGGGATGATCTTATTACTCTTTTCACGATTACAAATTATGTGTTTTCTCTCTATCTCTTGGTATACTCTCTTGCCTCTCTTCTCACTTGCCCCTCTAGCTCTCTACATGATCCATACTTATAGCTATAGAATGCCGATACAACGATATTACAAGGTGTTGGGCCCGATACTGGCTCCCTCGATGTTCTTCTCGGATGTCTTCCCGATGCCTCACCCGGTCTTCCCTACTGCTCGAGTCGAAGCGTGTGGCCGAGCGGTAACATCATCCGATATCGCTTGTTAGGTAGGGGGATCAGCGTCGCCTTTGAGATTCCTGGCCGAGTCCTACTTTGACCGAGTCTTCCTTATCTCTTCACCTACCCTGTCAGAGCATTAATTCCCCTCGAACTCGACGAGCATCACATCAGAACTTTTCCTCCATCATGTCGGCCTATCGAGCTGTCTCTGTTCCTCTTTCCTCGTGCCCAGACCTGGTGCGGTGATTCAATGCTTCTAGTGTTCGTCTCGCCCTGTACGCCCTTGGTTAGGATGGTTCCACCTGGCTCCATGGATTATTTACACCTACAGCCGTGAATACAGGAAGTATCACAGCTTTAGTGTAGTTACCATACCAATGAGCTAGACTTGAATGAACCCCCCGGCCAAAAACGAGTGCACCTTGGCCAGTTGTTTCGAAAGATACATAACAGTTTTTGAAAACAAAAATGATATAAATATCCTCTGGATTACAGCCAACTCTGAAAATAGCGACACAAAAATGCGTGCACCATGATCATTTCGTCACTCTTTCCACATTCATGCATGGACTTCAAAACTCTGACAGTCATAAGGGCAAACTTTGTCGAGCCGGGGACATTTTCCACCACAATCCAACACTGTAATCCTTTGCAACCATCCATGAATAGTCCTTTTCATGCAAGACTCCAAATTCTAAGAAGTAGAATTTCAGTGGTTTCCATACCTTATGTACTCCTTACCAGACAAAGGAATGGTGATAGAATCTCCACATCCACATTTTAACTTTAGATAATAACTTAAGAATCCTTAACTTACAACTTGAAAATTTCTTTTTTTGTGTTGCATTTAAGGGAGACCAAGTGGGGTGTCTTAAAAAGGACATATCATAATAAGTAAGCATCACACTCAAATTTATCGACCATTAAATTGCTGAAGACTAAATACGCTATAACTAACTCTGTCCATCTACACTATCATGGCTATATATACATATGCACCTATTGAGTGATCAGAAGCACTTACCTAAGAGTGAGTGCACATCATGGGTTACCTTAGAGTAAATGAAGTAGTGAGAAATAAAAATACCATTTCCAGAGTTAAGCTTATAATGAAGAAGTTAATGAGGAGAGTAGAACTCTCTATATTCAGACGGGAACTTGAAGGCGACTACGGCGAATATACTACGAGCAAAGTTGTCGATGGTTATAATTTCATGGGTTACGATGGCAGGGTGGTGGAAGGTCATTTTCCAGTTTTGACTATTGGCGGAGATCAACCGCCGAAGAAGTTTTTTGTTGGATTAAGATACTTAAACCATCCTGCATTTGTCAAGTTACTTGAAGAAAGAGAGAGCAAGTTAGGATTTGATCAACAAGGTGTTCTTGTCGTTCCCTGTCAAGCAAGTGAGCTTCAAAGTATGTTATCTTGGGTTTGATTCAAGAAGGTTTTAGTAGATGTTGTATAGAAAGAAAATCTCTAAACCCACTCTATATATTTATCAACATAGATTAATCAGGTAAATGAACTGAAAACCTAGCAAGATATGGAGAGAAACCTCAAGATTAATAATAAGAACACATGATATTTTTTCTTGAGGTTTTTCCTTCTAATCTTGTAAGGGTTGCTTTTCGTATAATCTTATCATATCTTGATTACGTACACTTGGATATGCAGAATGCACGCCATTTTTCGCATAGAATTGAGCTTATCGCTCTTCTTTTTACTATGTTTTGTTTGGATATTGGGTCCTTGGTCGACGTTGTTTCTATATGTCTAGTGTTTTATACCAACTTATTGGAATGTTTATGGGGTTGTAATATTAAAGATGAATACATATGTTATGCTATATTAATGAAATGATTAATTATTTGAGAAATTATTTGTAATAAGGGATATTATGCGACCTTTAACTTTTTCCAAAAAAAAAAAAGACATTTAACTTTTTGCTTTGCTAAAGCCTAAAGAGGTATTCACTCGGAAAGCAAGTGTTTGCCAAAAATAGAAATAATTTCAAGAATCATCTCCACCTCTATTGCAATTGCAAAACAACACATCATAATTGACAACGTGCTTAAAAGACATGATAGATCAATGACAACACCATAAAAGAAAAAGAGAATTCCTTCCAAACAGACGTATAAAAATACTAGATCGGTTTTTAACTGTATGTCATGGATCAAGTAGAGGTGAGAGTCACGGAAAACTCAAATTTGGCAACATATGATAATGTTTAAAACTCGGTCCGATACTTTTTGATCATGTATCCGTAACTCATCCAATGTACCCATAGGCTGCGCGTCTTCTTGTAGCCGGCACATTGTTATTTTGCCAACAAGAAGCTTTATAGGAGATCACTTTCATTTCGTAGGCCATGGGAACATGCACCAGTCTGCTAAGCTAGCCGGTACATTGTATTCCGATGTTATTTTTGCAAACAAGAGTATCTTTAAGAAATCATTCCATTTCGTAGGGCATAGGATCATGCACCAGTCTGCTAAGCCGATATGTAACTATGTCTAGTATCAATTTTAGGGTCTACCAATTAAAAAGCTGCTTGCAGATATTTGTAAGAAAACCCAAAGCAAATTACTGGACTGCAAATTTGACACGTGACCGCAAACATTTCCATGAGTGTCAATTCTCATAGACGATTATTTCTGTCTACAGCAATAATGATCGGATAAACCATCTCTGTCTAACTAGATTGTAGTACACTGAACAAAAATGGCGTCTTTGCTGCCTTCATCCCTCACATTTCAGCTTAAACAAAACCCAAATTTAGCAAAGCCCAGAATTAATTCATCAATATCCTCTTCACTTTCTACAGAAAAATGGGTTTCGAATTTGCAATCAAAATCATTGAATTTCGCACTCTCTAGTGCCCTGGCTCTTGGATTATCTCTTTCTGGTAATACTCACTCAAGTTCTTTATTTTTGGTTTGAAAATGAAACAAAATTGTTGGGGATTATATTTTGTTTTGATTCAGAGACAAAATGTAGGAGTTGGTATTGCTGAGGCGGCATTGAGTGGTGTTAATAAGCCAGAATTGCTGCCTAAAGATTTCAGTACTGTCATTGATGTTGCTGGGTTCCTTTCTGCTGGTCAGGTATGAAATTTGAAAAGTCTAATTCATTGTTTTTGAAATAAATGAAGAAAATGGGTTTTGATTATGTAGTTGGATTCTTTGCAGGAAAGGCGTCTTGCTCAGGAGATTGCTAATATTGAAAAGGATACAGGATTCAAGCTTAGGATATTGGCTCAGAATTATCCTGAGACACCTGGTAAGATTTTATTTCCTAGGTGGGCGCTAAATTAAGCGATCATCTTGGGGTATAATGTAGTTAAACTGTTAATTTTTTGACATATGCAAGGGTCTGTTGTTGTTGCAGGGTTAGCAATTAAAGATTATTGGCAAGTAGATGATAGAACTATTGTATTCGTAGCTGATCCGACATTTGGTAGAGTAGTTGTGCTCATGTACATTCTCTTTTTTCTTTTCAATTTGTATAAAGTGACTCTTATGGTACCCTTTCTGTTGCTGCTTTCGTTGATCAGGCAATATCTTGAATTTCAATGTGGGGGCTATAGTTGATTTAGACATACCTCGTAGCTTTTGGAGTAGATTGGCAGGGAAATACGGAAACATGTTCTATTGGAAGGAAAAGGTGATGATCAATTGCATTTTCTTAGTGCTATTTGTAAATCATGGAAGACATTTTGTGGCAGTTGATGTGGTTAAACAACAAACCCGAAATAATTTGAATCCTATTTTGCTAGTCCTAAGAACCACATCTTGCCACATTGTCAATTTGATTTGCACACATCAGCTGCCATCTTATGTATTGTCAGGCTAATGTTGTGCTCGAAATATTTGTAAACTTGATTTTCATAGAGTTGGTTTGGATTTATGACTGAGACAGGGTGAAGATGCATCAGTTGAAGCTGCCGTCATGGCAATATCACAATGCTTAAGCGAACCTGTCGGCCCTACTAATTGCTCGGAGGTGAAGTGATATATCAGCAGAGTAAGTGTTTACCCTCAAACTCGCCATTTGCACAAATTATGCTCACAGATAAGCCTTGTTACAACTCCTTTCCATCTTACTTTGCTTGGTGAGTTTGTATGACTTTAAGTCCAAATCTGGTGGATTTTCTTTCAGTATCAGTGTTAATCATTGCATCGGTTTTCCCAATTTGGAGTCAAACAATGTGTTAAATAACGATAATTTGAAGTGGTACATTATATTATGGATCAAAGTCCAATGATTCACACTGCTCACCTAGTGGCCAGTATTGACTTCTATTATTCTATTTGGCAAGTAGATTAAATCAAATAGAGATAAGAAGTGTCGTTGGCATAACCACATTTACACTCGATCTACTTTGAACAGCAAATGATATATTAGTATACAAATCAATACAAGACCATGCTTCAAAAAAAAAAATTACAAGACCAAAACTATTTGATCAGGTTACTCCAAATATTACTCACTTTCATAGTTTTATTTGGATTAGCACAAAGCCAATAGAAAACTAAGTGTCTCCTTTTCCTATTCTTTGACTAAACTAGTTCAGAGAAATCATTTTTCACTTCATTTCTTATTGATATAGAGAGTATGGAGGTATTCTACTTTTTCTGTAACTTCCTTCTGCTATTGATATTCAGTGAGCCAGTATCTTCTTCTTTGCAAAAACAACAGGAGTTACAGAGAAGTGCTGTGGTGGAGAGTTTAATGAGATTCAAGCAGTCTTCAATTCAGAGAGACCCCAGTGGTTATTTAGCTAGCTGGACCACTAATACTACCAGTAATTCATTATCATCAACTCCTTGTGCTTGGAACGGAATTATATGCTCCATCGATGGCCAAGTTACGGCTCTTAATTTTACTAACGCTAATCTCACCGGAAATCTGCACACTGACGACATCAAATCTTTAGGAAATCTCAAACATCTTTACTTGGGAGGTAACTACTTTTTTGGTGATCCATTCCATGACATAACTCTTCCTTGTACATTGGAAACAATCGATTTGTCTTCTAATAATTTCACATCACCCATCTCTCTATTCTTGTCGCCATACTGCAATCATCTCACTTCACTCAATCTCTCTTACAATTCAATTCCAAATGGTAGTTTTGCATTTAGTCCTTCTCTGCGGGTTCTTGATCTTTCAAATAACAATATTTCTGGAAGATTGTCAGACCTCAATTTTGGGGGCTGTGGTAATCTAACATTACTTGATCTATCTTTTAACAACATAACTGGATTACATCCTATGTTATTAATCAGTTGTAGTCAGCTTAAGGTTCTTGATCTCAGTTCAAACTGTTTTACTGGTAATATCCCCCCTTTTGGGTTTTGCTCATCCTTCAATTCTACCCTGGAACTGGAAAAATTAAGCTTAGCAGGCAACTATTTATCAGGGTCAGTACCTTCAGAGCTTGGAAACTGTAAGAACTTGAAGGCAATTGATCTTAGCTTCAATTACTTAAATGGTTCTATTCCTACTGAAATATGGGCACTTCCAAATCGCACAGATTTGATTATTTGGGCAAACAATCTTGCAGGGGAAATCCCTGTCAACATCTGTGAAAATGAAAGTAGTTTGGAAACTTTAAATCTGAACAACAATTTTATCACCGGAACTATTCCATCTTCTATTGGTAATTGCAATAATCTGGTTACTGTTTTACTCTCCAGCAACAGGCTAACTGGAAAAATTCCATCCTCTATTCAAAACCTCCAGAAGCTCAGTATTCTTCAATTAGTTAACAATTCTCTAAGTGGAGAGATTTCACCAGAGCTAGGGAAATGCAAGAGCCTCATTTGGCTTGAGCTACAAAGAAATAACTTTAGTGGTTCAATTCCACCGGAACTAAGTGACCAGTCAGGCTTGATTTCTTTTTCGTTCAACTTTGGTTCACTGCGATACTTGACAAAAGAAGTTACATATTGTAGAGATGTTGAAGGAGGACTAATTAGTTCTGACGGAATCCGATTAGAGAGGCTTGCAGAGTTTTTAACTTGCTCATATTCTAGTAATCTATTTATTACAGATATCAGTAACTTAACTTTAAAAAACAGCAGCATGCTCAAACTTGACCTTTCCTCCAATTCTCTGACAGGAAATATTCCTAACAGCCTTTTTCCCATGATTTCTCTTTCAGATTTGAATTTGGGATACAACAAACTTTCAGGAAACATTCCTTATAACATTGGAGAGCTGAGAAATCTTGGAATTCTAGATCTCTCACATAATAAGTTTGAAGGACCGATTCCAGAGACTCTGGGTCGTCTTACTCTGCTATCCCATCTAGATGTGTCGAGCAATTATCTCAACGGTTCTATCCCTTCTGAAGGGAGCATGATAACTTTTCCTGCTCGGAGATTCGAGAATAATTCTGGTTTATGTGATTATCCGTTGCCTCCTTGTACGTTTGATAAGGGAACATATTTAAGTTCGCCAGAGGAGGAAGAGGAGTGTGAACACCGATTGTTGGTTCCACAACCAATTGATTGAAACAATAAAACAGTAAACAAATTGAATGAAAACAAGAATCATAAGCTGATAATATGAGGTGCAATAAGAGTAAGAAGACATCAACACAAGTGATTTACGTGGTTCGGCGTTGCCTACATCCACGGGGTAATGATAGTGTGAGTTTTATTAAGTATTGGTTTCATTACAAAGGTGATGAAGCTCCATTAGAGATGGAGTTTTGTGAGAGAAGTCGAGAAGGAAGGAGGCCTCTCTTTCTAACCTAATAATGTTTCTTTATATAGGATGAGTGGTTACAAGCATTTTACTAAACTATCCTTAGCTTAGTTTCTAAGCAGACTCAGAACTGATTCCGTGTGCGCGGTTGTATCATTGCGTCCAGCTTCGGCTCGTAATCTCCGTCCATGTGTCAAGTTATCTTTTTGGTGTATACAATTTGCCCCTTTTCTCGAGGGTTGTTGGTGAACAATCCTTGAGAAATATCACTTCCCCCTTGTTTGTCATTGCCTCGTTGTCGGCCATGCCCCTTCATGACATGGCTTCGCACAGTCCTAGGTCCTGCCCCTTTGTGACATGGCTTTGCTCTTTCGTATTGGCACAGGTATTGGAGCCAAAGATAAGCTTCGTATTTTCCTCTGGCTACTCGGACTTAGGTATGTGCGAACCAAAGGAAGTCTTTGTAATTGTCTTTGGCTGTGGAGTACATTCGAGCCAAAAATAGGCTTGGGTAGTGGACCTGAGGCTTCAGAATTGATGTTTCTAGATTGAAGCTTCGGGCCATGAGTTGAGCATCGGAAACTCGCGGAATTTTCTTTCGTCGTTGAAGGATAAACCCGCGGATAACGCTCCTTCTCACTGGTCATAATTAGCATGCTAGGGATTGATATCAATTTGCCGTCTTCTTGGCTTTTCTTGCTAGGCTTGTAATCAACTGTTGTGTACTGGATCAAACTTTAGCGTTTGAATATGAATTTGTCTTTTGTTGAATTCGCATCTATTGGCCTTATAAATCAAGTTAATATAACGAGATGTTGATCTTTTGAAAGTGTATTGTTCGTGCAATTCCGTAGATTGATACCCTCAGAATCGTCTTGCGTGCAATTTCGTAGGTTGATATCCACGGAATCGTCTTGTGTGCAATTCCGTAGGTTGATATCCTCGGAATCGTCTTGCGTGCAATTCCGTAGGTTGATATCCTCGGAATCGTCTTGCGTGCAATTCCGTAAGTTGATATCCTCGGAATCCTCTTGCGTGCAATTCCGTAGGTTGATATCCTAGGAATCGTCTTGCGTGCAATTCCGTAGGTTGATATCCTAGGAATCGTCTTGTGTGCAATTCCGTAGGTTGATATCCTCGGAATCGTCTTGCGTGCAATTCCGTAGGTTGATATCCTAGGAATCGTCTTGCGTGCAATTCCGTAGGTTGATATCCTAGGAATCGTCTTGCGTGCAATTCCGTAGGTTGATATCCTCGGAATTGTCTTGTGTGCAATTCCGTAGGTTGATATCCTAGGAATCGTCTTGCGTGCAATTCCGTAGGTTGATATCCTAGGAATCGTCTTGCGTGCAATTCCGTAGGTTGATATCCTCGGAATCGTCTTGCGCGCAATTCCGTAGGTTGATATCCTCGGAATTGTCTTGTGTGCAATTCCGTAGGTTGATATCCTCGGAATCGTCTTGCGTGCAATTCCGTAGGTTGATATCCTAGGAATCGTCTTGCGCGCAATTCCGTAGGTTGATATCTTCGAAATTGTCTTGTGTGCAATTCCGTAGGTTGATATCCTCGGAATCGTCTTGCGTGCAATTCCGTAGGTTGATATCCTAGGAATCCTCTTGCGTGCAATTCCGTAGGTTGATATCCTAGGAATCCTCTTGCGTGCAATTCCGTAGGTTGATATCCTAGGAATCGTCTTGCGTGCAATTCCGTAGGTTGATATCCTCGGAATCGTCTTGCGTGCAATTCCGTAGGTTGATATCCTAGGAATCGTCTTGCGTGCAATTCCGTAGGTTGATATCCTAGGAATCGTCTTGCGTGCAATTCCAGTAGGTTGATATCCTCGGAATTGTCTTGTGTCAATTCCGTAGGTTGATATCCTAGGAATCGTCTTGCGTGCAATTCCGTAGGTTGATATCTAGGAATCGTCTTGTGCAATTCCGTAGGTTGATATCCTCGGAATTGTCTTGTGTGCAATTCCGTAGGTTGATATCCTCGGAATCGTCTTGCGTGCAATTCCGTAGGTTGATATCCTAGGAATCGTCTTCGCAATTCCGTTGGTTGATATCCTCGGAATTGTCTTGTGTGCAATTCCGTAGGTTGATATCCTCGGAATCGTCTTGCGTGCAATTCGTAGGTTGATATCCTAGGAATCGTCTTGCGTGCAATTCCGTAGGTTGATATCCTAGGAATCGTCTTGCGTGCAATTCCGTAGGTTGATATCCTCGGAATTGTCTTGTGTGCAATTCCGTAGGTTGATATCCTAGGAATAGTCTTGCGTGCAATTCCGTAGGTTGATATCCTAGGAATCGTCTTGCGTGCAATTCCGTGAGGTTGATATCCTCGGAATCGTCTTGTGTGCAATTCCGTAGGTTGATATCCTAGGAATCGTCTTGCGTGCAATTCCGTAGGTTGATATCCTAGGAATCGTCTTGTGTGCAATTCCGTAGGTTGATATCCTAGGAATCGTCTTGCGTGCAATTCCGTAGGTTGATATCCTAGGAATCGTCTTGCGTGCAATTCCGTAGGTTGATATCCTCGGAATCGTCTTGCGTGCAATTCCGTAGGTTGATATCCTCGGAATTGTCTTGTGTGCAATTCCGTAGGTTGATATCCTAGGAATCGTCTTGCGTGCAATTCCGTAGGTTGATATCCTCGGAATTGTCTTGTGTGCAATTCCGTAGGTTGATATCCTCGGAATCGTCTTGCGTGCAATTCCGTAGGTTGATATCCTAGGAATCGTCTTGCGTGCAATTCCGTAGGTTGATATCCTAGGAATCGTCTTGCGTGCAATTCCGTAGGTTGATATCCTAGGAATCGTCTTGTGTGCAATTCCGTAGGTTGATATCCTCGGAATCGTCTTGTGTGCAATTAGTAGGTTGATATCCTCGGAATCGTCTTGCGTGCAATTCCGTAGGTTGATATCCTAGGAATCGTCTTGCGTGCAATTCCGTAGGTTGATATCCTAGGAATCGTCTTGCGTGCAATTAGTAGGTTGATATCCTCGGAATTGTCTTGTGTGCAATTCCGTAGGTTGATATCCTAGGAATCGTCTTGCGTGCAATTCCGTAGGTTGATATCCTAGAAATCGTCTTGCGTGTAATTCCGTAGGTTGATATCCTCGGAATTGTCTTGTGTGCAATTCCGTAGGTTGATATCCTAGGAATCGTGTTGCGTGCAATTCCGTAGGTTGATATCCTCGGAATTGTCTTGCGACCTGTCACCCCGTCCAGCTAATTCCTTGGCCAGAGGATTTCTGAACGGTGGCGGGTCTAAAAATCTCCCGGAGACGTGGTGGCAAAGTAAATGTTTTGCCGTTCCCGTTCCGCTGAGCTTTGGAAATGTATGCAATTTTTGGAAATGTATGCAATTTTTGTAAGTACTAAAGAGACGTAAGGATCATAAGAAATGGGTTTGCAAGAAATGGTTTTGCCAACTTGCTCGTCAGTTGCGGGTGGTGTAGTATGCCCCTTTTTGCTTACGGGAGCCGGTTGACCAGGCTCGTGAAAGTGAAAGCTATTGCTCTAACGAAGGCTTCTTAGGCTGTCGACTATGAGCTGCCCCTTGTTGAAAGCCTCTGGCTCTTTGTAGAAAATTTTTGGTCAAGAATAAGCTACACCGAAGTATTAATACTTGCCCCTATTCTTTACCGAAGTTCTGAGACGTCCCTAATATTAACTTCTTTTGGCAACTGTTATAGCTCATTTTTGCATCTGCACTTTTGAGACAAACTCAATAGAAGACTGCCTGAAGATCGCTTTTGCCCCCCGCATTGTCAAGAATAATAGCTACAGAAAATTCCATTTTATCAGATTAAAGATTAACTAGATAACTGACGCTTATTATGGATTGAACAAATCATATAGAATAGAGACAAGGATTTCTCAAACCATGTTAAATTAAAATAGATAAGAAAAAAAGGAAATAAAGCTTATCGGTTCCCATGAGGCCGTGACTATGCTGCGTGATGCAAACTTGCCGTTGAAGACGATAATGACGATCTGTGGTCTACGGTCAATGGGTTGCGCGACAGAACGGAAGCAGGAATCTTCTCTGAAAAGAAGTTGGTGTTCTCACAAACTTGAGTTTCGCGCTTATGCCCCCGGTTTTGTCTTATCCATTTGAATGATATGTAGAGTGAATGATACGTAGAGCTTTGTAGATGATTCAAAGCCATCTGCATTTGTGGTGCCTCTCCAGGTGTGCTTGAGGTGCTGATTTCAAGCCATTGTGCAAGTACCAAAAACAATATTATTCTTTGCTCTTTCCCTTGTTATGATGGTGTGGCACTTTCGGGTGAGAGTTTTCACAATCTTAATTTGATTGGTAGCACTGCATGCATTACTGAATTCTTTTGCAATAACAAAGAATTTAATGTTAGTGTGAATGGTTAAACATATAAAGGTAGGAATTAACAATCATCAGTTAAGAAACAATAACTCGTCTTTGCACCTGCACTTTCATGAAACAAAGCAATTGAATATATCATAGATTAATGAGTGAGTCAACTTTTTATAAAGTGCAGTGCGAAATCTCATATAGCAAACTCTTGTATGCGGTACAAGTAGTGATCATCCACTAAGATCAACCTGCAGCCTTAGGGTACGCATGAACATATATAAGAAGAGTAGATCATTTCGCACTTGAGCAGATAATCCATATATATTAGAGACATGGATTGAACAAACCATGTTAAATCATATCAAATGAAACGAAAAAAAGAAATGAAGCTTATCTGTTTCCAGGAGGTTGTGACTACGGAATTGAATCTGGGGGTTGAATCCGATTTCATGGAATTGAGCTTCGTAATTGAGTCTTCGGATTGAGGCTTCGATGTTGAGTCTTCGGATTGAGGCTTCGGAGATTTTGCTGCGGGAATTAAGTTTGCATCTGCGTATCTGTGCGTGGCTTCTATCATTGGCAGGGGTGATTGATGAGAAGGCAGAGAACGAGGTCGAGATATCCGGAGTTGGTGGTGGTAGTTTGCCGATCGATGGAGCTTGCGAGGTGATCGTAATGGCTGATCGTGCACTCTATTTGAATATTTGTTGGTTTAAAGAGTAAAACAGGGGAAGTGATGAGACAACGATGGAGTCGGTGGTCCGTGGTTGCGAGAGAAGATGGAATCAAGTTGGAAGTAATAGTGAACGGAAGTTGACGTTCAGCTGAAGCGCAGAATGGATTTGATAGCTAACGACAGCGATGATAATGATGGCAGCGAATAATGGCAGTGAGAAGATGATCGTTTTCTGTCAATCTCATAAAGGGATGAAGTCTGATGGAGGCATCGATGGAGATGGATTGACTGAGTAGAGAGCATATATATGGGTCGAGTTTAGGAGAAAGCTCCGGGAGTTTACGGAAGGAGTGGCAGTGATCGATGGTGGGTCTTTGTTGTGGCTCCAATAGGAAAGTGATGATCGGTGGTGATGGGGATGACGAGCTTGATGTTGGGATTGAAATCGGAGAAGGTTGAAGTAGGTTGAAGCCATTAATGTCGATAGTTTTCGTTTCTTCTTTGCCATTGTGATAGAATAGAGTTATGCGCGATGCTTTTAGGTGATGATGAATTAAGGTGAGCTTGAGCATTCCGTGTCCAAGAGATGGAGCCGAGAGGTATTGGCGGTAATAATGGGATCGTTGATGTTGTCGTTGATCAGCCCAATGGTGATAGCAAATCTTTGAGATAAAGGAATAAGGATTCTCGGTGCTTCCAACAAAGAAAGGACAGATCTTGCTTTTCACATGGTATTCGGTAGATTTTGAATGGTACCCAAACAAAATACGTGTGTAAAAACAACAAATCGACGCAGAGATATGAGATGAAAGAGATAAAGAAAACGAAAACCAATTTTAAATTAGTAGTATAACATTTCAAAGAAAATAAATCTTGAGTGGGTAGAATAAATTCTTTACTCTGCCCCACGGTGGGCGCCAAATTGTGAACACCGATTGTTGGTTCCACAACCAATTGATTGAAACAATAAAACAGTAAACAAATTGAATGAAAACAAGAATCATAAGCTGATAATATGAGGTGCAATAAGAGTAAGAAGACATCAACACAAGTGATTTACGTGGTTCGGCATTGCCTACATCCACGGGGTAATGATAGTGTGAGTTTTATTAAGTATTGGTTTCATTACAAAGGTGATGAAGCTCCATCAGAGATGGAGTTTTGTGAGAGAAGTCGAGAAGGAAGGAGGCCTCTCTTTCTAACCTAATAATGTTTCTTTATATAGGATGAGTGGTTACAAGCATTTTACTAAACTATCCTTAGCTTAGTTTCTAAGCAGACTCAGAACTGATTCCGTGTGCGCGGTTGTATCATTGCGTCCAGCTTCGGCTCGTAATCTCCGTCCATGTGTCAAGTTATCTTTTTGGTGTATACAAGGAGAACACCATATTTGGTTATATGGGAGTCTTAATTAGTAGTGAAGTGGGGTTAATCGGTGGATTTATAGGATTTTGGTCTGTTTTATGGTTTAGAAAATCTTGGAGAGTTGCCTTGTTTCTAGCCGTTGAAGAAACAACAAAAAATTTCATCTCTCAGTTCCCCAAGGAAAGATGACTTGCCAGTTGAAGTTGGCACAAAGGTAGCTGGGTAGTAGTGCTATGTGATTATTATTTAAATGGTAATGTGTAAAGCGTGTAACAGTAAGCTTAAATCTCAACAGTGAGTTCAAAGAATGAAATTTGGAATCCAAAACAGAAACAGAAATACTGGCAAGTGTATGTTTTTGAAAAACAATCTTGTTGGGGAAATCCCTAACAACATCTGTGAATTTCGAAACTTCAATTCTGAACAACAATTTTATCTCCGGAATTATGCCTTCCTCTATTGGTAATTGCAAAACATCTGGCCTTTCTTTCACTCTCTAGCAATGGGATCACTGGGAAAATCCCAGCTCCCATTAAAATCCTCCAGAAGCTCATTATTCTCCGATTAGGTAACAATTCTTTTAGTAGAGAGATTCCACCAGAGCTAGGGAAATGCAAGAGCCACATTTGGCTTGAGCTACAAAGAAATAACTTTAGTGGACAGGTGCACTCTGAAGAATTTAATGTTGCTTTTTTTTTTTTTTTTTCCATCCTGCGTGTAGCCCATGAAACAGGATAAATAAGATTTTCCATATGAGTTCTTGCATATCATTTTGACCATATAAGTTTCCATAATGTTCACGTAATTATATTTTAATCAAAGAAAAGAAAATGAGTTAATGATTTTCTTGACTATTGACTCTTCTTGGTTGGTTGGTCCTTATATTATACGCATCATAAATTGACTATAGAGACTAGAGTGGTTACAAATAGACAAATAATCAACAACCTAAAAACTCAATATCATCCCTCACTCCAGAATAAAAGTAACACTGGTGGAGCTTACCCTCTCTCCTATTGGTTGGTGAGCGTAACCTCGCGCTCTCATTGGCTAATTGAGAAACCACTCGTATTCGTCGGATGAAATTTCGTTAGATATGGTGCGTTGATCTGACAATGTGTGGTGTAGATTGGGTGGAATGTTGGGACACACGCGACGGACGGCCCTCATTATTTAGAAAACTTACTATATTAATTTCGTGCATTTATTATGAAAATATAGAAAATAAAGAAAACTACTATATTAATTTCGGAAATCAACAACCTAAAAACTCAATACCATCCCTCACTCCAGAATAAAAGTAACACTGGTGGAGCTTACCCTCTCTCCTATTGGTTGGTGAGCGTAACCTCGCGCTCTCATTGGCTAATTGAGAAACCATTCGTATTCGTCGGATGAAATTTCGTTAGATATGGTGCGTTGATCTGACAATGTGTGGTGTAGATTGGGTGGATTGTTGGGACACACGTGACGGACTGGCCCTCATTATTTAGAAAAATTACTATATTAATTTCGTGCATTTATTATGAAAATATAGAAAATAAAGAAAACTACTATATTAATTTAGGAAATTAATGATTAAAATAAAAAATAAATCAATTCAACATATTTATGGAATAAAATAAAATAATTTATATTTTTTGAATCTTCTATAATTTCATGTATTTATTATAGAAAATCCAGAAAATAAAAAAAATACTATATTAATTCTTACATTTATGAATAAAATAAAATAAAATAAAAATCAATTCAACGCATTTATGGATAAATTAATGAGATTTATATTTTTAGAATCTTTTGTAAGAAAAAGAAAAGAAAAAAAATATAAAAATGACAAAAAGATTACTATATTAATCTTTTATAATTTCATGTAGTTATTATAAAATATCCAGAAAATAATTAAAAATACTATATTAATTTCGTACATTTATGACTGAAATAAAAAAATCAGCTCAACATATTTATGGAATTAAATAATAAGTTTTAAATTTGTAAAATCTTTTCTAAGGAAAAAAAAATCTGGAAATGGTAAAGAAAACTACTATATTAATTTTGGCATTTATGATTAAAATAAAAAAAATTAATTCAACATATTTATGGAATAAAATAATAAGATTTGTATTTGTTAAATCTTTTATAAGGAAAAAAAATCTAGAAATGACTATATTAATTTTTAATATTAATGATAAACATCTAAAATAAATTACTAACAACATCTAAAAATTACTATAATTGAATCAAAGAAAATCTAAAAATTACTATATTAGTTGATATTTTAAATTAATATTTATGTTTAGAGTATCTGAAAAAATTTAATTATTTACCTAAACACAATCTTATGGGTTCCATTAATATAATTAATTTACTAATATAATCAAAGCCAATGGTTAATATGGTAAAGTTTGTAACCATTGTTCAAGTCACATTAATTAAAACCATATTTATGTGTTATATTTATTTTTATTGCCATATAACATGAATTAATTCCATAACAGTTGTAAAGGTTTTCTTTACAACTGTTATCAAGGATAAAAGTAACAATTTAGCAACTCAATATCATCCCTCACTCCAGAATAAAAGTAACACTGGTGGAGCTTACCCTCTCTCCTATTGGTTGGTGAGCGTAACCTCGCGCTCTCATTGGCTAATTGAGAAACCATTCGTATTCGTCGGATGAAATTTCGTTAGATATGGTGCGTTGATCTGACAATGTGTGGTGTAGATTGGGTGGATTGTTGGGACACACGCGACGGACGGCCCTCATTATTTAGAAAACTTACTATATTAATTTCGTGCATTTATTATGAAAATATAGAAAATAAAGAAAACTACTATATTAATTTCGGAAATCAACAACCTAAAAACTCAATACCATCCCTCACTCCAGAATAAAAGTAACACTGGTGGAGCTTACCCTCTCTCCTATTGGTTGGTGAGCGTAACCTCGCGCTCTCATTGGCTAATTGAGAAACCATTCGTATTCGTCGGATGAAATTTCGTTAGATATGGTGCGTTGATCTGACAATGTGTGGTGTAGATTGGGTGGATTGTTGGGACACACGCGACGGACGGCCCTCATTATTTAGAAAAATTACTATATTAATTTCGTGCATTTATTATGAAAATATAGAAAATAAAGAAAACTACTATATTAATTTAGGAAATTAATGATTAAAATAAAAAATAAATCAATTCAACATATTTATGGAATAAAATAAAATAATTTATATTTTTTGAATCTTCTATAATTTCATGTATTTATTATAGAAAATCCAGAAAATAAAAAAAATACTATATTAATTCTTACATTTATGAATAAAATAAAATAAAATAAAAATCAATTCAACGCATTTATGGATAAATTAATGAGATTTATATTTTTAGAATCTTTTGTAAGAAAAAAAAAGAAAAAAATATAAAAATTACAAAAAGATTACTATATTAATCTTTTATAATTTCATGTAGTTATTATAAAATATCCAGAAAATAATTAAAAATACTATATTAATTTCGTACATTTATGACTGAAATAAAAAAATCAACTCAACATATTTATGGAATTAAATAATAAGTTTTAAATTTGTAAAATCTTTTCTAAGGAAAAAAAAATCTGGAAATGGTAAAGAAAACTACTATATTAATTTTGGCATTTATGATTAAAATAAAAAAAAATTAATTCAACATATTTATGGAATAAAATAATAAGATTTGTATTTGTTAAATCTTTTATAAGGAAAAAAAATCTAGAAATGACTATATTAATTTTTAATATTAATGATAAACATCTAAAATAAATTACTAACAACATCTAAAAATTACTATAATTGAATCAAAGAAAATCTAAAAATTACTATATTAGTTGATATTTTAAATTAATATTTATGTTTAGAGTATCTGAAAAAATTTAATTATTTACCTAAACACAATCTTATGGGTTCCATTAATATAATTAATTTACTAATATAATCAAAGCCAATGGTTAATATGGTAAAGTTTGTAACCATTGTTCAAGTCACATTAATTAAAACCATATTTATGTGTTATATTTATTTTTATTGCCATATAACATGAATTAATTCCATAACAGTTGTAAAGGTTTTCTTTAGAGCCAAAAAGTATGGAAAAAATAATCATATTACAAATATACGAAAAAAATTCCAATTATATAATACTTCTATATTTGTTGAAGAAATTACTTTTTATGTTGCAAATATTTATCTAATTTTGGAAGTCCCGGATATTTTTTCTTTTTTAATTGTCTTCTATAATCAAATAATCTCAAATTATAATAAACTATATAAATTCTAAGATATCGATTGATATTATTACCAAAACCAAATATTTTTTAAAGTTTAATGACTCTTTATATAAGAAACTATAGTAAAAACCACATTTGTTTAGGTACTGTGTTTTTTCTTTCATAGTTGTTTGTTTTCTTTCGTTGTTGTTTTTCTATTGTTTTCTTGAAATTGAGATTTCCGATGGCTAATCTATTTTCGTTATTTCATTTGTAGGTACAATCAATACTTCCAAAAGAAGTTACGGCAAAGGGAGCGCTCATGAATACTGATATTAGAGGTGAATAAATTGATTTAATACGACTTCTATTGGTTTTAGGATTTTGTTTGAATTTTTTGTTTATGTTTAATTAGTGTTTATATTTTCCGTTTAGACTACATACGAGGAGAAGCATATGAGGTACCAAGCTTAATAGTAACTCAATTTTCTTGATCAAATGCTTATATATGAGAGCCTAATTTTAGAAAACCTTACTCTCTTTTTTTTCTTTAATAAGACATCAGCATTATTGGTTATTCCATCAAATTTGTTTGGGAATGGTGCTATTCCATCATTTTCTGGATTAATTATTTTTTGGTACGGCCTCCGTAATAACGTGATCATGCAAGTATTACTCATGTTTTCATACTCATGCATTATTGAAATTACTTATTCCATCCATTTTTTTTCATACTCATTGTATTATTGAAATTACTTATTCCATCCATTTGCATGTCCAGATTTCGAATGGGATCCTATATTTCAACCAGATGGCTATGATCTGACGGGACCTAATGTAACCTGTATTTATTCCATGTTATATTAAAGGTGACAAAAATATGTATATATATATATATATATCCAAATTTAAATTACCCATGTTTATGTGTGCTTTTATATTAATCCTAAGAATCTACATTAATTCCATATAATTAATTAAGAAAATTTAAACAATTTTTAGGAGACACAAATGTGATATTTATAGAATTATTTATATATATATATATATATATTGTGTGTGTGTGTGTGTATGAGTATACTAAATGCAGGTATCTATCTTAAAAAGTAAAAGAATATATTTTTTTGGATATTTATTCCAAAACTTTTTTCTTTTTGTAGTTTTATTTATTCTTACATACACACACACACACACACACACACACATATATATATATATATATATATATATATATATAAAAATGGTTAGAGAAAAGGCAAGCAGATTGTCTGCACGCGTGGCTTCTTTTGCAGACTGATTTGCGTTTGTTGGTTGTTTAACAGGTGTGCTCGAAGGTTTTTTGTTGTATTTTGAACATATTGCCGCAATGAAAGATATTTTGATAGCATGTAGCGTTCGGTAAATCTCTTTGCCTCTTTTAAACCTTTTAAGTCTTTACATATGCATATGTGCAAGAATAAAATATTAAGGTATATTGCATCGCGTTTATAATCGGATTTGTAGCAGTGAAATCATTTTTTTCTTTGTGCTCCTAAGATTCTTCTTTGCTTTGTACTTTTGTTCTGCAGTCACTGGTATTATGAACAAAAAACATAAACGTGGTTACGTGGCAATAGAATCATTTCTTTTCCTTTATTTTTTCAAGGATTCCTCTTTGATTTTAGTTAGTCATGATAATTGTCCTACCAGCTGAAATAGCAATCGGCTTTCTTGGCCAAGCCAAATTTGCTGGACAAGGTTTATATTTAAACTATGCTTATCATGTTCCAAATGTGGATTTACAAATCTTCCAACGTTATCACATACTCGGCATATCATTAGCATTCTCTTCGTAAAATATAATTTAGTTTATAGTAAATTTTGTTTAACATCAATAGTTGTAGTTTTGTTATTTTTTCACCGCAAAAATGATTAACATTTACGATATTCTTCCGAAAATATGCTAACAAAGGTATTTCGTGTACTTTTTCCTAACTTTTACATTTCATATATGCAGAAGATATATGGATGTGGAACATACAACACGGATTAGCATAAGTGTTTGCTTGGTCTAAATGTGTGGATGAGGATTGTAAAATTCTGTTTATGCTGGTAGTAAGCCCGTTAATTTGTTATGCATCAAATAAGAAAAATGAAATGTCATGTCCTTTTTGTTAGTTTTTACTCTTAATAGTCATGTAAGATGTAGCTTTCTACTTCTTTTTTTGAACATACGTAACTTTGTAATTCACAAATGCAATAATGTTCCAGAAGTGGTGGTACTGGCAGTTGTCGTCGTCATAATAAACAAGGCTCTCTTGCAAACTATAAGTTTTAGCAGATTCGAGATCGAGATCGAACTGTACAAAGAAAAAAGTGGCTAGATGTTTTTGGCATTTGGTAAGTTATAGAATTGCCCTACATAAGTAATGCAACACACCACCGGTAGAAATGTACCTACCAAGAAACCAAATTTAGAGTCTATGACTTTTAGAACAAAGAGATCAAGAATATTAAACTCTCTATCATTTTTTTTTCTTTCAAACTCTTTATTCAAGTGAATGTCCTCTTGGGGATTTTAGAAAAACTCTTTATTCAAGTGAATGTCCTCTTGGGGATTTTATGGCTCTTATTATTTTTCCTAATCACTCCAATTATCATATCATAAAAGTCAAATAATAAAATTAACCCGGTTTTACGCTATTTAAATTTATAAGCGGTCCCGTATGTGTAATTATACTAGGTTCCCCCAGTGCCTAACTTTATAATCCCATGATTCCATAAATCAAGACGTCAGCTCAAAGTTGAGCTCATTTACATGTCTTAATTTTTTCCTGTATAATGATATGAAAGAAATTATAAAACAACCATATTTGGTTTTCTGATCAAGTTATGAGTTCAAGATCGAACTCATTTACATGTCCTAATCTCCCGTATATAAGGCTCAAAAAGAAATTGAAAAAAATAAACAAAAAATTATCTTTGGAATTTTTTTTTTTTTTTTTTTTTTTTTGCATTAGCAGTACTCTTTCATTTCAGGATGCAATGTATGTTTACGTTAGAGGATATTGCAGGAGGTAAAACATGCGGATGGAAACTTGATATGGTTGGAATATAGACAATTATAAGAATTGATATCGATAAATATGACTTACTATATTGGTGTCGATCAGTTGTAGAAAGGGAAGCTCTCCTTAGAGATACCAGTCGGTACCCCATCTCCTTTTTCCTTTTTACCAGCATCTATAAATATATACATTTTCTTTTGTTGTTATCGATGAATTCCTCTAAATTGCACAGTTTCATTTGACCATTGTAGTTACTGACATTTACGTTCTTTTATAACACCCGACGATTATAATTAATCATTCCTTATGTTTCCAACTGATAATTTTCATCAAATCAACATGGTTATTCCCTTTATTTCAACCACAAACAATATTATCACTTTATTTTCACAATCAATAATTTCTATCTTACACAAACTTGGGAAGTGCATATGGTCTCGGAGACATTGTTGGCTGTTTTTCCACTTCTCCATTGAAAATTAATTATACTTTCAGTGAAATGTATTTTAAGTTTATTGTCTACTTAGAGCATTCACTCATTTAGGCTCTGTTTTGGAGCTTTTTACCCACACAATCAAGCAAAAGAAGAAAGAGTAAGCTAGAAATCAAAAAGTTCCTCAGTTTTTTACCGATTCTCCTTTTTTTATTATTGTTTTGATTTTGTGGATAGTGGTTTGTCAGTTTAGACTAAAAAGAGATTGGGGTTTGAGTTCTCATCACATTATGAGTTAGTCGGTTCGACGGTTGTCAGTTCAATCCCGATGGGAATTAGGGTATGACTTCTTATTCTATTTATTTTGATCGGCTTTTGTATTTATTTTTTTGTTTTTTGTCTATTTCACTACATTACTCGAATTAGTGTAGGTTTTCCCTTGCAGTGAGGAACTCAATAAAGGCCTCACACTGGCAGTTAATATGCTCAGTTTCTGAAGAATTAGTGCATTTATTTGACGGGAAGCACTTCATATGCTTAGCACTTTTTAGAGCATGGCAACCTATTTTATATTTGTATTGTGTATTTTTTTAGTGTCTCTAATATCAGATATTGATACAACTATATATTGAGTATGATTTTTCATTTAAATACAGGTTATTGGAACCTGGATGAGCAGTTGAGTTGGCCGTTTGATATTTAACGCAAGTATATAATTTCTGAAGAAAGATATATCGGTGCATCTCATTGATCACAACTTCTTTGACGGGAAACACTTCTTATGCTTAGCACTATTTAGAGATGGCAATCTATTTTATATTTATATCGTATGTTTTTTTAGTGTCTCTAATATCAAATATTGGTATAACTATATACTGAGTGTGATTTTTCATTTAAATACAAGTTGTTGGAGCCTGAGAGAGCAGATGAGTTGGCCGCTTGATTTTTAACGCAAGTATATAAAGATATATTGGTGCATCTCATTGATTACATCTTCTTTGACGGGAAGCACTTCATATGCTTCGCACTATTTAGAGTTGCCAATCTATTTTATATATCATGTGTTTTTTTAGTGTCTCTAATATTAGATATCGATACAACTATATAGTGAGCGTGATTTTTCATTTAAATACATGTTGATGGAGCCTGGAAGATCAGTTGAGTTGGACGCTTGATTTTTAACCCGAGTATATAATCTCTGAAGATATTTATAAGTGCATCTCATTGATTAAATCTTCTTTGACGGGAAACACTTCATATGCTTCACATTATTGGAGCTGGCTATATATTGTATATAGATATCGTTCGTGTTTTTAGTGTCTCTAATATCATATATTGACACAATTATAAAATGAGTGTGATTTTTCATTTAAATACAGGTTGTTGGAGCCTAGAAGAGCAGTTATTTTGGCCACTGATTTTTAATACAAGTATATAATTTCTGAAGAAAGATATGTCAGCGCATCTCACTAATTACATGTTCTTGAAGGAAGAAATTCAAACGCTTTGCACTATTTACAATTGACACTCTATTTTATATTGATATATCTTTTTCTTTTTTTTCTTTTTTTTTGGGGGGGTATCTAATGTCATATATCAATACAACTATATAGTTTTTGCGATTTTTCATTAATCTACAAGAAAATGGATTCTAGAAGAGCGGTTGAGTTGGCCGCTTGATTTTTAATGCAAGTATATGGTTTTTGAAGAAAGATATATTCGTGTATTTCCTTGATAACATCTTCTTTGACGGGAAGCACTTCATATGCTCTGCACTATTTAGAATTGACGGCTATTTTAGATTAATATAGTGATTTTTTTAGTGTCTCTAATATCATATATCGATACTTATATAGTAAATGTTAATATAGTGATTTTTTTAGTGTCTCTAATATCATATATCGATACTTATATAGTAAATGTGATTTTTCATTTAACTGCAAGAAGTTGGAGTCTGGAAGAGCAGTTAAGTTAGTCGCTTGATTCTTATTACAAATATATAATTTCTAAAGAAAGATATATCAGTGCATTTCCTAAATTACTACATCTTCTTTGACGGGAAGCACTTCATATGTTTTGCACCATTTAGAGTTGGCAATTTATTTTATATTAATTAATATCGTGTTTCTTTTAGTGTTTCTAATTTCATATATCGACACAACTATAAAGCGAGTGTGATTTTTCATCATATAACTACCGATTTCTTTTGTTTTATATACATGAACTACTTACCGATTTCAAAGGTTGGTATTTCAAATGTAATTTCTTAAAGACGACTTCTTAATCTCCAACTTTATACAATGCGTAATAGGTGAATTTGGTTTCATAAGTTAATCTACTATATAATAATTGGTGTTCTCATTATACACTGCAATTGTTAATTGGGACCCTTCTGGGACGGGCCCGTCTCACCAAATGGGGAACAATTCCCATGGTACCCGATATGTAGCACAGGTTAAATATTAAAAAATATCTTATTACACTTTTATATTTATAGTTTAAACTATTTTACTTTTGAGATTATTTTACCTATTTATTTTAGTTTATTTATGAAATTATAAAATTTATTATTGTTTCATTAGATTGCTTGAAATTAGTTTTAAAAACCATGTGAGATCTTTAGTTAATAAGAGTATTACATATTTAATAATGATAAATTTCTAATTACATAGTTTTAATTATTAGTTGTTAATCTGTTGGATATTAATTCTATCGTAGCTTATTAGGATTTTCATGGGGACGGGTGCGGGGCGAAGCCCCGCCTCAGTGGACATGGACGATAAGGGTAAAATATTCCAGCAATCTCGGTGCGTAGCACGGGTTTCAAACTAGTGCATCTTAAAACATGTCTCATGGAGAGTGAGAGATGAGAAAAAGCAACATGGAAGTCTTCCTGTTATGCTGTATCTTTCTTCCATTGATGCTCAGTGAATCATCATCTTCTTCTCTGGAACCGTCGTCACAGGTAAATAATGTGGTGAGCAGTTTAATGAGATTCAAGCATTCTTCAATTGAGAAGGATCCCAGTGGTTATTTAGCTAACTGGACCGTTTCTAATTCATTATCATCAATTCCTTGTTCTTGGAAGGGAATTATCTGCTCTACTGATGGCCAAGTTACAGCTCTTAATTTCACTGATGCTGGTCTCACCGGCCATCTACACATCGACGACATCAAATCTTTAGAAAATCTCAAACATCTTTACCTGGGAGGTAATTACTTTTATGGGAATCTCTCCCATAACAGAACTCTTCCTTGTACTTTTGAAACAATTGATTTATCTTCTAACCGTTTCGACGTACCCATCAGTACTCAATTTTTTTCTTCCTTACTGTAGTCACCTTAAGTTCTTGGATCTTTCATACAATAACTTCAGTGGGAGACTCTCAAACGTCAATTTTGGGGTCTGTGGTAATTTGAAAGTTCTCAATTTATCTTATTACCATTTAATTGGATATGTTCCTCTGTCATTAAGAAGCTGTACTCAGCTCCAAGCTCTTGATCTCAGTGCTAATAGTTTGACGGGCAATCTCCCATCTGGATTTTGTGCTTCTTTCAACGCTAGCCTGGAAAAATTAAGCTTATCAAGCAACTATCTATCAGGGCCAGTGCCTGCTGAGATTGGAAAATGCAGGTGCTACGTACCAGAGGATGGTGGAAAAGATATTCGCGGAGTGGATCCACAAGACTTTAGAAGTATATGTCGATGACATGCTAGTAAAGAGCAAAAATGTTGAAGATCATGTAGGCCATTTGGAAGAAATATTTGAGCGAATGCGTCAATGCAAAATGAAGATAAATCCTGCGAAGTGTATCTTTGGAGTGGCATCTGGGAAATTCCTGGGATATATCGTATCAGAAAAAGGAATACAAGTAGATCCAGAGAAAGTGTAAGCAGTTCGCGACATGCCAACACCAGCAACATTAAAGGATGTACAAAAGCTGAATGGACTATTAGCCTCATTGGGACGGTTTATCTCGCGCTCTTCGGATAAATGCAAGCAATTCTTTAACATTCTAAAGAAGGGAGCCAAGTTCGAATGGACAGATGAATGCGAAAAGGCGTTACAAAGCATAAATAATTATTTAATGAATTTGTCTATTTTGCAGAAAGCTGAACCAGGAGAAGAACTACTATTATACTTGGCTTCGACACCGCATGCGTTAAGTGCCGTGCTACTTCGCTTAGATGGGGGAGTTAAGAAACCTATTTATTACATAAGTAAAACATACAATGCAGCAGAGAAGAATTACGCGAAGGTTGAGAGGCTCATCCTCTTCCTGGTATATGCAACTCAAAAGCTTCACACGTACTTTCAAGCCCATAAGATTAGAGTTCTTACAAAGGTACCAATTGAATCCGTAATGAAGAATTCAAAAAGGTCTGGGAGAATAGAAAGATGGAATGCACAGGTGGGAGAATTCGAAATCAAGTATGAGATACTATCTTCACCAAAATCACAAGTCATTCAAGACTTCTTAGCGGAGTTACCATTGGAGGAAGATGAGAGTGTAGAAGACATGATGGAGGTAGACGAAGATCAAGGAAACCAACAAAATCTATTAAGAGAACGAAATTCAAAAAGGTGGGAGATACTAGTCGATGAATCTGCAAACGGAGAAGGAAATGGTATAGGGATAGTAATTATATCACCATTAGGGGCAAGAATGGCATATTCATTCAGGCTGGAGTTCGCATCCACCAATAACGAAACATAATATGAAGCAGTAATACATGTGTTGTGATTGGCAGTAGAAATGGAACTAGATGACGTCAGAATAACTAATGATTCACAATTGGTGATCAACCAAATATTGGGGATATACAACACGAATGAGCCTTCATTACAGAAATACAAGCTACTCGCGGAGGAGTTATCAGCAAGAATAAAGAACATAGAATAGAGATACATATGCAAGAAAGATAATAGATTCGCAGACACTCTGACATTCCTCGCGTCAATGCTGGTGGATCCAACCGCTCAATATATAAACATTACGACGCTTTGCCTACCATCAATCAAAAAAAAAAAAGAGGCAGATGTAATGATAGTAGAAAGCGATGAAGGAGAAAAGAATGATAACGAAGAAGATTGAATATCGCAACTTCATTCATACTTGGAGAAGGGAGAAGTACCGAGGAACAGATTGGAGGCACACAAGATAAAAAGCCGTGCGACAAACTACGAGTTAAGAGACGTAGTACTTTATCGAAGATCATTCCTTGGGGCCTCTCTCAGATGCTTGACGCGAAAAGAAGGAATAGAGATACTAAAGGCAATACACTATGGGGATGGAGGAAACCATAGCGGGGGAAGGTCATTGGCGTACAAGAAAAAGATGCAAGGATATTATTGGCCTTACATGCATGAGAACGCGAAAGAAGTATCTAGGCGATGCGAAGAATGTCAAAGACATGGAAACAAAATACATGCACCAGGAGCGAACTTAAATTCATCAACCAGTGTTTGGCCATTCGCAAGATGGGGCTTAGACATAGTGGGTCCATTCATACCAGGGTCATGCCAAAAGAGATATATGATTGTCGCAACAGATTATTTCACAAAATGGTTAGAGGCGAAAGCTGTTCAACATATACGCGATAAGGACATCTTCACTCTCATATTTGAGAATATCATATGCAGATTTGGAATCCCCGTACAATTTGTGTCTGATAATGGAAAACAGTTCGAGGGCGAGAACATAGAAATGATGTTAAATGCCTTCAAAATCCAGATTGGAAAATCAACTCCATTATACCCATAGAGTAATGGACAGGCAGAGGAAACAAATAAGACGCTTGCGAATACGCTGAAGAAGAAGTTGGAAGGGCATAATAAAGGATGGTGCGAGCAGGTCCACAATGTCTTATGGGCATATCGAACAACAGATGTCACCATTCTGTTTAACATATGGAGTGGAAGTTGTATTACCAACTGAAGTTATCATACCAACAACGAAGAAAGAAGCTTGGGAGAAGAATCTAAATACCGACTTGATCCTGTAAAAATTAGATGACTTGGAGGAACATAGAGAAATTGCCTTGCAACACATGGAAAATTACCACAAATGACTGGCGAGAGAGTACAACAAACGTGTCAAACCAAGGGAATTTCAACCAGGCGAGCTGGTATTAAGAGAGATACCATCTTATCAAAAGGGAGGAGATGGAAAACTGGAGAAGAAATGGGATGGACCATATATAATCAAGCGAATTGTGGGGAATGGAGCGTACGAGTTAATGGACAAGTCCGGAAAGGATGTTGGGCGAAGACTTGATCATCCGTGGAATAGAATGTACCTTAAAAAGTATTATCCATACGACATTTAGTAGACTGATGTGTGCGAAAGAAGAAAAGGAGAATTCATAATGTACACGCGAAGATATGAATAGAAAGAAAATATTCTCATCCTTCAAAATAATGATCCATAAAAATATACAAACAGAAGAAAGAGGCAACGATAAGACCTCATGAATAAGACCTCAATAGGGGGCAACAAAATTTAAAACCTCTAGCTAGGGAGGCTAGGTATCCGATTGTGGCGTGAACTCTAGTTCGCACTTGTGCAAGAGGCAATATAAATAAGACCAAACGCACGTCATAGTTGGGGAAAACCTAGTAATGCATGGCTCGGGCGAAAGCCATACCATTCCTGGGACTTGAGTCATGGATATTGGGGGCGAAACAAAAGCCTATCCGGTAGAGACTCCTTAGTTAAAAGACTAAGGTACTAAGTTCTCTATCATGGAGTGTAGAAACTCGACCAGGGCGCTGCGGTTCACGGTTGAGCCAAGAGTGCCGGGGGCGTCTGGAGTGTACCTCGCCGCTCTTGGTAAGTCATGTCTATGATACACTCGGTCCTCAAGAAACCCCACCTAGGGTGCGGTCTCGTAACCATAAGCCACATAGGCTGCGGGATAAGAGGCCGCGAAAACAACTGGTTGTTGCATCACTGGATGGGAAGAGCCCACCCCAACCCGGTAGGGGTACGCTTCCTTGAAAGGTCAATCAGGGGGAAGATAAGGACGGAACCCTCCACTAGGGAGCTGAATTGTGTCAAAGACGTCAATATCACAAGGCTTTTATTCACGGGAGTAATTAGGCTTGTCATATTGACGCACATTTATATATCCTGCAGAGGCAATAGTACGAAAGATGATAAGATAGGGTCAATGGGTCAATATGTGAAAACGTAAAGACGTCCGGCGACTCTATCGCGCGATCAAAATAATATCCTGAGGCAAAGATAAGCCCTGTTAACAGGAGAGGCTGATTAAGACCTCTACTTAGGGAGGCTCAATAAGACCTCATTAACAAACCCCAAAAGAACCAAGTAAACGCACATGTGGTTTTATATTTTGGTGTTCATATTTGCATAGGAACCTTTGTTCGTTTTCTTAAGAGGACTATATTCGCATGACTATTTTATATTCGCATAAATATGTTTTAGGTTCGCATACTCTAAGTTTTGTAAAAGTATAAAATTTCAATACCTCTCCACACGTTCTCCATATAAATCAATGGTTGTACTATATCTTTGCTATTTTCTTTTTCTAAGTGTTTCATGAAAACGTTATTATCTAACATGCCAATAACAGAGGAAAGTACGGGAATTACGAAAAAGAGGGTATTATTCGCATATTTAGAAAATAACCTTGCATAGAAACAAATTTGTCCTTCTTTAAATGTGCAGCAAAAACAGATAAAGTGAGTCAAAAAACACAAAAACATAAAGAAACTAAGGATCATTCTTAGGAGCTCCCTCAAGCGAATCAATGACTTCAGTCTTAGTAGCATGAGGAGAACTTGGAATAGAAGTCTTCGCAGGAACTTCAAATAGCTTGAGCTTCAACAAAAGGAACAACTTCAGAATTTGACGCACCAGGAAGATCGTTACCAGCTTCATCCCCTTTGGGTTGATCTTCGGGAAGAGAACTATCAGGTTGAGGGATAGCTTCATTATCAGAAATGTCAAGAGGGCTCACTTCTTCTAGAGGGAGCAAATTGGCAATGCATATTTCATCTGCGAAGGCTTTAGCCTGGAGATGAGCTTCGGGTGCTACATCCTTCTGAGCGTTCTTGACATAAATCTTCATCAATTGCTCAAGGTATATGAATCTCCTCTCTGCCCTATCACGCGAAGCTGAAAGTTAGGAAGAAAGGTCCCTAACATTCTTGTGAGCCTTAGCCAAGTCAGACCTTAACTTTTGAACATGGAGCTGGTTGGATTTCTCGGAAACTGCAAACAAAAAGAATACCAAAATTGGCTCAGAAATAACAAAATCACATGAAAGAAACAATATTCAAGGGAAGCTAAAAACTTAATTAAGGTAGCCAGCTTGGTGTGACTACCTTCCATCCGAGAAAGGTAATATTATCATACTCTCCAAATGTCTATCAAAATCATCACATATCAAGCCTTCAAGACGGGAGCGAAGTTTATTCTCATCTTTGGCAAGAGAGGCATGCTTCTTCTTTAAGATGTCATGCGAGCTTTCCAACCGAGTGTGCTGTTCGCGAAGCTTATTCATTTTAACTGTCATCTTTACCTTACTGTTGATAATTTTCTCATTTTCCAAGGACACTTTTTTCATATCTCTGTCATATTGGATTCTTAGAGCACAAAGGGAATCCTCTTGTTCGGTACAAGTTCGCCGAAGGGCGCGATATTGCTGAGAAAAATCCGCCTTCTAGCTCAAAAAAGATTGTCTTTCCTCCGAGAGGGTGCGGTTTTCCTCTGAGAAAGTTTGATTCTTTAAGTCAACAGCATATAGCAACCTAGAAAGTTTGGACACTTGAGAATTTAAGAAATCATTCTGAGTGCTAAGGCCATAATTCTCATTCTTTAAATTATTAATTTGATCAAGTGAGTATGAGTGATTATTAGTCAATTGGCTTAACTGATGACACAACTCTTTATTCTCCGCGCGAGCATCCTAAGCAGAGTATTGATACTCAAATCTTTCCATGACTCGATGTTGGTTTATATCTTTATATACGCACGAGCAGAGGCAAGGAAGGGAAAACATACATGCAAAGAAATACATGCAATAAAACTTAAAGGAGGAGCGAGATATGGCAAAATTACAAAACAAATAAGAGACAGATGGGTGTACCTCTAAGCTCTTGGTTCTTGTTGCGAAGCTTCTCGGCTAAGATCTCTCCAGCATGGACATCAGCCTTCAACTTGGCGTTCTGACGAGTAAGTTCTCGTATGATGGAGCTAGACTCTGAAAAACCTTCGGCTTGAATAAAGCGGCACCGAGATTCCAGACAGTCAAAAGCAGCACTAATTGAGGGATCCAGTTGAGCGAAGATCTTGCTCCTAGCTGATTTATCTGGAGAAGCATCGCCTAATAGCTTGACGAGGGACTCGCACAGACGCAGCTGAGAAGAATCGTTGGAGGATGAGCGTGCAAGTTGAACAATGTCAAGAAGAGGTTTTGCTCCTAAACTATCTATCAGGGCCAGTGCCTGCTGAGATTGGAAACTGCAAGAACCTGAAAACAGTTGATCTTAGCTTCAACTATCTAAATGGTTCTATTCCTAATGAAATATGGGTACTTCCAAATCTCACAAAGCTGGTTATCTGGGCTAACCATCTCTCTGGCGAAATCCCTGATAACTTATGTGAGAATGGAAGCAATTTGGAAACTTTGATTCTCAACAACAATTTAATCACTGGAACTATTCCTTCATCTCTTGGTAATTGCAATAATCTGGTTTTGGTTTCACTCTCTAACAATAGACTCACTGGAAATATTCCAGCTGCCATAGAAAACCTCCAGAAACTCGTTATTCTCCAGTAGTCCAGTTAGGTAATAATTCTCTTACTGGAAAGATCCCACCAGAGCTAGGGAAATGCAGGAGTCTCATCTGGCTTGAGCTAAATAACAATAACTTCAGCGGCTCAATTCCACCAGAACTGAGCGAACAATCTGGATTGATTACGCTTTCGTTGAGCTTTGGCTCACTATTCTACTCCTTCAGAAATGAATTTAGAAATGAAGGCAGAGGTTGCAGAGAGTCTGTAGGACTGATTAGTTCTGGTGGAGTCTGGCCGAAAAGGCTGGCAGATGTTTATACTTGCTCATCATCTAGGGATCTATTTACAGTTATCCGTAGCTTGACGTTAAATAACGGCAGCATGATTCGGCTTGATCTTTCCTCCAATTCCCTGTCAGGAACAATTCCTGAAGGTTTTGGGTCTATGAATTATCTCCAATTTTTTAGTTTGGGATACAACAGACTTACAGGTAGTATTCCTAATAGCTTTGGAGGGTTGACACAAATTGGAATTCTTGATCTCTCCCATAATGAACTTGAAGGATCTGTTCCCGCATCATTAGGACTGCTTTCATTTCTTAGTCAGCTAGATGTATCCAACAATCATCTTAGTGGCTCCATATCTTCTTCCGGGCAAATGTTAACATTTCCTGCTTGGGGATTCAACAACAATTCTGGTCCATGCGATGGTCCTTTGCCACCTTGTTCATCAGATACCGGGAACTCATTTCTGCGCCTGCCAGAGGAGGAAAACAGTTCATTTATTGATGTAGGATTCTTAATTAGTGGTGAAGTGGGATTCGTAGTTGGACTAATAGGCTTTTGCTATGTTTTATGGTTTAAGAAATCGTGGAGAATAAGGATATTTCAAGCCGTCGAAGAAATGACAGAAAAGTTTACTTCTCTGTTCTGGAAGTGAATATGTCTGCCTGGTAAGTTATCACATAGCACCATGGTCCATGGTACTGCTCAATTGACTGTATTCCCACAAAAGACCGCATCTTTAAATCTTTATGCAGCTCAAACCGATACTTACTAACGGATTAGCTAGTTTCGCATTCAAGAGGGAGATATACACAACATTATTCTGAAAGTGAAACCAAATATTTTGTACTGGACTCAACGAGTTCAAGCATTATGAGGACTCAGTTAGGGATATACGTCATGTATTATCTTCTCATATGTAATGTGTAGGACTGAGACCATGTACAATTTTTGCTTCAATTCAAACATTATCTTCTCACATTCCTTGTGTAATTCTTTCATATATAAATCCTTGTTATTTGAGTGGAATATTTGGAAGGCATTTATTTTTATTTTTCTTTTGCGTTTGAGCAAAACTCAAAATGGATAATGTAAACCATTATTAAAATTTATATTAAATCCAAAATGATGAAAATGAAATTCTCTTTATTAGGAGAGTCCATAACCTTCTAAAAAAAGAAGTAGAAAATGAAATATAAAAATCAGGAATTTGGCCAAAGAAATCTTTCCTCTGATTTGCTGGACGAAATTTAAATTTGCAATTCAAAACAAGAACTTCAAAATAACTTACAATTACTAATGAGAAAATAACATAAAAAAACACGTATTGAAGGCTACATCTTTTTTTTTTTTGCTCAAACGTATTGACATCAGAATGACAAGAAATTCAATAGTAAATCTAAATCCAACTAGCAGACTGAGCAAGACCTCCAGTGCCAAAACTAGCAGATTTGGCGACGCCTAGCTGAGACGTGGTAGCGCCGTAGCGGGATTGACACTGATGTTTGAACGGGTACAATAGGTGGTCTTAAATTTATGGAATGCTACTTGATAGCTAAGCTAGCCCAATAAAAAGAACTATGATTTTAGGCATACATAAAACTTTCGGGGCATACAAAATGATAGTCCCATCTTGGGTGACCTTATAAGGGATAACCTATGGGTAGCTCAATTACCTATATACCCTTAATACAAAAATCTAAAATCAGTTTTCTAAAAAGTCAAAATCAGCTTCCCTTAACATCTCTTCTTCTTCCTCCTCCAGCCGAACTCTTCCCCTCCCGCGAAAAAAAAAATTCATCACCGTGATTAATTGTCGATTCGTAAAAATTTGATTGTCGATTAAACTGAACTACATAATGACTCGTACAAAGAAAAGCAGGGACTAGACAAACCAAATCGTCTTCTAATCCATCAATTGAAGAAGAAGAACCAATTGAAGATGGAGGTGTAGAAACTGAAAATCAACCACCAATTGAACCAGAATTTGAACCAACTGCATCTCCAACTTCGGAAATGAGGATAAGAAAGTAAGTTTTACAAACCCAATCTCCTATTTGTTGTTTTTCATCGATTAAATGACGGTTACGGTGTTGGGTTCGGCTCAAAATTGAGTTGCGTTTTTAGCCGAACTGTTCTTCACAAAAGCTTCCCGTAAGTGTATATGAACAGTTCGGCTTGAAATTTCATGAAATTTCAAGCCGAACCTAGTCATAGAAAGAGATGCATAGGGGTTCGGCGTATTCGATAATCATAATATGTGCCGAACCTAGCACATTTACGAGGTTCGGCTATTACGATATTAACAATATGTGCCGAACCAATACAAAATTATTAACCCACGAATGTACATGATCGAGGTTAGAAACTTATATTCTACTTATTCAAATAGCCGAATAATGTGTTTCCAACAGGTTCGGCGCTTACGAATTTATAAATATAAGCCGAACCCTAAACATTTTTTCTACCAGACAGTTCAGTGTAGGGTTCGGCTTGTTAGGACAATTCGAACCAAGCCGAACTCTGGTCTACAAGGTAGGTTCGGCTCTTAATCAACACTTTCAGCTAGCCGAACTGTTCATCCAGACTCGCTGAACCTTAGTGAAAAAACACAAACTTTTGATGATTTTAACCTACAAAAGTGAGATTAAACATAAGATAGGTCGAACCCCGCGAACAACCTAAATGACTACAATTCAAGGGTAACTAAATAATCTACACACAATTTTTTCTCACTTTCCCCTTCTACTTCTAAAAAAACCTAACTTTTTTTTTCTTACTCAAAATTTTTTATCTACACAAATTAATAACTAAATAATCACTAATCATTAATCACTAATCAGAATTATTTTAACTAATCATTAGTATTAACACTAATCCTAAAAGGGCAGATTTGCCATTACCAAAAATATTTGGTTAAGGGGCTTCTAATTTTGCTATTTACACTCCTTTTTTGTCTTTACTTGGTATGCCCTAAAAGATTTCCGTATGCCTGAAAGCATAGTTCCGATAAAAATTATAAGATGAGAAAACAAATGTGAAAACTACTACCAGACCCATTTTTGGTTTTCCTACCACTGTGAAACCCACTGCCAGAAAAATAGAACCGTTTTTTAGGGACTATGGTTTTTTTTGGGGGACCATGGTCTTATTAGGCCACCTACCCTACAATGTTAAGGGATGTCCTAAAATCATGAGATTACTATTTTGGCCCTTACCCTAATTAAAATTAACCCTAATCTAATAATCGACCCTAATCTAATAACTACCCCTGATTAAAATTAACCCTAACTTAATCTAAAACAAAAACAAAAGAATCTAAACCTAATTTGTAACAAAAAAATCAGTTCTCCTCTTCTTCTCTTCATAAAATTTTCATCGTCGATTAATCAATCGAGTATAAGAATGGTTCGTCGAAAGAAAACCAACCGACTCCCAGGAACAGGTCCCCCATTAGGACATATAGAAAATCAGCCAAGTGATTTTGAGATTCATAAAGAAGTGGAACAACCAAGTGAAGCCATAATCCAGTATAATAGACGCAGTAAGAAGCCTGATTCTGCCATGGGACCGATTCGCAGGTATTTTCCAACAAACCCCTACTTTTAATTTGATTTTGATTTGTTTAATTGAATAGAAATCATCATAATATGGTTCATATGGAAGTTACAGTGCCATGTTCGGTTAGAACGCATTTCACAAAAACCCTAGTTTCTTAACCGAACTTCCTAAAAGGAAGAACACGAAGAACAGTTCGGTTCCATAGGATTTAAAATTAGGTTACTGAACTGCGAGTTCGGTTTGTTCGCAAAAATTTTGAAAACTATTTTGTAACCGAACTCTACCCATATTACAAAAAAAAAAAAAAAAATTCCAATGTAACCGAACTGTGCTATTTTGCCCACCATGTTGAGTTTTCATTTAACCGAACTTTTACAACTCTGTTCGGTTGGTTCGCAAAAAAATTTGAAACTATCAAGTAACCGAACTCTACCCATATTACAAAAAAAAAAAAAAAAAAAATTCCAATGTAACCGAACTGTGCTATTTTTCCCATTATGTTGAGTTATCAATTAACCAAACTTTCCAACTCTGTTCGGTTGGTTCACAATTTTTTTTTAAAACTATCTAGTAATCGAACTCTACTCATACTACAACCTTGGATAATTGCATACATGTGGAGTTCGGTTACATGATAATTTTATCGGGATAACCGAACTCAGCGTTCGGTTTGTAAAGCAAGTTGACAACTAACCGAACTTTACGTTTACTAATTCAAATTTTATTGTACGTAAGTTCTGTTAGATAGTTGGTTGGTATGAAGTTTGCGAACCAACCGAACTTTATACACTAATGTGAAATCTTATTTTACGTAAGTTCGGCTAGCTATTGGTTGCGAACTAACCGAACTTATAGACCCTAAAGTTCGGTTACATTTCTGCCAAACCGAACATAACACTGTAATCCTATTTACAAAGTTCGGTAACATGTCCGTTAACCGAACTTCAAAAAACCTCCATTATTGGAGAGTTTGGTAACCTGCGTGTTTAGAAAAAGTAACTGAACTACACTTTCAGATGAGTTCGGTTACATGTTCTTCACACAAGGTAACCGAACAAGCCCAAATCTACTTAACTGGATCATTGTGAAGATTGACATATACTCTAGGAGAGGAAGGAGATGAAGATTCAGATGAGCTATCATCAATTGAATCATCACTTGTATAGTCTAGCTTAGTGAACTCAAAAAAAAAATTATTTTCCATGTTTTTCTTCTTCATCTTCTCTAACTTTCCTCTCTGAATAATTCTACTTCTTTTTTAAAAATCTGATTTTTTAATCTCAAATCTTTATTCAAAATCATTTCACTAATCATTACCCAAAAATAATCAGAGCGTAATTTAGGTATTATAATAAATATCTAGATAAGGGGTTACCTAATATTTACTTCCAATATATTACCCAAAATAAAAGAATGGTCCCCCCAAAAAAAGGCTGGTCCCCAAAAAATGGTTCAAAAAATTCATAGTCGCACCCATTCTCGGTGATAAAATTATGCACATGCCCATATTTTAATATTTGATGTTTTCTTCTTTTTTTTCCTTTCCTTGCGTATCTCTAAAAATCAAACCATGCTACCGAAAATCAAAAGCTATCTTTTTTAATCGCGCATCTCATAAATCTCTTTCAGAAATCGAACCAATCTTCGGTAACCAAATTTTGTTTAAACCTAGAATTGTGATTTTTTTCCTTCGTAAAAGCTAGAAGAGTATTCTCACCGGTTGATTCCTAACCAATCTGAGGAGCTAAGTTCATCCAGTAAAACCCCATGTTATTTCATTGTTCTTTATTTTGTGAATCTAGCTTCATTTGTGTAGTAAAATCCTTAATAATATTCCATTTGTATGTTTCTTCGCTGGAAATGATGGGGTTTTAAAGCATGGGTTTGTTTTTAATTTCAGTTTTATGGATTGAGTTTTAAGTTTTGCTACTGTGTATCTTCAAATTCGGTTGTTTTGATTTTCTTGGGTTTAATTTTGTTACTCTATATCTTCAGAATGATTGAGTTTAATTACTTTTTTTCTTTAGATCTGGTTATTTTGAGATGTAGTTGCAGGAAATCCTACACTACACCCCTCACAAGAATCCACACAATCAAACCATTGAAGATGAACAATTGTAATTTTTGTTGATTAATTTCTTGAATGTTTACAAGATAAAGTGGAATAGAGCTAAAGAAATTACAATTACTATAAAGTTTCTCTCTCTTAATGACTTGCTCAACACTCGAAAAAAGATCTCTCTCCAATAGGCCTGTTCGGCTCTTTATATAGGGTATTACATAATGGATGACAACTAAGCTGTCCTTTATTTTCGGGAACGATTTGCGAAGTGTCGCAAGTGTACAAATGCATAATCTCGCGACACTCCTAGATCTCGCTAGGTCTTCACACCTTTCTCGTGTTCTGGCTGTCGTCATCCATTGCGTCACTTATTTTATTCTTCTGCGACGCTTTCGCTACGTAACGTTTATGAATTTCGCAGAGGTGTTGGTGTTGCGATATTCTGATCCTACATCTTGCCTCTTCTCATGTCTTATCTGCGAAGAAGAGAATGTCATGAGAATTATTATTTTCAAACTGCCGCAACTGTTCATTTCTTTCCATCAATCTACCGCCAGGATTCCGTGAATTAGGCGTAACTGCTTACACGTGTCAAAATCTCCCCTTTTTACCGGTACATTTAATGTTAACCGGTCACTTTTTTATTGTCTATTTAAGGAGAAATTCTCCATGAGGATGTTTTCTTTCTTTTATTTCATCTTCTTCATCGTCTGCAACTTTTTACTGCTATTTTTTCTTTCGCAATTCTTCATCGTCTTCCGCTATTGTCTCTCTCTCTTTTGTTCTCATCATCTTTCGCTCTGTTTCTATGGAGCCATCAAGGTTTGTTAATTTTGCCAAAATTGATCTTTTTGTGATTGATCTCTTCTATCGAAATTTTTTTATCCTAATATTATTCTTTCTCTAATAATTTCCGTGCTGTTTTTGTTTCAGTAAGAATAAATCTAACACCAAGTTCACAGTTCTAAACCCTAATGTTCCCGTGGGCTCGCAACCGAAAATCGTTGTTACTAAAAGGAAGCCTGCGAATAGCAAGGTATTAAGAAACACTTATTCTTCTAATAACAATATTGTTGCCTCTGTTTCTTATTTGACTTGTGATTCGCAGGATGACAAAAATATTGATAGATCCCCCAAGAAACCTCGCCGTTCTAAAAATGTTGAATCTTCTGTTTCCTTTCCTGTATTCAAGCTCATAACTCCTCCTGCGATATCTTTGCAAGATAAACAACACCTCCTGTGATATCTTTGCAAGATAAACCGATACCTTCTGTGATATCTTCACAGGATAAATCAACACCTCCTGCGATATCTTCGCAAGATAATTCTACTTTGGTTATCTCTGAAAATGTCGCTGCCGATTTTCCTCCTATACCTGAGTTTTCCATAAATGAAGTCCCTCAAGATGAACCCTTCTCTTCTTCTATTACTAATGCTTCTGCCTCACCCCCAATCATTGACCTTCAACGGGTTTCCTCTTCTCATGACATTCCTATGACCAAAGATGATTCAACTCTCCCCTCTTCTGTCATCATTACCTCTTCTTCTGAGTCTATTCCTCTTACTAAATAAAACCTGGAGGGAATGGATGTAGCTTTCAAAGTTTTATCAGATATCATGAATGACGCCAAGAAGACCTCCATTGATCCCATCAAGTATAGTGTTTGCGAGTCTTTGAGTAAATACTTTAGTTCTGACAGGATGTCGCAAATGTCTTTAGAACAGGAAGTTAAAGTTTTGGAGAATAATCTTCAAGACATGGTTGTGAAGTGTGAAACTCTCCATCTTGAAAATCAGAAGCTTCAAAATATTTCATTGGATCGTGATAATCTTCGCAAGAATAATTAAGAATTAAAACGTACTACTTCCCCTTCCCTTTTTTTTTTTTTTTTAAAGACCTTGTTCGCCTTTCAATCTTTAAACCAGAAGCGAAAAATGGAGATATATCAGTTGGAATTTGTTGCCGAAGAAACTCGAATGGATAGAGATGTTTGGATGGAGCAATATAACCAATTAGATAATCTTCATACATACTCTGTTGATCAAATAGATAACCTTGCCAAAGAGAATGCTCACTTAGTTCGAAGCAAGAGTCATTAAGTAATGAATTGTCTCATCTCTTATTCTTTGGCTAAATCTAATTTGGAGTTGGAAACCTTATCGATGAGAATGGAACTCTATCTTAAGAGAAGCGAGTTTTGTTAAACAAGGTGGCGATTTCTTCGCAATGCCTTGATGTCTGTCCAAAAATATGTAATGAACAAGAACAATCTATCTGTCACGAGAAGTAAACTCAAAGAAGTCACTGTTTGAGAGGGATAAGCTTATTCAGGGTAGAATAACTTTAAGTGTGAAAACAAGCCAACTCAAGGATCAATATTCCAAGTTAAAAGAATCCTACTCCTCCATTGCTAAGGAGAATACCTTACTTGTATCTAACGAAAAGAGTTTGCATTCTCGATTAAAAGGTCTGGTTGGAGATAATTTTGATAGTGCCATGGATCATTTGGAGAGTAGTTGCTTGGCTTTGACCCAACATCTTATCTCGCAAAAGGAAGGTAGTCATAAAATTTGACTGCCTCATCCGTTTTTTCTTTGTCTAGTTTTCTTATGATATCCTTTTTCTTGCGAATTCTTTATTTGTATAACTCTGTTGTTCTTCATTTTTGTAGAATCTGAGAAATATCTTCGTTCCTCCCTTTCTACTTTGGAGGCTAGCTATGCCAAGATTCACAAAGAAAATGCGATTCTTGCAGCTACTCTCGCTCGTTCTCGCGATCGGGCCGAAAGGAGATTTGATTACCTCAGTTACTCCAAAGATATCCAGAGTAGAAATCATCAGAGGGCACTTCTTCGCCAGTTTCATCTCAAAGCTGAAGTTCTTTTGAATGATGTCTTATTGTCCAAATCTCTTGACCTCAGATCGTCGAACCTCCGGAAGTTGAGGATGATGAAACCCCTAATTCTCCGATAGTGACTATGAATACGAAAGCTTCAAGATCTCGCTAATGAAAAGGTGATCCCATCAAACAATGAAGTCACAATAATACCAGGTGAAGGGGTTTTGGGGGAAAGCAACAATTTGCGAAAGTGTGGAAGTGGTGGTAGGCCTCTAAAGATGTTTATATTTGAGCCTACGGGGCATACCGCAAGTGCACGGCGTCTATCGGAGACGCGGCAAGTACGGGTCGATCCACAGAGACAAGGGGTGCTTTCAATGATCTAAGGCTTGGCTTTAAACTGAATTCCAAAGTGACAAGGTAACAACAGATTGTAACATAGATGTTTTTGTGCCAATACGACTGATTTTTAGTGAAGTGAACCTAAACTAAGGTAAAGGACAGAGATAAAAGGGTGCTAAGGTCTGCAAATCCACCTCTGAATTCTTATTGTGTGCTCAACTGAGTTGAGGCTTTCTTATCCTTGACTGATAAGGGCAGGTGTCAAACCCACCACCTATCTAAGGGGTTTCTCCAAGTTATGCTTCTAATAACAAATAAACAAAGTGCTAACCCGAAAGCACTAGTTGTCTAATTAAGTACAACTAGTCAATGGAATTAGCTTTTGTGCCTAAGGTATGAGCGTGGCAATCTCACAACAGATGTAACCTAACTACAATGGATGCAAGACATCCATTGTGAGAGAAAAGTAGTGGAAGCCCTAATTGAAGACATAATTATAATTTTAAACATTTAAGAAAGTTCAACAGAGCATAAACACACAATATGGCAACAGGTTTCATTGAGACCCTAACAAAACTAATTAACACATCATAAAGTGATAAAGAACAGAATTAAAACTAAATTACTGCACTGGCTAATCCAGGCGTGCCCAAAAACAGCTTCTATCCCTTCTATTTATACATGCAAGGATACCCCAAAACTACCAAACCCTAATTCGAAATAAAATAGAAATTAAATAAAAATCGTGTACCCATACTCTTTGAATCACGTTCCTCTCTTGTCTAATCGGTTCTGCAACTCCATGCGTGGTTGTTGTGGAAACCCTAGCTTCTAGTTATCTTTGAATTAGCTTCTAGGTTGTTAGAGGCTAAGAAAGAGATAACTCGAAGTAGAGAGGGGGAGCGGGTACTATTTGGAGTTGTTGTCGCTGCAAGGTGATGATGAAGGTGGCGGTTGCGTGGTGGAAGAGCAGAGCTCGCTCTGTCGTGGGTAAGGGAGGAGAAGAAGTTGCAAAGAGGTATGGGGAGAAGAAAGAGAAGAAGAAAAGAAAATGGGTAAAGCTCGATAGGGTATAGGGTATGGGCGGTTCGTTGCCAGAGGCGGGGATAGCAAAAGATGATGGGACGGCCTAGCGAGCGTAGGATGGAGCGATAAGATCCGAACGGCCGAGGGAGGTAGACGGTTTTGGTGTGATCTCGATGTTGCACGGAGCAGCGATCTTCGATGCACGTGGAAGCAGCGACCGTTGGATGAGGGAGAAAGAAATCTCAACGTCCTCGGAAGAGACGGGCTCGGATCCGGTCGTGGGTAGCTCTAGCCCATGTCTTCCTTGTTGGTTCGTAACTAATTCACGCGCGGGCTTTGGCTATCTACTCCATAGATGCTCGACTCCAATTCTTCGCTCTTTTGGCTCCTCGATTCTCCGAGCTTTATTCATTACCTAAAAACACAAAATTAATTAATATAAATATTTATTCTTGAAAGCAAGGAAAACACAGAACTGGGATAATATCTGATTTCTAAGCGCAAAAGATGAGTAAAATGCCAATAAAAAGGTGTATAAATATGCACTATTTGGCACTCATCAAATACCCCAAACCTGAATTTTACTTGTCCTCAAGTGAAAATGGGTAAATGAAGAAATCCTAACTATACCCCTCGTCGCAGGTCTCTCGAATGCATTTAGCGTATGCACTAAGCCTTTAAACCCCTAGGTGTCCCTAGTGGACGAGTTGTAGTCTCGTGAGGGTTTACCAGAGGTGTACCCACAAAACCTTCCCCAACTTCAGAGTGTAAAAGAGTCTCAAGCCTCCAAGAAGCTATGAGGACATAGAGTTTTCGCATGCTAGTAAAGAAGTTAGAACTATCGAAGAACGCCTTCTCATCCTTAAGTGCTGAGCGAGAAGTAACCATACCATATGAAAGAATTCGGATTCGATTGTGATCATAAGCCTCGACTTCTGCCTCACCATTAGGATTTTATGATAATTGCACTCAAAAAGATCGCTTTTTTAGTCTCTCATGTGTGCAGGCAGGAGTAAAGAGAGAAATCCTGCACACGTTGTAGGTAAGAAGGATAACCTTCGAAATAAAATCTGGAGACTCCAAGGAAGTGTGGATAAAAAGAATCTTTTTCGATGATCTCTAAGAAAGGAAATCAACCATTAGTAAGGGGTGGAGTACTCACTCACTTCTCACCCGATCGGCAATTAATATCACTCTCTCATAAGAAACCATAGAAACGCCTTCAATCTTCGGTCTTCGGTCTTCAAATGTTGATGACGAACTTCTAAACTTCACAAAACTTGACAATTTTTAACTTTTCTACTCAAAATTCCTTGTTGTTTGGATTTTTCTTTTTAAATTCTCTTTACCATGGTGGTAGCAAAAATAAACTATAATATTTTTTTGATTTTTTGATTTTTTTTTTTTGATTTTTTTTTTTTTACAATAAGTGAAAATAACAATACAAATAATGAAACAACTAACTCCATGGACAAAGGACTTTATCACTCAATTTTTCCACAACTTGTATTGTCTTGATTTTATAAATTTTATTAATTCTCATCCTATTTTTCTTTCGTTTTCTTTGTTGCACGTAAACCTTGGACTATCTCAACTTTTCTTTCAATATTCCGATTGATGCTCCGGTTTTGACGATGATGTGTTTCTATGGGTCTTGCTGATTGAGAGAGAGAATGATGCTAACTACAAATCGGTATTTAGAAGGAGTTTTCATCTTTAGACGTCACCCTCATGATTGACAAAAACTAGCACTCAAGAGATCAGAAGTAGCGCTGAAAAATGGTGCGAAGTTGGGTAGCTCACCATTCCTACCCGGAATTTACGTACGGTGACACACACTCTAACAGCCTTTTCTAGAAAGTTGCAAAAATTGAAGGTTGGTGCCTCACTTGATGTAAATTGTAGTCTCCACTATGGGTGATCACAATTCTACTACCGAATATCTAAAAAAGACCTAATTCGCCCTCCCGGTATGGTTAAATCCAACTTTAACGCTCTAATCAACTAAGAAACCCGATTGTGTTCTCCGGTACTTCCAATTTCTGTTATTTCGGTCAGATTCTCTATGTAAACATAGCTAGAAGCATGCTAGTGACTCTAAAATCTCTAAAAGTTGGAGGTTTTTTCAAAAAGAGTTTTTTTTTTTTTTTTTTTTTTTTTTTTTTTTTAAATGAAATAAAAGGTTAAAAAGACTAAAAACTCTAAATGCAAAAATATGCAAATGCACCCCCAAACCTAAATCAAACATTGTCCTCAATGTGTCACAGATAGGAAAAATTTAAACAATCACATACCGAGAGAACTATGCTGATAAGAGAAAAGGGAAGAGATTACCGGTATGTCGGCGGGAGCAAGGTTGAGCTTCATTAATCAAGGCAAAATCCAACATTCTCAGTGGTGATCATATCGGATTAGCACAATATACGCACAAGAAGACTCAACCGATTCAAGAAAAGAAAATTTTACAAGACCTACTGGATATATACAATGAAAATTTGCCATAAACCAACAATCTAAAGAGTTGAGGATCAACCCAATAGAAAATATGTACACACATTAACAAATATAACATGAAAATGGGCTTTGGTTTGTTTGGGATTCATTTTGGTTTTTGTGGGAAAATTTGGTTTAAATGGGCTGATTTGGTTTATTGGGTTTTTGGTTTGTTTGGGATATTCATTGGTTTGTTTAAACTTTACGCCCCTTGGATGTTTACACGGCTCAAAATTTGGGCTTCAATTTGGTTGCTGCCCGGGTTGGCCCCAGTTCAGTGAGTTAACAGCCTGTAGTTTGGTTAACCAAAGAACAGTGTGGGCCGAAAGTTTTGGTTTATGGGCTGGTTTGTTGTGGGCTAGTTGTTTGGTTTTGAGGGAAGCCCAGCTTTGTTGCAAAATGTGTAGAGAAGTGGATTGAGCCCGGCAATTGTGTGCAAAGCCTAGGTTTTGTGGGCTCAATTTTGCACAACCAGGCTAATAGGTTTAGCCTAGCGAAGCCCAGGAGAAAGCTCAGCCCAGGTGGTGCTTGTGTTCTTGTGGGCTCAGTTTGGTGTAAGCCCAGCTCCAGCCCAGCAGTGTAAATGTTCAACCCAGGTTATGGGCAGTGGGCTTAAAGCTTTGTGCTCAGCCCAGCAGATGGGGCTTAGTCTATCAGTTGGCTACCAGTTCAAGGCAATACAAGCTCAAGGTACACAGGTGCACATTCACAGCAGAGCAATCATTCAGTTTTAGGATTATCAGGGTGTCATGCTCAGGTTACACAGGGGAGTATTTGGCTCAGGTTACACATGAACAATACAGATCGGCACAAGTTCATACACAAGTCACTGATATAGCTTTCTACAATCACCACGGATATAGCTTTCATACACAGGGTAAGCTGAGTAACAGCACAGGAGGTTATGCTCTGTCACAGAATTATGCACACAACTCAACAAGGTCACAGGGTAGCTCCACACTTGCTGCTTCAGGGGGCTAGCAAGGCGGTAGAAGGCTCACAAATTGCAGGCTTAAAAACACAGGCTATGCTCAAGGTTGGCTCAAAGATCACACAAATTTACAGCTAATCAGCACAGGTATGCACACATTGCAGTTCAGGGTATCATGGGTTAATAGCTCACATCAGCATGTATTCATTTCAGAGATTCAAGGATACAGAGCATGCAAATGGGTTGTGTCTGTGCAGATTTTGTGAAACTGCACAGCTCAGTTGTGTGCCCAGATAGTGTGCACACCAGGTTATGCACAGGGTTATACAGGTGGTAGACCAAGGGCTAGCCAGGGAGCTCAAGCTTGCAGCTTCAGGGGGCTAGCAAGGGGCTGGATTATCATGCATGTGGGGTAGTGCGGTATTTGTTTCTGTGCAGGGTTTGAAAACAAGCACAACTCGGGTTAAGTTATGCATGATTTATGCAGGCGAGCACTAAGTTGGTGCACAGGGCAATGTATACAAGCAATAACTTCAACAATTGACACAACACGCTTATCAGGTCACAGCACAGGCTAGTTGTTGCAAGCCAGGTTGGGTTTAGTTGGGCTCTAGTTTGGTTACAGAGCCCAAATGTGCAGAGATTGGTGCTGATGGAGTTTGTGGGCTTCAGTGAGACACACAACAAAGATTACACAATTTCAAGCACAGACCAAAAAAAACAACAATTTCAAAAGGGTTCTCAGATAGCTCAGGGATTGCACTCAGCACAGGGCAGATTGTGCTCAAACTCAGAGCTCAGCAGATATCAAGGCCTAGTACAAGGTTAAACATACATGAAGGTTAAAGCTTGAGGCATCAACTATCTCAGTTGACCTCACTTGTGTTGCAGCTAACTGTGTTATCAAAGCCCAACCTCACAGCTACAGGGGCTGCTTGGCAAGGGGTCTAATGCAACAGGTGAGTGAGGTCAGGGGCTAGCATGAGCAGTGGTCAAAGTGAGTGAGGTCAGGTGAGTGAGGTCAGGGGCTAACCAGGTGAACTAGCTTATCAGGGGGTTCAATAACTAACCTGGTATGCTCTGAGGCTCAACAGCTTCAGGCCTTGCTCAGCAGCAGCAGCACAGCAGGTCTGCGGCACAAGAGCTCAGGTTCCTTACGAGTTGCAGGGCTTGCTCAGATGCATCCCTTGGGTCAGCACAGCAGCACAACTACACAGCCTGGGGTTTTCCCTTGGTTTCCTTGGGCTGGTTCTGTGCTTACACAGCAGCACAAAGGTACCTGCTAGCTCAGAATGAGAGTTCAGTTCTCAAAATTACACTACAGATGAAGCAAGGAGTTATAGTGCTATAATGACAGAGCTAAGCTCTGAGCAAAGCACTCAGAGCACAGGGCTAGGCAACAGAGCTAGGCAACAGAGCTAAGCACGGCTCTAAGATGCAGAATGCAAATCAAAATGTAGAGAGAAAATAAAATAAAATATGACAGTTAAGCTACAATGCAAAAACTTATACAGCTAATAAGAACTACGATGCAAAATTTCAATGCAATGACAAGTTACAACATTTAGACTAAGTTATATTTAAACAAGACAAAAAGCAAAGAATATAAGTGCATATATATACAGATATGGAATGAACTCAGTTAAGTCAGGCCAATGAGCACAGGGCACGCGCCAAGTCCCCGGCAGCGGCGCCAAAAACTTGGTAGGCCTCTAAAGATGTTTATATTTGAGCCTACGGGTAATACCGCAAGTGCACGGCGTCTATCGGAGACGCGGCAAGTACACGGTCGATCCACGAGACAAGGGGTGCTTTCAATGATCTAAGGCTTGGCTTTAAACCGAATTCCAAAGTGACAAGGTAACAACAGATTGTAACATAGATGTTTTTGTGCCAATACGGCTGATTTTTAGTGAAGTGAACCTAAACTAAGGTAAAGGACAGAGATAAAAGGGTGCTAAGGTCTGCAAATCCACCTCTCGAATTCTTATTGTGTGCTCAACTAGAGTTGAGGCTTTCTTATCCTTGGTGATAAGGGCGGGGTGTCAAACCCACCACCTATCTAAGGGGTTTCTCCAAGTTATGCTTCTAATAACACCTAAAGTGCTAACCCAGAGCACTAGTTGTCTAATTAAGTACAACTAGTCAATGGAATTAGCTTTTGTGCCTAAGGTATGAGTGTGGCAATCTCACAACAGATGTAACCTAACTACAATGGATGCAAGACATCCATTGTGAGAGAAAAGTGGGAAGCCCTAATTGAAGACATAATTATAATTTTAAACATTTAAGAAAGTTCAACAGAGCATAAACACACAATATGGCAACAGGGTTTCATTGAGACCCTAACAAAACTAATTAACATATCATAAAGTGATAAAGAATAGAATTAAAACTAAATGACTGCACTGGCTAATCCAGGCGTGCCCAAAAACAGCTTCTATCCCTTCTATTTATACATGCAAGGATACCCCAAAACTACCAAACCCTAATTCGAAATAAAATAGAAATTAAATAAAAATCGTGTACCCATACTCTTTGAATCACGTTCTCTCTTGTCTAATCGGTTCTGCAACTCCATGCGTGGTTGTTGTGGAAACCCTAGCTTCTAGTTATCTTTGAATTAGCTTCTAGGGTTGTTAGAGGCTAAGAAAGAGATAACTCGAAGAGAGGGGGAGCAGGTACTACCGGAGTTGTTGTTGGCAAGGTGATGATGAAGGTGGCGGTTGGTGGTGGAAGAGGTAGCTGCGCTCCGTCGTGGGTAAGGGAGGAGAAGAAGTTGCAGAGAGGTATGGGGGAGAAGAGAGAGAAGAAGAAAAGAAAATGGGTAAAGCTCGATAGGGTATAGGGTATGGGGGTTCGTTGTGAGGTGGGATAGCAAAAGATGATGGGACCGGCCTAGCGAGCGTAGGATGGAGCCGATAAGATCCGAACGGCCGAGGAGGTAGACGGTTTTGGTGTGATCCGATGTTGCACGGGAGCGCGATCTTCGATGCACGGAAGGAGCGACCGTTGGATGAGGGAGAAAGAAATCTCAACGTCTCGAAGAGACGGGCTCGGATCCGGTCGTGGGTAGCTCTAGCCCATGTCTTCCTTGTTGGTTTGTAACTAATTCACGCGCGGGCTTTGGCTATCTACTCCATAGATGCTCGACTCCAATTCTTCGCTCTTTTGGCTCCTCGATTCTCCGAGCTTTATTCATTACCTAAAAACACAAAATTAATTAATATAAATATTTATTCTTGAAAGCAAGGAAAACACAGAATCTGGGATAATATCTGATTTCTAAGCGCAAAAGATGAGTAAAATGCCAATAAAAAGGTGTATAAATATGCACTATTTGGCACTCATCAGCTGGTGAAGCTGATAAAATCGTTGAAGATGAAAGAATTAATGTTGAGAAATGAACTTCTTTTGTAATTTCATTTCCTTTAGTTTCTTGATCTTCATAACTTCTTGCATATGATGTTTTTTATTTCCTTCTGAAGTGCACTTTTTTGTAAGAAATATTATGTTTTTTATTGAACAATTCTCATATTGTCTCTTACTTTCTTCTTTGCGATGAATGACCTGCATAAATAATAGTTAATTTTTATAAATCTTTTGTCATATGGTCTTATTTTGCCTTCCTAGTTAAAGGTCTTCTTTGTGCCATCTCTTGTTATTGCGACAAAATCGCAGGACGTCTTTACACTTTCATGTAAAGACCTATTGATTTTGTCTTATCATTTCTTAGTATTATTGCCTCTGCAGGATAATTTTATTTCGACAATATGACAGGCCTAAATTTTCTTGCGAGAATAAAGCCCCATGACATTGCCGTCTTGCGACGAAATCGCAGGACGTCCTTACACTTTCATGTACTGACCCATTGATCTCGTCTTATCTTTGTTTTTTGTATTATTTCCTCTTCAAGATCATAGCAAAAATATGACAAGCCTAAATTTTCTTGCGAAAATAAAGCCTCATGACATTTGCGTCTTAAGACACTTATCAGCTCCCTAATGGAGGGTGCCGCTCTTATCATCTCCCCTGGGTTTCCCCTTCAAGGAGGCGTACATCGGCCATACAAGACTAGCTCCTCCCATCCGGTCTTAACAACAACCGATTGTTTTCGCAGCCTCTTATCCCTTATACCTATAGGGCTTATGGTTACGAGGCGCACCCTAAGTGGAGTTTTCTTCGGGCCGAGTGCAACATATGCCAAGACTTGCCAAGAATGGCCGAGACACTTCAAATGCCCTGTGCACTCTTGGCTCAACCGTGTACCTCTGCGCCTTGATCATATGCCGACTCCTTAGAAGAGACCTCGGTCGTCCAACCAGGTATAACCTTATATATATATAGTTGGAAATCCAAGGTATCTCTCCTGGATGGGCTTTATTGACCCCAAATCTCCATGACTCGGGTTCCAGGGCGGTGTAACTTTTCCCCGAGCCATGTAAAGAGATACCCCATTATATGACACACTTTAGGTCTTACATTTGCCTCTTGCGAAATTTTATTCGCGAACTAGGGTGTACGCCATAAAGGTTCGTCCTATTCTGATATGTCATTGATTTTAGATTGTTTCTTGTCATCATTTCTGCGAGAATTTCGCGTATTCTTTTTTTTTTTTTTTTTTTTTTTGATTATCACATTCTTTGTATCTTCAGCCTGTCTTTATCATTCAAATCCCTGCGAAAGCTTCGCGTATTCTTTTTTCGATTATCATAGTCTTTGCATCTTCAACCTGTCTTTATCACTCAAAAGATAGAAAGTTTTTTTTTTTTTTTTTTTTTTACAACCCTCGCAAGTCTAAAATCAATTATTCACACCTTTCGCCTCTTACTTATGTTGCTCTCTGCTTCTTCATTATTCAAATATCCTAATACTGCCTTCCCTTTTGCGAAATCATCGCAATTTCCAACTTTCTTTAGGCATTGGTTTCGCAACGTATTTTCTTCTCTCACCTCTATTGCGTCTACCATTATTCTTTCCCTTCTTTGTTCATTTTTGATGTTTTGCTTCCAGATCTTCTTCTGAGCAGCTCTTTCCTCGCAAGATTCCACATCAACTTCATAGCACTTCTGTCCCTCAACCCAATCTCCTTTTATGACTCCGACACCACTGGGATGAGGAAATTTGATGCACTGGTGATAAGTCGATGCTACACCAAAATCTCATGTAACCAAGGTCGCGCGATCAATGCATTATAAGGGGACTCCACATCGACTATGCAGAACAAAATTTCAGTTGATAATCCTTTCAGTGGTATTCGCATATGAGATTCTCCTTTAGGCTTGTTGGCGAGATCAGTTGAAACCATAGATCTTATAAGTTGAAGGTATTAGATCTTCGTCCTTCCCTCCCATATTCTTGTAAGTATGATAGGAAAGGATATTTACTGAGCTTCCAAAGATCGATTAAGATTCTATTGATTGCCCATGAATTTTCTCGCCTCATCATCTTCATCATCAACAGGTTTTGGGTTAATCTCCAATCTTACCACTAATGGGTTGTCATGCATCTCTCCACCCTCGTGTACTTCTTCCGCGATAAAAGAAATAATCGCTTTTGCCATTACTTTAGTGGCGATATCTTGCGATGTTCATTATTTCTCTATTATCAAAGCATCTCTTGCGAAAACCCTACCGAGAACACTATCATGAAAATCTTCAACCTGTCCTGCATTTAATGTACAATAGAGTTGCAAGACAAATTCTTGGCTTTCGCTCCAACTTCTATCACAAATGTTTCTCCTCCTTTTGTTGTGTTTGCTCTGTGAATTTCGGCGGTGGTGGTAATGGTTGAGATTGAGGTTGATTTTTTAGAAATTGATTTAGTTTCCCTTGGTCTATCATTCGAGGATGATTCTTTTTATATTTCTACAATCGTTTTTGGAGTGTCCATGAAAATGGTGATAAGAACAAAATTCATGACTTCTGTCACTCGGAGGTGGTTCACTTCCCACGTTCCATGGCGCAGGTATATTTTCCATTAAGATTATAGCTTCCCATATTTTCTCCACATTATCATTCAGTGGTGGCATCTTGATTTCTTCCCAGACTACCCTGTGACTTCGTTGTCCTCTATGATAACTCTGCCTCTGACTTCCATAAGTTTCTTGTGGCTGATCAAGTCTTTGAATTTTGTTATTTCCTCCATGGTTATAGAAGTTTCTCTCTCTCTCAAATTCCTCCTGATCACAACTCCCCATGGCTACTAACTTTCGCTGACCATCATCCATTATCATATCTTGTTGACCCTGCGAAGTGCTCGCCACTGTGTTTATTAGTTTAGGTAACAAACTTGCATTTGCGGCTTTTGAACTCATGTTCGCAACAGGGTATGATTCCATCTCATTTTGTTTTTCCTCTAGAGCAATTTACTCCTCTTGAAGTTCTAGCAACTCAGTCATTGTGATTGTATTCTTGATTCTAAAAATTTGAATATATAGCAGATTGGTTGCGAACATAGCGTTAATGAATGATAGAATGAGATATCTCTTATCCACACGACCAGCCATATCACTGCATATTGTCTTCCATCTCACGGTTAGATGCTTCAAACTTTTACCAACCCTTTGTTTTAACCCAAATACATCTTCAATACCAGGTCGCGAGGAATTATTAGTTATGTATGCCCCTAAAAATATAGCCTGCAAATGATTGAAAGATGTTATTGTATTCCTCGGTAATCCTTCAAACCATTTCAAAGCTTCTCCTGTCAAACTTGATGCAAAATATTTGCATAATATAGCATCATGGTTCTCCCACTGTAACATACATCTCACATAAGCTTTGATATGTTGTATCGCACAAGTTGTTCCATCAAAATCTTTGGTTAACGTAGGTAAGTTGCACTTTGGGGTATTCCTCCTAATTGTACTTCTTGTGTGAATGGAGTTTTTGCAGCCTTCTTCTATGGCTTCATCCAATTGTCTCTTACCTCCTCCCCTTTTATTATTTAACATTCCTCTCATTTCCGCCAATTCTCTCAGAATTTGTTCATTTACACCAGAGTTTGGCTCCATTGGTCTTTTTAGCTCCGCCTCTCTTCTTCTGCGTTCATGTCTGTTTTGACTTTCTTGTTCATCATTCTCTTCTCGTCTTTCTCTGCGATCTTTTCTTTCATTCCTCTCATGCATTCGCACACCGTTATATGTATCATTTTATCTTCTTTGCTACCTTTCGATTCTCCTTTGTACTCTTTCATACTCTTCATTGATATTACCATTGTTGCGATTTTGTTCTCTCCTTCTTTATCTATTATCATGATTATTCTGGCGAATTGCCTCTTGTAACTCCTGTTCTTCCATTTCCGTTCTCAATCTTTCTCTTTCGCAAGCTAGACGTGCTTGCTCAACATAGTGTCTTTCAATTTCATCTTCAATTTCTTTTTGCTTCCTCTGTGTTTCTCTCCCATGCAATATTCTTCTTCCTTGTTCCTGATTTTCCTCATCACCTGGATTATTCCGCCCTTGACGCTGCCTATTTCCTTGATTTCCATCATTTTGCCCATTTTGAAGAGTCTCGGGACGTGGGATATAACGATCTTCCATTATTTCTCTTCTTTCACAATGTTCTTCGCCTGGATTTTGCACTTCCTCTCGATTTTCTTCATTAGCATTTTCTATAGGTAAAGTTCTCCTTGTTTCCTCTCTAACTGATCTTGAGCTTGACCTTGTAGTGCTTCTCGACCTTCTGTTTTGTAATCTCATATTTTCCATCCTCAACTCATGATTTTGCCTTGTCAAATTTGCACGTTCCTCTGCTTCTAATCGCCTTTCTTCATGTATTGTTTGTCTCAATGTCTCTAATGCTGCGACCTCTTCATTTCCATAAATCATTTCTCTAATCACTTCTCGGTATCTCTCCTCTTGTCCATTGTTTATCAATTATTGTTCTTCTCCCCTTTCGTCCAAAGAGTCTGATCTCCAAGTATGCACGCTTACTCTATCATAATCCACAGTTCTATTCGGTACTGGTTGAATCGGTGATTGAATTTGATTTTCTTCATTATTTCTTGTGTTCATTCTTGAGGATTCCCCCATTTCATTTCTCCCTTCTCCAGCAAGTCTCCTACTTATTCTAACAGTTGTTGGTTGTTCTGATGCATATCTTCTTCTAGCCATTTCTCAATTTCAGTAAATTGTTGAAAATTATATGAAATTCCTTCCCTATTACTCCAAATTCTTTCAAATCACGATGTCAATCTTCACTCTCTCCCTGTTTCTAGCGCCAATATGTAGTTGCAGGAAATCCTACACTACACCCTCACAAGAATCCACACAATCAAACCATTGAAGATGAACAATTATAATTTTTGTTGATTAATTTCTTGAATGTTTACAAGATAAAGTGGAAAAGAGCTAAAGAAATTACAATCACTATAAACTTTCTCTCTCTTAATGACTTGCTTAACACTCGAAAAAAGATCTCTCTCCAATAGGAATGTTCGGATCTTTATATAGGGTATTACATAATGGATGACAGCTAAGCTGTCCTTTATTTTCGGGAACGATTTGCGAAGTGTCGCAAGTGCACAAATGCATAATCTCGCGACACTCCCAGATCTCGCTAGGTCTTCACACCTTTCTTGTGTTCTGGCTGTCGTCATCCATTGCGTCACTTATTTTATTCGTCCGCGACGCCTTCGCTACGTAACGTTTATGAATTTCGCATACGTGTTGGTGTTGCGTCAATCTTCACAGGTTCAATCCCTGTTTCTAGCGCCAATATGTAGTTGCAGGAAATCCTACACTACACCCCTCACAAGAATCCACACAATCAAACCATTGAAGATGAACAATTATAATTTTTGTTGATTAATTTCTTGAATGTTTACAAGATAAAGTGGAAAAGAGCTAAAGAAATTACAATCACTATAAACTTTCTCTCTCTTAATGACTTGCTCAACACTCGAAAAAAGATCTCTCTCCAATAGGCATGTTCGGCTCTTTATATAGGGTATTACATAATGGATGACAGCTAAGCTGTCCTTTATTTTTGAGAACGATTTACGAAGTGTCGCAAGTGCACAAATGCATAATCTCGCGACACTCCTAGATCTCGCTAGGTCTTCACACCTTTCTCGTGTTCTGGCTGTCGTCATCCATTGCGTCACTTATTTTATTCGTCTGCGACGCCTTCGCTACGTAACGTTTATGAATTTCGCATAGGTGTTGGTGTTGCGTCAATCTTCACAGGTTCAATCCCTGTTTCTAGCGCCAATATGTAGTTGCAGGAAATCCTACACTACACCCCTCACAAGAATCCACACAATCAAACCATTGAAGATGAACAATTATAATTTTTGTTGATTAATTTCTTGAATGTTTAGAAGATAAAGTGGAAAAGGGCTAAAGAAATTACAATCACTATAAACTTTCTCTCTCTTAATGACTTGCTCAACACTCGAAAAAAGATCTCTCTCCAATAGGCATGTTCGGCTCTTTATATAGGGTATTACATAATGGATGACAGCTAAGCTGTCTTTTATTTTCGGGAACGATTTGCGAAGTGTCGCAAGTGTACAAATGCATAATCTCGCGACACTCCTAGATCTCGCTAGGTCTTCACACCTTTCTCGTGTTCTGGCTGTCGTCATCCATTGCGTCACTTATTTTATTCGTCTGCGACGCCTTCGCTACGTAACGTTTATGAATTTCGCAGAGGTGTTGGTGTTGCGATATTATGATCCTACATGAGACTCTAGGTTTTAATTTTGTTACCATAAATCTTCAGAATGATAATTTTGTGGGTGATGTGTAGTTATGGATGATTGAAGTTGGTGCAGTGGTTAAGACTGATGGTGTTTCTTGGCTCGAGTTTATGAAGATTGTGGTCATCGAGGAAGTCAGGGAAGAAGAGGAGCTACAACTGGTGGTTGGAGTTGTGAGAGTCCGAGGTTGACGCTGATTTTGCCAGTAATGGCCAGTGAACAATCGAGATGGGATTTAGGATGGAGTTGTGGGTTGAATTATGCTGATTTGGTTGATATGTTAAGTCTAGAAAGTGTGACCAGGAAATTGCAGTTCTGTTTTAATTTTGTGCAGCTCTTAGTCATGGTTTGAATGACTGTGTTGCTAGCCATGAATTGGTAGGTGTTGGAATTACAGGTGATGGTGCTGAGAAGGGATAGCTTCAGTCCCTGGTGGTCTGTAAATTGCTGGGAACAGGTGCAAGTTGTGCAGAGCATCTAAGTATACAAAAAAGGAAATGGTAATTCGATTGAAGTAGTGAACCACAGAAGTGCAGACAGGGAGATTCGAGGTAAGTTGAAGTTGTGTAACCAGGTGTAAGAGTTGAAGAAATGGTTGCTTGTGTCATGAACTAAAAATGCAGAGAATGATGTTGGTGCAAATTTGAGAGGAGCTGTGTGTTGCAGCTGTGTTTGATGCTGAGATAATAACGCACCAGGATGGTCCAATTTTGATTGGTTTGTATTTTAGTATCTCGTTACTGTTGACAACAACAGAAGCGTCAATTATAGATAGTGTTAATGCGAAAAGCTCAACGCAAAGTCGAGTGCCACAAATGAGTGCGGCTCTATGTCAAGTTTCCTTTGATTTTCATTTTTCATTTGATTTTTCCTGAGCTTTGCCTAGGAATGACAAATTCAATTTTTATTTCATAAGTGTTTTCTTTGTTGTAGTGGCTGCATAATCTATTATGCATCTACAAAAATTGTTGAATAATTTGTTATACAATTATGAAAATGGATGCATAACCTGTTATGCATCTACAAAAATTAATGCATAACTTGTTATGCAGTCCAGAAAACGGTTGCATAACACGTTATGCAGCTACTTTTTTCTTAGTATTGAAACCAACAAAAAATAAGGTTGCATAACTTGTCATGCACCTACAATAATATCTACATAACATGTTATGCATTCGTGAAAATAGATGCATAACATGTTATGCATCCGAAAATATGACTGCATAATGCATTATGCATCGAGAAAAATTGTTGCACAATCTTTTATGCATCGAGAAAATAGATGCATAACGTAATATGCATCCGTAAATATGGATGCATATGGCATTATGCATAATTTTTTATGTACGCACTAAAATCAACCAAAACAATGGTTACATAACTTGTTATAGATGCATAAATTTGTTATGCAGATGCATAAATTTGTTATGCATAATGGTTGCATAATTCGTTATGCATTTGCAGAATGTGTTATGCATCTTTATTGGTGGTTGCATAATGGTTATGTGGTCAATTTTCGAAATTTTGCCTAAAATAATGATCACCTCCGATTTTTTCGTGAAATACAAAAATTTGATATTGTTGTTTGTACTCGTTGCGTAGCTCTCTTAAAAATATTTCCAACGATATAAAATTTGTAAAATTCCAAGGCGCGGATTTTTAGATATGTTATATCCAAGTTGCGTTGCCAATTATACCCCTGATGCATAACCCGTCATGTGGATGCATAATCCGTCATGCAAACATTTTTAATAATTTCATATAATTATGGGTGTCACGGTACCTAAAATTAATTGTGGACATGACAATGAGAATATTAATTTTTTTGGGCCTGCGCCTAATTTTCCCAAAACAAATTTAAAGATCAATATTGTCGTGCATTTTGATTTTAACAGGGAGAGTTATGATAAAAGAAATATTATCTTCTCAAATTCCTTGCGTAATTCTTTCATATATATGTACAATTATCATTTTCATGAATCATGAGTCATGAGAAAAGAAAAACAACAAAAATGTTTCTTATATGATGAAAGGTAGGGTCACTATTACAACACTCATATTGGTTATTGTATAGATGACCATATAATATATGGAAGTGATACACTCATCGCGTCCGCAAGAGAGAAAAGGGTGGTCTCCTTATGACCCGACGAATTTGTAGGGGGTGGGTTAAGCTTGGGATCCACCCCCTCTCTCACGCTCTCATTCATCGAGATGGCCTGTGGGATTTAACCCGCGGGATATAAAGCATTTCCGTATAATATATGGATGTGGATTCATCCGGTTAGATCAGAAATCGTTAAAGATACAGGCTAGCCAGAGCCGGCCCTCCCATATAAGCAAGCTAAGCCTCGCTTGAGGTCACAAAAACAAAAAGGCCACAATTTTTTTTTTAATACGTTAGTAAAGCGTGGTCCAAAATGAAGAATAAGTATATTTTCATGTGATTATATATTTTGTAAACAATCTAAAATTAGATTAGCTAACTTAGAACATTTGGAGAATGGCAATGAACAATTTATCTATTTTAAACATGATAATTCCTTTAAATGAATATTTTGATAACTAGTGAAAATAAATCAATATATGTAAATATTCGACAAACTAATATAAGTAAATGATCTACTTTTGTAATTTCATTTGGATTGAAAAATCAATTATAAACTAGAAACGTACCATCGCGTGGAGATAGTTTTTTTAGTTAAGCAGTTTTACTTTTGTAGGTTGTCGCAAGAGGACATTTTTTATAATTAATTTACAAATCAATTCTTATTTCGACGGGAATCTGTGACCATATTATTTTGAGGGGCAAATACTTTACCTTTTAACTAGTTGTACAATTATTTTTCTATAATTTTTTCTTAGTTGATTGAAAAACCGGCGATCGAACTTTCTAAAAATACATTGGCTCTTCTATTGGGCCACAATTATTAGTTTGTTTGGGGCCACATATATATCAGGACCGTCCCTGAGGCTAGATAGCTAAGCATCGATTTTAATGGAGTATGTTGGAGCAAGCAGTTTTCTGAACATGTTTCACATTTTTCGTCTTATGCAATTCCCACTTCCCATAAGCTCATACCTACCCTTCACTGAGACAAATACCATTAATGCGTATCTAGTTTTGGTTTTAAGTGATACCGTATTATATGTTGTTGCACTCATGTATCATCACAAGTTCACAACTGACCATATACATCTGTTGCACATGTCTGCTACGTCTTTGATTATTTTTTTCTGGATTTGTCTTTTCTTTGATCGTAGTTGCGAGAAATCTCACAACCACACCTTAATAAAATCTATAGAACAATCTAAGAAATCATCATAAGAATCTCAAAAACTTTTATTAAATCTTTCAATCAAATACAAAGTAATCTTGAAACCCTAACTTGGGAAACAAATAATCTTTCTCTCTCCTAAATATTTTCTCTAAACTCTCTAAAAAGATCTCTCCCTTTTACAAAGACGCTTGGCTCCTTATATAGGATTTTACATAGTGGAGGACAGCTAATAAAGCCCCTTATTTCGGATCTGACGTGCGTCAATGTCGCACCAGAGTAACAGCATTACCGCACGGTTTCTTAAATGCCGCATAGATCTTCACACTTTACTCGTGACTAGGTGACGTCATCTGATTCGTCATCTTAGATATGTTGTATGCGGTCATGTTCGCTTACCACTTATTGAGTGTGCGGTATTTTATACCCACATTTTGCCTCTTCTCATATCACTCTTTTGGTAGAGAGCGCGGTATGAGAAAACTCTATTCTGTTTTGCCGCACTAGTTCATCTCTTCACATTCTCCTTACCCGACATGTTTCCGTGATTTAAGTTTAACCGTCTACACGTATTGAATTTTCCCCTTTTAACCGGCATGTCTTAATTTAATCGGTTACCTCTCTTTCCTATTTAACGACTAGAGTGAGGAGAGATAATTTTCTTTTTCCTTTATTTGATCTTCACTGCAAATTTTCGTTTTCATCTTCTCTGCAAGTTTTCATCTTTATCTTCTAGAGATTTTCCCTTTTAAAGGTTCTCCAGGTGTTATTCTTCTCTGATTTCATGGATTCTCATTCAAGGTTAGTGTATTCTATTACCACTGTTGTTTCGTTTTTCTTTCCTTTGGATTCTCGACTGCTATTGTTGATTTGCTGCTCTTTTTCTAATTCCCATACTGGTTTTTGTTGCAGCAAAAGCTCTTCCTCTGGTAATATTAAGATTACGATTCCAAACCCTAAGTCTTCTTCGAGTTTCAAAGATGATGAATCTCGCAAGAGGAAGCCTTCGCATAACAAAGCAGTAAGAAATACTCTCTTTTCTTTTAAACAATATTGTTGCCTCTGTTTCTTATCTGCGTTGTTCTTCGCAGGATACTGAGAGCAAGATTGATGGTGAGAAAAAGAAGAAAGTTAAGAAAGTTCGCAAGGCCCCCTCTATCAATACTACTCTTGTGATGCCATAATTCAGCTATAAGAAGAAGGTCACTGATATTTCTCCTAACGTCAGTGTCGACGCTCCCTCACAAGGCTTTGTTGCCTCAGCTCCTTTGGATGTTTCCGCGTCTCCGAAGATTTCTGCTCTCAAGGAAGCTGCTTTAGCTGATCATGAAGTAAAGGAAATCTCCTCTTCTGAGGAATCCATTTTGGCGGGCCAGGCAGTTATCTTCTCTTCAGAGAGTGTGACCGCACCAGTGGTGGATAAGACCGTTTATACCTTTGTAAATATTCCCATATCGGTGAATATTTACGCATCAATAGAAGATACGCCTCCACCCATTTCTCAGAATATCATTCCTTCTGTGATTACCCCTTCTTCTTCTAAAGTCACTTCTTCCCCTGTAAAAGCCGTCTATGCTGAAAAGGGGGTTCTTGAGGAAGTTGATTCTGCTACTCATACTTTGTCCGATATCATTAATGCCGCTCATTCATCAATCAATGACCCTGCTAAGCTTCGCATTTGTGACGCTCTGGTCAAGCTGTTATGTGACTCTCCACCAAATAAACCAACCAGTAGCGAAATCTTCTCACAGCTTGATCCAAGCATCCATCTTGCTCTTGATCTCTTGGTAAGTATTCTTTCACTTATACTTTTCTATTCGAGTTGTTTTGTTGCCTCCTTATACTTGTTTCGTTTCTTCTTTAGGAATCTCGTCGCCGCATGGTCTTAGCTGAAGGATTTTCTGAATCTAGTAGCACCATACTAGAACTCTCTCGTCAGAATAATGAATTAAAGGGTGAACTCACTAAGTTACAGGGGGAACTCCAAGCTGTAACTCTTGAATCTGAAAGCCTTCGTAACAAGAATCAAGATCTCAGAGGTACTTATTTCTTCCTTTTTAACTCATTTAGGAACAATTTATTTTTATGTCCATATTTTGAATTTCTTCGTGCGTATGTTAAGACTTAAATCAGAAGCACGTTATGGAGAGATTTAGCTTTCAATTTTCTGCTGAAGATGCTCGCGCGGATAATGAAAGGTTGCAGAATCAAATAGATCAATTAGTTAATAACCATTCATACTCTCTTGATCATATTGAGAATTTAAAAAATGAGAATCTTTGTTTATCTAATCAAAATGAACTTCTGGGCTCCCAAGTTTCCCATCTATCTGGATTGTTGTATAGTGCTGATTTAAGACATCAAACTTTATCATATGAGAATCAGGTTTTGGCCGCAGAGAAGCGGTCTTTCTTAAAGAAAGAAACGATGTTTACGTGTCAATATCTCATTCTCCAGAAGATTTGTGATGACCAAGAGGAATCCCTTCACACACTAAAAAGTCAGCATGATGAGTCTATGAAGAAATTAACCGTAGAGAATGAGAAGATCATACAGAGTAAGATAAATTTGGCTGTGAAGATGAACCAACTTCAAGAACAACATAATCAATTAAAAGGGTCTCATGATATCCTTGTGAAAGAAAAGACTTCTCTTTCTCAGGAAGAAAAGAAGATTCGATCTCGTCTTAAGGGTTTAGTTGGTGATGATTTTGATAAGGTTATGGAAAGTATGAAGAGTAGTGGTCTCGCTTTATCTAAATATCTCATTTCTCAGAGGGAAGGTAGTCAAATTGAGCTGACTGCCTCAGTTTACCTGTGTTTTTTGATTGCTCATATCTTGTTGATGCGAAACTGTCGCTCTTGTAATGATTAAATATCTTTTTTTGCAGAATCTGAGAAGGCGCATCAGTCTACCATCTCCAAGTTGAGATCTGATTTGGCTAAGGTTCGCAGAGAGCGCACGAGACTTTCAATAGCACTTACTTATTCTCGTGACAGAGCAAACAGAAGGTGTTTGTATCTTGGAAGCTAGCTTGATGAAGGTTGCCATAGAGAATACTAAGAAGAGTGCCGCTCGAGAATCTCATGTTAGGGCTCAAATTCTCGTGAATCGAGTTTGTGTTGATAACTCATTTCCTCTATTGGATGTGCCACCTCTTGATGTAGATGCAGATGAGAAGCTTCCCGAGCCCGATAGTGACTATGAGTATGTGAGCGACAATGATGAAGATGATGAAAATCCCCTTCAAGAGGATCAGTCTGCAAAGGAAGGATCTGGTGATGGCTATTCCAAAGATACAAGTTCTGATGTTAACCCCAATAACGAGGCTGATGCTGAAGCTTCTGAGATAAACCAAGACGCGCCTTCTAATGACGCGTAGCTTTTCTTTTTCTTTAGTCTTTTGTGTATCTGATTATTGGTTTTGGATATGTATTTTTGAAACACACTTCTGTTTCTGCTACTCGCCTCTAACAAGGAGGATAATATTTTTCTTATGTTAATTCCCATACTTGCCTCTATTATCCTGCTTGTTTGAGATATATCTTATTCTATTCTTCATGCGCTATATTTGTGCGTTCTCTTAGCTTTTTCTATCTCTCGTTGTTCTTTGGGATTTTCTTCTCTGCAAAATAGAAATCGTTATATTTTGAAATAATCTTAGGAATTTATATTGAGGTTTTACTTAGCCTCCCTAGTTAGAGGTCCTACCATCCTTGGTCTTATTTATATCTCAAAGTATTATTGTGCGGCAAAATCGCAGGCGGTCATTACCTTTTCGAGTAACAACCCATTGATCTTGCCTTATCATCTCTTGTATTTTTGCCTCTGCAGGATGTATTGATGCGTTAATACGATGAGCCTTATTACTCCCGTGAGTAAAAGCCTCATGATATTAACGTCTTTGACATAATTCAGCTCCCTAATGGAGGGTGCCGTCCTTATATTCCCCATGAATGCCCCTTCAAGGAAGCTTACCCCTACCGGGTTAGGGTGGGCTTTTCCCATCCAGTGATGTAACAATCAGTTGTTTTCACGGCCTCTTATCCCTCCGCGGATATGGCTTATGGTTACAAGACCACACTCTAGGTGGGGTTTCTTGAGGACCGAGTGCATCATAGTCAGGACTTTCCAAGAGCGGCCAGGTACGCTCCAGACGCCCCAGGCACTCTTGACTCAACCGTGTACCTCGGCGCCCTGATCGAGTTTCTGCACTCCTTAGTAGAGATCTTCTTACCTTAGTCTTTCGACTAAGGCGCTCTACTGGATGGGCTTTTATTTCACCCCAAATATCCATGACTCACGTTCCAGGGTCGGTGTAGCTTTCACCTGAGTCATGCTAATTTCTCAGGGTTTTCCCCAATTATGACGCGCGTTAGGTCTTATTTTTGCCTCTTGATATTATGCGAACTAGGGTGCACGCCACAATTGGATGCCTAACCTCCATTGTTAGAGATTTTACTTCTGATTCCTTTTTAGTTAAGGTCTTATTTTTGCCTTTCTGTAATTTTTGATGCATATAAGAAAGAATGTTTCATTTTCATTCATATGCTTGATCAATACAACTATGACTTCTTCTTTCTTCATTTATTCGCTTACATAATAATTAGCTAAATCCAAGGACTGCACGTCTCGTTTAATTTTGTTCGTCTTTACGCATCATTTTCGCATGACTCATGGATAGTATATCTTTAAATAAGTTCTATTCCACGGGTGTTCAAGCTTTCGCCCTGAGTTACTCCCTTCACAATCCATTAACTGATAAGCTCCATTTCCCATAACTGTCTTTATTATATAAGGTCCATCCCATTTCTTCTCTAGTTTTCCGTCTCCTTCTTTCTGATAGGGCGGTATTTCTCTTAAAACCAATTCTCCTGGTTGGAACTCTCTTTTTTTGACGCGCTTTTTATATTCTCGGGATAGTCTCTTGTGGTAATTCTCCATATGTTGCAGTGCAACCTCTCTACTTTCTTCAAGATCATCAAGATTTGTTAAGATCAAGTATGTATTCAAATTCTTTTCCCACGCTTCTTTCTTTGTTGTGGGAATAATAACTTCAGTTGGTAACACTGCCTCTACTCCATATGTTAGGCAGAAAGGTGACATTCCTGTAGCTTCTCTTCGCGTTGTTCTGTATGCCCATACTGCATTATGTACTTGTTCGCACCATCCTTTATTATGTCCTTCGAGCTTTTTCTTCAATATATCTGAGGATACAAAGGAGTTGACTTTCCACTTTGTATCTTTAACGCGTTAAGCATCATTTCTATGTTTTCGCCCTCGAATTTCTTTCCATTATCAGAGACTAATTGCACGGGGATTCCAAATCTGCAAATTATTTATTCAAATATGAAAGTGAAGACATCTCGGTCTCGAATGTGTTGGACTGCCTTCACCTATGCACACTTTGTAAAGTAGTCTGTTGCGACTATTAGATATCTCCTCTGCCATGTTCCTGGTATAAATGGGCCTACAATATCTAGGCCCTATTTTGCAAATGGCCACACGCTTGTTGATGAGTTTAACTTCGCTCCTGGTTCATGTATCCTTTTCCCATGACGTTGGCATTCTTCGCACCGTCTTGATACCTCTTTCGCATCTTCATGCATGTAGGGCCAATAATACCCTTGCAATTTTGTTTTGTAACATAATGATCCTCCACCACTGTGGTTCCCTGCGTCTCCATAGTGTATTGCCTTCAATATTTCCATTCTTTCCTTTCGCGTTAAACATCTTAGTGATGGTCCAAGGAAGGACCTTCGATAAAGCACGCCTTCTCTTAGTTCATAATTTGTCGCTATACTTTTCAACTTATGCACATCCAATATATTCCTTGGGACTTCTTCTTTTCCTAGATATAAATGAAGTTGGGCTCTCCAGCATGTGTCATTGTCGGCCTGATCCTCTTATGCGTTTTCCACTATCATTACATCTGCGTCATCTTCCTCTTCTTTTTTGATTGAGGGCGAAGAGAGTGTCTGTATCTTTATATACCTTGCGGTTGGATCTATCAACATAGAAGCAATGAACGCCATTGCATCTGCGAAGCGGTTATCTTTCCTGCATATGTGCCTCCAACTTATGTTTGGAATTTTTGCTGATAGCTCTTCAACAAGCTTCTTGTATTGTTGTACACCCCTTCTATTTGAAGTATTACCAATTGCGAATCACTGGTTATTATAACATCTTATATATTCATTTCAATTGCTAGTTGTAACGCATGCACCACTGCTTCATATTCTATTTCATTATTGGTGGATGAAAATTCTAACCTAAATGAGTAAGCCACTCTTGCTCCTTTTGGCGAAATGAATACTATTTCAATTTCGTTTCCTTCTCCGTTTGATGATCCATCCACCAGTATCTCCCATCTATTTGAGTTATTATATGTTAACATGTCTTTAGGGTTTCCTTGTTCTTCATCTATATCCATCATTTCTTATCCATGTTCATCTTCTTCTAATGGAAATTCTGCCAAAAAATCTGCGATGACTTGTGATTTTGGGGAAGATAGTATTTCATACTTGATCTTGAAATTCCCTATTTGTGCGTTCCATCTTTCTATTCACCCTGATATTTTTGAATTCTTCATTACAGATTCAATTGGTATTTTTGTCAGTACTTTCATCTTGTGAGCTTGAAAATAAATTCCGAGCTTTTGTGTTGCGTATATTAATGCGAGGATAAGCTTCTCAATCTTTCAATAATTTTTCTCTGCGGCATTGTAAGTTTTTCTTATATAGTATATTGGCTTTTCAACTCCTTGATCCAGGCAAAGTAAGACATCACTTAATGCGTGCGGTGTTGACGCTAGATATATTAACAACTCTTCACCTGAATCTTCTTTCTGCAAAATAGATAAATTCATTAGATAATTTTTAAGGCTTTGCAGTGCTTTCTCGCACTCTTCTGTCCATTCGAATTTGTTCCCCTTCTTTAGGATGTTGAAGAAGTATTTGCACTTGTCTGAAGAGCGCGAAATGAACCGCCCTAATGAGGCAAGAAGTCCATTTAATTTCTGCACATCTTTCATAGTTGCGGGTGATGGCATGTCACGCATCGCTTGCACCTTTTCTGGGTCGACTTTTATTCCTTCCTTTGATATAATGTGACCTAAAAATTTCCCTGATGCGACTCCAAAGATACACTTTGCTGGGTTTATCTTCATCTTAAATTGCCGCATCTGTTCGAATATCTCTCTTAAGTTTTCAACATGATCTTTCGCCTTTTTTCTTTTTACCAACATGTCATCTACATAGACCTCTAACGTTGTATGCACCCATTTCGCGAATAGCTTTTCTACCATCCTTTGATACGTCGCACCTGCATTTTTTAAACTAAAAGGCATTCGATTGTAACAATATAATCCTCTTGGCGCGAAGAAAGCCGTGTGTTCTTGATCTTCTTCCGCCAATGGGATTTGATTGTAGCCTGAATATCCATCCATTAGTGATAATCTTTCATGTCCTAATGCTGCTTCTACCATTTGTGGTATATCTGGAAGTGGAAAGTTGTCCATTGGGAATGCTTTATTCAGGTTACTGAAGTCGATGCAGCTCTGTATTCCCTTATTTTTCTTTGGTACAACCACCATATTTGCTATCCACTCTGGGTACTTTGCTGGTGTGATTATTCCCGCATCCAACATTTTCTGCAAATCCACCTCTATTGGAGGATGACATGTAGTTGTTATCTTCCTTATTCTTTGCTTGAAGGGCCTTGCGTTTTTGTTGATATCTAACTTGTGACATGCAACATTAGGATCTATGCCTGGCATCTCATCCATACTCCATGCGAAACATCCCTATATTCCCCCAGGAGATTGATTGTGCTTTCTTCTTCTTCTTCTTTGTCCATCTTCGTTCCGATCTTTAATATCTTTGGTTCCTCTTCTGTTCCAACATTAATATCTTTCGTTGGCTCTGCTGCGGTGAAATTCGCCTTTGGTTCTCCCAGTGGTGTTGGCTCCTTTATTTTGTGTATCGATTCGCCTTCTTTCTCCAGGATCTCGCTTGGTATTCCTTTCCCTTCTTGTGCTCTTATCATGTATATTCTCAGTTCCTCTTCCTTTTTTGATTATTTTGCCTTTCTCCATCTATCTTTTCGCTTCTTTACGCGTCCTTCATAATTATTTACATCTATCTGATTGCAGACTTTCGCACTCCTTGTATCTCCTTTGATTTCGCCTATTCCACTTGGTACAGGGAAATACACGCATTGATGAAGAGTCGACGCTACTCCTTTTATCGCATGCACCCATGGTCGTCCCAATAGCATATTGTATGGTGATTCTACATTAACTACGCATAAAGTTATTTGCGTTTCTATTTCTCCCAATAGTATTCGAATGGTTATCTCGCCTTTTAGTTTTGTTGTTTTTTTATTAAAACCATGAATGTTGTATGTTGAGAACGCCATATCCGCGTCTTTGTATCCCATACTCTTGAATGAGCGGTAAAAAAAGATGTCTACCAAACTACCCGTGTCTACCAAAGTTCTATCTACCGCCCATTCTTCTGATGTTTTCGCGCTTTCATTCTTTCGCATTCGCTATGCTGTTACGGTAACCACCAGGGGATCCGTTCGCTTTAAATTTTCTTCTGGTATCTCATCCGTAGTAAATGTTATCTTCTGCTTTTCCCATTCCTTCCAAGGAGATATTTTTTCCACTGTCAGGATTTTCCTTCCTTCAAAATCGCGCTTATGTATTTTTCCTGTGATTCCTGCATGAAAATTATTGATAGATGTTTTTGTTATTGAATTACACTGTATATTCCTGCTTTCATCTGTTGCTCTGATGATCCTTATTGCTTCCATTTGTCTACTTTGTTTTTTAACATCTACCCCTTTTCTGTAATTGTTCTTCCGTGGGATCCGTACATTGATACTTCTTTCATCCATTTGTGCGGAATCAATAACTTCACCAAATTTCTTAAACCTATAATTGTTCTTCTCTTGATGAACTAAAGATCTGAAAACTTTACTAATGAAATATGTTTTTCTGAGATAAAAACCTTTGGTTCAATCTTTTAGATCTGGATTTCCGAAACTCTCAAAGGTTGTAAATAGATCGATCGAAAACTATGTAGAAGTTTAAACTTGTTTTTAAAGAAATTCACTAACAGGATATATCATTCCGAGCTGTTTTCTAGTGCCAAAATGTAGTTGCGAGAAATCTCATAACCACACCCTTAGTAAAATCTATAGAACAATCTAAGAAATCATCATAAGAATCTCAAGAACTTTTATTAAATCTTTCAATCAAGTACAAAGTAATCTTGAAACCCTAACTTGGGAAACAATTAATCTTTCTCTCTCCTAAATATCTTCTCTAAACTCTCTAAAAAGATATCTCTCTTTTACAAAGACGCTTGGATCCTTATATAGGAGTTTACATAGTGGAGGATAGCTAATAAAGCCCCTTATTTCTGATCTGACGTGCGTCAATGTCGCCCCAGAGTAACAGCATTGCCGCACGGTTTCTTTAATGCCGCATAGATCTTCACACTTTACTCGTGACTAGGTGACATCAACTGGTTCGTCATCTTAGATATGTTGTACGCGATCATGTCCGCTTACCACTTATTGAGTGTGCGGTATTTTGTATGATCATGACAGTGCCACAACTGACAACAATTTGGTTTACTAGGAAAACTTGCCTGGCGCTAATGATGAGCCAGCTATCGCTCCAAGCGCCAAACCCCCTCGTAAAATTTGAATAGTGAAGTAGAATAATAGTTCCAGATATGTTCAATATACATATTAATGTATGGAGCCCATTGTATGTGTGTTTTGTATTGATGTATTTATGTCTTTGTTCTGCATTCATGTGGGTGCAAAATACCGCACACTCATTAGGTATGCGAAATAATCCCTTTAATATCAAACGAGCATGAACGCGTACAACATATCCTAGATGACGAACTGGATGATGTCATCAAGTCACAGATGGAATGTGAAGATCAACACGGCAGTAGAGAATCCGTGCGACAATATTAAAGTCAAAGCGAAGTTGATGCGCTCCAGATCCGAAAATAGGGGCTTTATTAGCTGTTATCCACTATGTAAACTCCTATAAAAGGAGCCAAATGCCTATGTAGAAGGGAGAGACCTTTTTGGTGAGCTGAGATAAGATATTTAGGAGAGAGAAAGTTATTTGCTTCCCAAGTTAGGGTTTCTACTTCTATATTTTGTATTTGATATAAGTATCTTTTAATGAAATGATTTAGTGTTCTTCCCATTATGACTTGAATATAGTTCATAGATTCTACTAGGGTGTGGTTGTAGGATTTCATGCAACTACATTTTGGATCTAGAATACAGCTTGGATGATATACCCTGTTGGTGAAATCTTATCAAAATAAGCTTAAAAATATCCACCGTTTGTCATCGTCTTATTATTAATCTTTGAGAGTTTTAGAAATCCAGATCTATAAAACGAAACCAAAAGTTTTTAGCTAAAAAAAGTAATTTTCATTAATAACATTTTCGGTTCTTTCAAGAGTACTTTTTCCTTTGTCAAGAGAAAATATTATTTCAGGAACAAAAGATGGTAAGGCAAGCATCTACACCACAACAATTGATAACAACTAGGAGGAGTAGAAGAATCGCAGGGAGAAGAAGAGGTGAAATTGTTGAATCGTCAAGGATGGGAGAAAGAAACAATCGAGTGCAATAAATCTCATGGAATCAATTAATATTCGCAAGAAAATACAACTAGGATGGTAAGGAAAGTGTTCTACAAAAGGATATAGATGATCGAGGAAAATACAACAAAGAACTCGGAGGGAGGAATATTGAGGAGAAAATCGAAGAGAACATGAGAAAATCACAGAGGCAAATCAACAGGAGAGAAGAAACAAAGCGAACATAATCACACACAGGCAAACGATGATCTAAGATGGAAGAGAATAGGAAACAAGAAGTAGTGTGCAAGAGAAGAAGGAAGTCACAGAAGAAGAAAACCACATCAAGGAGGATAATATTCAAGGACAAGGTAGTGAAATGATTGCGATAAGAGCAGAAATGGAAAATCAAAAGAGATGGAAGAGGCAATCCGGCGAATAACCAAATCTAGAAAAGAAGCTTTTAAATAACGACATTGAATCCTTCACGCTGAGAATTTCAAGGCTTATATGAGATGTATGTTGCGGTGGGAGAATCATGATGCGATAATGGTTTGAAGGTCTGCAAGGAACACAATCACATCATTTAACCATTTAGCATACATAAGTAACAACTCTTCACGACCAGGTATTGAAGAGGAGCGAAGATGAAAGACAACTTGTAATGGAAGAAGGCGTTTTGCTCTTACCAATATTATCGCCCGCAATGAAAGGAAAGAAAGGGAAACAAAATCACAATCGAAGAGAGGCAATCAACACGAGAAACAAAGCGAACATAATCGCAATGGGAGGCCATGGCTTAAGGAAGTCGCATCAACATACCACCAATGTATAAAATTTCCACATCCAAATGGCATTGGTATTATACAGGGGGAGATTGGAAGGAGTCGCAACAATGTCACGAGGTTGAAAGTCTTGAAGAAAGAAACAAGGGAAGAAATGAAAGACGGGAGATGATATGGCGGCAGCTCTCCATTAGGGGGAGTGTCAAAAAAGACGCAAAGAATGCAAGAAATGAAAGGAATGAAATGGATTGAAAAGAAAACAAAAAGAATTATTTCTTTGGTGATTCTTCTCCTTCATCTGATTCTTCGGTCTATTATTCTCATCGCTGAGAATTTTCTTCTTCGCTAGCCTCACTATCAAACGAAGAATCTTTGAGAAAGCCGGGGATATGAATGAGAGGGATATTGTGGTCCTTACAAACATACTCCATGGTGAAATTAAAATTATTGTCGTTAGAAATTGTTTCTTCAACTTGAAATATTTATTCTCGCGAAGGAGACTCTTTATGGAAACATTTCTTTTTCGATTTCAAGTTCTTCATTCGTTGGGAGTTGTTCTTTTTGATTAAGCTCTCTAATTCTAACTTGAAGATTCTACAAATAAGTAAAACAAAGAATAACGATCGTTCTCATCTATGAGATCACTAATTTTCTTCCTTAAAGTCTTGAATGAGACATCATCATTCATAGGCTCGGAAATGAATGGAGAAGGATGGATTCTTCGGAGAGATTATATACGTCTGCCGAGAATAATAGGACAAAGAAAAATAAAAAGAGAAGAGGTGGAAGAACGAGAACTACAAGATTATTACAACAATGAATTTTCCTTTCAAATCGCTCTTCAAGCAATATTCAAGGAAAAAGAGGCAAGATGTAGGATCATAATATCGCAGCGGACAAGGTTCGCGGGATTAAAAATCACAAGGAGCTAAAATAAACGACGCGATGCAATAACGACAAACAAAACAATTGGAAGACATGAAACTGGCGAGGGTTAAGAAACGAGAATGAATATTCGTACAACGATAATCTTCAAAAATAAAGGATAGCTTAGCTGTCATCCACTATGTATTACCCTATATAAATTTGAGGAGATCTTTTTGAATTGTGAAGCAAGTCATTAGGAGAGAGAAAGTTTAAGAGCGCTTTAATTTCCAAGTGTAATTCTATTGTACGGTGTAAACATTTCATGGAATCAATTAATAAATATTTTTGATCACACATCTTTCAATGGATTAGTCAAGCAAAACTAAGTAAGGGTGTAGTGGAGCAACTACAAAAGATTATGAACAAAAGATGGTAAGGCAAGCATCTACACTAACAATTGAAAGGAATGTGAATATTATCGCCTGCAAGAAAATCACAACTAGGATGGTAAGGAAAGCATCTACACCAGTCGATGATCGATACATACAACAAGGCGAATACGAATGAGAAACAAAGCGAGAAGGGGAGGAAACCGATGAAGAACAAGGGAGGAGGTAGTGAAAAGCAAAGAAAGAAGATGAAAGACATAATGAGAATCTACGAAGGAGAAGAAGAGAAGAGGTGGAAGAACGAGAATGCGTCAAAATAGGCATGACAACAGAGTAAGGCAAGCAAGGTTGAAATGACCTATGCAACAAGATGCAGATCAAACCATGAATGAAACAATCTTAAGAGAATTAGCAGAAGTAAGAGCGGTGATGACAACGCGGAGAGATGGAGGAAGGAGACAATTAGTTGAAGCAATAGAAGAAGCAGGAAAAACACCGTTCGCAAGGCAGATACTGTAATACCCCGATATTCGGCAGTGGTTGGCCGAATGGAATATAATTAATGGTTTGTCCTTTCCTATCACCGAGGCTTTTTCAGCACAATTGGCTCCAGAGTTGGCAGAAAACTCCGCAGTTAAGCGTGCTCGGGCAGGAGTAATTCAGGGATGGGTGACCATCCGGGAAGTTTCTGCTGAATTACCGCAGCGATGCCCGTTAAAAACCCCACACTGTCGGATAACCGCAGTGGCTAAGTGGGGACAATATCGGTGGAGGGACGGGTCATTACAAATGGTATCAGAGCCGACGACGGTTCACCTGCCGAGGGTGGGAAGGTACGCTGGTGGAATTAGTCCAGGTGCTTCTCATGAGGGGAAGGGAATGTCAGAGATCTGTGCTTGGATATATTCCGGAGTCGAGGACGACTCCAATTTAAGGTGGTGGTATTGTAATGCCCCGATATTCGGCAGTGGTTGGCTGAATGGAATATAAGTAATGGTTTGTCCTTTCCTATCACTGAGGCTTTTTCAGCACAATTGGCTCCAGAGTTAGCAGAAAACTCTGCAGTTAAGCGTGCTCGGGCGGGAGTAATTCAGGGATGGGTGACCATCCGGGAAGTTTCTGCTAGATTACCGCAGCGATGCCCGTTGAAAACCCCACACTGTCGGATAACCGCAATGGCTAAGTGGGGACAATATCGGTGGAGGGACGGGTCATTACAAATACAAATGGAAGGAGAACCAACTAAATGCACTACTAATATTTTTGATGGAACCACATGTGTAGTGCACCATATAAAGGCGTACAACAGATCTCTGTTGCAATGGGAGGAGAATGATGCAGTCTTATGCAAATATTTTCCCGCCAGTTTAACAGGGGAAGCTTTACAATAGTTTGAGGGATTACCAATGGGAACAATCATATCATTCAATCATCTACAAAGCATATTCTTAGGAGCAAACATCACTAACAACATGTTGCGACCAGGAATAAAGAAGGTATTCAGCTTACGGAGAAGAATTAATGAAGGCTTGCGCAACTTAACCACACGTTGGAGGACCATGTGTAGTGAGATGGCCGGAAGAATAGACGAAAGGAAGCTTATCCTAGCTTTCTTTAACGCACTTTTTCCAACAGATTTGTTGTATACGCAGATATTCAAGATAAAAGATACCATAACAATGACAGAGTTGCGCGAGTACCAAGAAGAGTACATCACTCTTGAAGAAAAGCAAAGAGAAATGAAATCTTACCCAGTTGCGGTTACAAATGCAAAAGAAGGAAATGCAAGCCTACTTCCAAAGACAAAAAATACAGTTGTAAGCACATCCCAAGGGAGTCAAGAAAAGATAGTAATGGAAGATAAACAAAAGCAAGTAGCAATGAGCAGTAGAGATCAGGAAATGTATGAAAGAGAATGTAGAGAAAGACAATATAGTAACCATGCAGGTAATAACAAGATTCAAAGGCTTGATAACCAAGGAGATGGTTATGGAGGACAAAATCTATACTATAATCAAGGCCCAAGAGGAAGTAGAACAATTTGGGAAGAAATAAAAATGCCACATCTATATACCGCAATAGACAAAATTTGGGAGGCGGTAATCTTAATGGAAGACATTCCGGCACCACCAAACATGGGTCATGAACCACCAACAGGAAAGAGAAGCCGAGAGTTTTGTGCTTATCACCGCTTTCATGGTCATAGCACAAATAACTGTCGAAATGTGCAGAAGATTATATTAAGAGAAACATAGAAAAGAACTTATATGATCGATCAAGGGAAATTAAACCACTTCCTAGTCGCACAACAACAAAATCTACCACCACCACCAGAAGGGCAGGCACCAGGAGTGGAAGCAGGAAAGAGAACATATATGATCGAAGTAGGAGCGAACGCAAAGAACTTATACTGCAACTCAATAATACACTCATTCAGAAACATAGAAAACTTCCTCGACAATGTCCTAAGTCGAGTTTATGCAAGAGATGAAGATGGAAAGGAGATACTCAACTTGGAAAAGATATCACCACCAAAATATTGGCAGAAGCAACCACTCTCCTTCAGTGCAGAAGAAGTACCAAGAGGCGGAGAGTTGCATGAAAGTCCATTAGTTGTTAAATTGGAGATTATCCCAAAAACAAGGAATGAAGAAGAAGAAGATAATGACGCAGACGCATGTGCAATAAACAGGATATTGATAGAACCCGGAAGCTCAGTTGACATATTATTTTACCATACTTACAAGACTATGGGTGGCAGAGATGACGACCTCATCCCCTCGACGTACAAGATTTATGGTTTCAATGGATCAGCCAATAAACCGAAAGGGGAAAAAATAATGCGGATCCCTCTCAAAAACATAACATAACCACAGAAGTAGTATTCTGCGTGGTTGACGTGGAGTCTCCATACAATGCCTTGATAGGAAGACCATGTCTACACAACATTCTAGGAGTGGCTTCAACCTTTCATCAATGTATCAAATTTCCTTTACCTCAAGGCGTTGGAGTAATAAGAGGAGACACCAATGATGCAAAAACCTGTAATGAAATTCATGTCAACAAAAGTGAAAAATGCGCAAATAAGAGAAGAGATTGGAAAAAAGAGATACAAGAGGGCAAGAGAAGTAAAAGATTAATGGTTGATGTTGTGAATAGGGGCGAAGAAATGAACAAGATTTCTACTAAGGAGGCAACCTCGGTACCAGAAGATGACTATAATGAGTGCATCAAAAAGGACGAGTTCAAGATAGGAGAACTAGTATTGAAACAAACACCGCCATATCAGAAAAATAGAAATGGAAAATTAAAGAACGCATGGGAAGGACCATACGTCATTAATAAAATTATTGGAAATGGAATGTACGAGTTTATGGATAAGGGACAAAGTGCGGGAGGAAAACCTAACAAACCTTGGAACCAAGCATATTTGAAGAAGTATGGTCCATGCGGTAATTAATATTAACACAACAGAAGAAATAGTTCGTATGTGAACCTAATGAAGCACAAAGATTGAAGAAAGCAAACAAGTAATCTCAGATATAGGGTTTTTTTTACGACAAGTAGTTCTTATGTAGGAGAATAAATGAAGAAAGAAGACATCATAATTGTACTAATCAAGCGTATGAATGAAAATGAAAAATTCTTCTTCTTTATATATATTAAACATTTCATAAAAGATACAGGTAGAAGAAAAAGGCAAAAATAAGACCTTATAATAAGACCTTAATAGAAGGAAATATAGAAGTTAAATCCTCTAATTAGGGAGGCTAGGCATCCAATTGTGGCGTGCACCCTTATTGATGGAGATATGTATTAATATTAATTAAGGGATATTTATGATGTAAAATTAATAAATCATTTATCATGAGAAATTAATGTTTCCTAAATTAATAAAACACTTATACTAATTAATATTTAAGTTGAACAAACCATAACCATAGATTTATCTTCTCTCTAGACAAATCACTTATACTAATTAATAAAATACTTATACTAATTAATATTTAAGTTGAACAAACAATTTGTTGATTTATCTTTTTATCAATTCCAACCAAGGTGGAAAATGGTTAGAGGCCACTCTTATGACACAATAGGTCATGAGTTCGAAGTTATAATTTTTAAAATTCAATATCTTGAGAGTATTCATTTTTAATTCATAATATTGGAATGAACACCACGTGTGCGACTTGTAGGGTGTGGCACGGAGGATACCTTTGATTTATCTTTGCCAAGGATAAATCGACCACCACTCATATAGGCAAAGTTAGCCTTAGGATGGGTGTGGTCAGGTGTGGTCTGCACAACCACGACTCTCTTTTGCCAGGCCACCATCGAAAAAAACAAACTGTGCTTTATATTGTAGAAACATTTCATAAAAGATACATGTAGAAGAAAAAGGCAAAAATAAGATAACAGCAAGAGGCAACAATAAGACCTAACGCGCGTCATAATTGGGGAAAACCTAGTTAGCATGGCTCAGGTGAAAGCTACACCGACACTGGAACCTGAGTCATGGAGATTTTGGGTGAAATGAAAGCATATCTAGTAGAGACGCCTTATTCGAAAGACTAAGGTACGAAGCTCTCTCCTAAGGAATGTAGAAACTCGATCAGGGCGCCGCGGTACACGGTTGATTCAAGAGTGCCTGGGGCGTCTGGAGCGTACCTGGCCATTCTTGACAAGTCCTGACTATGATACACTCGTCCCTCAAGAAACCCCACTAGGGTGTATCTCGAACGAGATCACGAAAACAACTGATTGTTGGTATGACCGGATGGGAAAAGCCCAACTTAACCCATTAGGGTTAAGCTTCCTTGAAGGGGCGGTCAGGGGGAATATAGGGGCGGCACCCTCCATTAGGGAGCTGAATTGTGTCAAAAGAAGTTAATATCATGGGGCTATGACTCAAGGGAAAGTATAGGCCTGTCGTATTGGCGCATCAATATATCTTGCAGAGGCAATAATACGAAAGATGATAAGGCGAAATCAATGGGTCAATAAATGCAAGTGTAAAAACCGCCTGCGATTTCGCCGCCCGAACACAAGTAATTGATGTGGTTGTAGAAGTGGTAAATAAGATTTCGTTCTCTCGAACTTGTGAAGGATTTTTTAGACTCAAATAAAACTAGAAAACTCACTAAAAATTATAGCAAACTCAGACAAAGATATTATCAATATTAAAAGAACACTGAGGCTAAGATTCCACTATTTTCCAACTTTTATGTGATTCAATATTAATAATTATCATGAAATTCATACATTCAATTGATTCTTAAATATTGCCAATAGTAGATTTTCAAAATACTGGTTGTTAATCTCAAGCATGGAACATCAAGAGACCTAAGCTAAGCATGCACCATCAAGTGAAAACACAACGAGTTAGCAAAAATCATTATTTCAATTTCGATTCAATGCAAATAATCATAAAAAGAATTGGAAAAATTAATTAAATAGATATTGCCACATATTTGTTGGAAAAATAGCTTCCTCCGTCGCCTCAACAAAGGGGTTTAGCTCCTCATATTAATCACTTGCTCAAAATATTGGTTCATAGCTCAAAAGTTTATTAAAAGGGAGAACAAGTATAAAGCAGCGAATTTGTAACAGATATAATTGTTACAGAACTCGCTGGCACAGAGACTGTTGTTGCAGAGAAAACCCTTACTGAAATAATTGTTGCAAAACTGTTACAATATATGAAAGAATAGCTAACGGTTTTCCTATCTTCTTCTTCCTCGTTCTACTAGTCATGAAGAACTTCTCTGCAACTTTGAATTCTCGGCTCTGTGTGCTTCCAAACTTTACCCTAGGTCTCGATACTTGCTGTGACTCCTTATCAACATATATATAGGTAACACGACTAAAAATACTCGAGAAAAATCTCCCTGCCTTTCACCAAAAGTTACGGAGTTATAGTTTCCTTCTTTATTTTTATTTTTTTTCGCAGCTTCTGTGTTTAATCCAACTCTCCCGTATGCTCTAGACTCTCTCAAACGGTAGAATATAATCCTATTCGTCCATACACTTCCCATGTTTCACGTAATCTCCAAGTCAATCCAAAAATTCCGAGTATATATCATTATCTTGACTTGTCGAGAATCAAGTAAACTCTCCTTCTTTTTTTGTTTCTAAACCTCTTACCATTCCTGTCTTGTCGCAAAAGGTTAGTATAAATTCATTCCCGTGAAAAACTCCAATGAAATCTCGCTGAATCCTTGTCCAAAGCCGATCAAAATTCCTCCTTTCCCTGTTTGCCGTGAACCGGTTATCCAGCCAAATGTACTCGATTCAAACACATGTACCAGCCCTGTTTGGTCAACTTGAGTCCAGCCTAACACAAATCCGAGATTGAATCTCGTGAAAACTCTGCCAAATTCGAACCCTAAATTATGCCGTGAACTGTGAACTTTTCCCGCCAAATTCTATATTTGAAATGTTGAAGAAGACCTCCCCCTATCCAGTTCGGGTCTGCCAATAGTAGTTGCCCTGGAAATGGATGCCCCTTATCCATCCGAGGGGTGCCTTTAGCAATTCCTCTTGGGGGTGCAAATATGACTTTTCTGGGGTGCCTTTAACACATCTTATGAGTTCACTTTTTGAGCCAATTTCGCCGCATAATCCTATTTCTCCAAAAACACCTACAAAAACATAAAAATAATCAAATAACTACAAAATCGAGCACTAACAATATATACAATTGAGATTATATCAGACACAAAAATGTGTCTATCAGTAATACCCTGGGGCAAACATAAGACCTATCAACAAGGGGAGGCAAAATAAGACCTCTACTTAGGGAGGATCAATAAGACCTCATTAGAAACACAAACATACCTATAAAAAAATGTAACTAACATTATTTTGCAAGAAAAAAGTTCAAAGAATAGAGCATACAACATCAAAGAAAAGAGTATGCAACAAAAAATATATAGACGCGAGTAGTGCAAGAAATAGCTGAGGCAAAAGACAAAGACACAATCATAAGGTAAAGTAAGGAAGAAGGTATCCAGGTATGATACTAAATAATATTGCCGCACGGATATACATATTGTTAGCATACATAGATATCTGCGAATGCATGTATGATAGCTTTACGCATATACATATTGTTAGCATACATAGTATTGTTAACGTACAAATGCATAACCCAATCATCTCGTGGCGGTTAACAGAGGCAAGAATGGGAATACAAACATATAAATGAATGTTGAAAAAGCGGGGGTACAACAACCACACCCAATATTTCGATTAGCAATCTGTATGGACTAACTCTAATATACTTTTAAGAGAATCAACTAGACAGTCAGACTCAATCTTAATAAAAGTATATCAAAGAGTTATATCTCTCTTTCTTGATTCAATACTTACTCAAGAAAATAGAAATCTGCGAGTCTAATTGAATACAAGAGAAATCACTTGAACGGTACCAAAGACCAATGTTCAAGGATCAATCAATTTCAATCAACAACCAAAGGTTGGATTTCCCAATTGATCGATTCAACACAACCTGTGATATTTCAATTATATAAATAAATATAATGCGGAAAAGAAATAACACAGACATCAGAAGTTTTGTTAATGAGGAAACCGCAAATGAAGAAAAACCCCGGGACCTAGTCCAGATTGAACACACACTGTATTAAGCCGCTACAGACACTAGCCTACTACAAACTAACTTCGATCTAGATTATAGTTGAACCCCAATCAATCTCACACTGATCCAAGGTACAGTTGCGCTCCATACGTCTCTGATCCCAGCAGGATACTACGCACTTGATTCCCTTAGTTGATTTCACCCACAACTAAGAGTTTCTATGACCCAAAGTCGAAGACTTTAACAAACAAATCTGTACCACACAGAAAAGTCTACGATAATAGATAAATCTGTCTCCCACAGAAATACCTATGAGTTTTGTTCCGTCTTTTGATAAATCAAGGTGAACATGAACCAATTGATAACCCGGACTTATATTCCCGAAGAACAACCTAGTATTATCAATCACCTCACAATAATCTTAATCGACTAGCGAAAGAAGATATTGCGGAATCACAAATGATTTTGAAGATGTTTGTGACTACTTTTATATCTAGCCTATCGGAGAAATCAATCTCAAGCCAATCTTTGGATTTTCAGTACGATGGCAAGATGATCACACAACTACGATAAAGTAGTATCGGTCTGGCTTCACAATCCCAATGAAGTCTTCAAGTCGTAACCTACAGGGTCTCGATAGAAACCTAAGGTTAAAGGAGAATCGACTCTAGCTCATACAACTAGTATCATACATGAGGTGTGGGGATTAGGTTTCCAAGTTGCTAGAGTTCTCCTTTATATAGTCTTTCAAATCGGGGTTTGCAATCAATGTTAGCTTGGTAACAAAGCATTCAATATTCACCGTTAGATGAAATCCTGATTAGATTCAAGCTAATATATTTCAACCGTTAGATTGAAACTTAGCTTGTTACACACAAATGAAATGCACGTTTTTAGGTTTGTGTAACCGTACCCAAACATGTACATTTAGTTGGTTCAATAGTAGTTAACCAAATGGTTAGCCATATGAGCACTTTCATATCAACCTATTCTTCTTTACCATAACTAGTTCAAATGACTCAAATGAACTAGTTAGAGAGTTGTTCAATTGCTTAGATCTTTATAATAGACACAATTGAAACAAAAACAATTTGATTCACTCGAATCGATTCATGAACTTTATAGCCACGGTTTGCAATTATGCATTCCTTAGTTTATATAAGTTTAAGTTCACAAATAATCGTTTTTAGAAAATAACCAACTTAAGTACGCGGACTGGTACGCAGACTTAAGTACCCTAATAAGTTTGTTTTTAGTTTACAAACTCCAGCAGATTTTCTCTGGATGAGAACTTCCGACAGTACGCGGACTTGGTTCTAGTTTTCCTGAGCAGCAAAGTACGCATACTTTGGTTCAAGGAATAAGGACTTACACACATATGTGTTACCACATAATGTTTATATCCTTCCATGGTTATATAATCTAAACTCTCATTTTAATCATTGAAACATTCTTAGAGGACGTTATATAGTTGTTATTCACAAACCATTTCTTGTCAAAGCCATTTTCAAGTGATTGAAACTTAACATGACTTTCGTCACTAGTAAAGATGAACTTGGCCAAAGCGAAAGCTTACCAACACATGTTTCAAGAAATAGATAAGCGATATAAACTCGGCTCAAAATAGCAAATGTCTATAATTATAGTCTATATAGCTGTTGATGGTGGTTTTTAACTTAGGGTTAAAATCGTAAAACCGTACATCTGACATGACGTCACTATGACCACTAGCGCATTTATTGAATCAATCAGCATGCCTACGTAAGAATTACCAGGGTACCTTTTTTTTTTATTTTTTTTTATTATATACATGTGTCATGTTACATGGCAGAACCCTTAGTATTGACCGACATCATCTTCATATATACCAAACCCTAATTCTCCCACCATGCCAATGGAAAACCATGCCAGCAACGTCTCTGCGCCAAGGCATGCCAACCATGCCATCCGAACCACCGGGACAATGGAAAACCATGCCAGCCGCACCACTGTGCCAAGGCATGCCAACCATGCCAGCCGCACCACCGTGCCAATGGAAAACCATGCCGCCCACGTCTCTGCGCTAAGGCATGCCAACCATGCCGCCCGCACCACCGTGCCAATGGCAAACCATGCCAGCCACATCTCTGCGCCAATGCATGCCAACCATACCAGCCGCACCACCGTGCCAATGGCAAACCATGCCATCCACGTCTCTGCGCCAAGCCATGCCAATCATGCCCGCCGCACCACCGTGCCAATGGAAAACCATGCCAGCCACGTCTCTGCACCAAGGCATGCCAACCATGCCGCCGCACCACCGTGCCAATGGCAAACCATGCCAGCCACACGTCTTTGCGCCAAGGCATGCCAACCATGCCAACCAGCCGCACCACCGTGCCACCGACAAACCATGCCCCCACGTCGCGCGCCAAGGCATGCAAACCATGCAAACATGCCGCACGCACCACCGTGCCAATGGCAAACCATGTCAGCCACGTCTCTGCGCCAAGGCATGCAAATCATGCCAGCCGCACCACCGTGCCAATGGCAAACCATGCCAGCCACGTCACTGCGCCAAGGCATGCCAACTATGCTAGACGCACCACCATGCCAGCCACGTCTCTGCGCCAAGGCATGCCAACCATGCCCGCCGCTCCACCGTGCCAATGGAAAACCATGCCAGCTACTTCTCCACGCAAAAACGAAGGGTTTCAATAATCAACGGCTACCCTTCTCTTCGAGATACAGATCTCGGCCATCCAAGTTCGCCACCTAACGCGCGACAACTTGCGGCCCAAGGCCAAACACCACGGTTTGCACCAAACCCTAGTTTTGGCCGCGCCTATACCATGCCAACCTCTCCTTCACGGCCACCCTTCCATCTAAGATGCAGATCTTAGCCGTCCAAAGGCACCAGCTGACACATGGCAACCTGCGGCCCAAACCCACACGGTTTGCACCTAAACCCTAATTTGACCGCGCCTACTCTTTGACAAGGCCATGACTCAACGCTGGCTATTACAAACGAAGGGTTACAATAATCAACAACTACCCTTCTCTTTGAGATGCAGATCTCGACCACACAAGTTCGCCACCTGACGCATGACAACTTGCGGCCCAAATCCAAAACACACGGTTTGCACCTAAACCCTAATTTGGCCGCGCCTACTCTTTGAGAAGGCCATGACTCAACGCTGGCTACTAAAACGAAGGGTTGCAATAATCAACGGATACCCTTCTCTTTGAGATGCAGATCTAGACCACACAAGTTCGCCACCTGACGCATGGAAACTTACGGCCCGAAGCCAAAACACACGGTTTGCACCTAAACCATAATTTGGCCGCGCCTACTCTATGACAAAGCCATGCTCAACGCTGGATGCTAAAACGAAGGGTTGCAATAATCAACGGCTACCCTTCTCTTTAAGATGCAGATCTCGACCACACAAGTTCTCCACCTGACGCATGGCAACTTGCGTCCCAAAGCCAAAACACACGGTTTGCACCTAAACCCTAATTTGGCCGCTCCCACTCTATGGCAAAGCCATGCTCAACGTTGGCTGTTAAAACGGAGGGTTGCAATAATCAACGGCTATCCTTCCCTCTGAGATGCGGATCTCGACCGTTCAAGTTCGCCACCTAACTTACGACCCAAAGCCAAAACATCACGGTTTGCATCTAAACCTCAAATTTGGCCGCGCCTATTCTTTGGCAAAGCCATGTCGACTCTACCATGGCCACTGGCATGCCACCATGCCACACGTAACACCTTGCTACACGTTTTCCCATGAAAACACTCGAGACATCTAACACATGTCACAAACTGGGGGATGCTCATAAAGGGTATTGGTTTGGCGGTTTACCGCGTGCGCCGTACACTACGCCCGTTACATGAAAGTGTCATAAGAATGAGTCGGTTAGTAAATACAAGGAATAATGGTGAAACGCTCCTTTCATTATGGAACATCAATTCCAGGCGTTACCCATTTATCACCTCCTTCCACTTTACTCATCTGTTTCCATCTTCTACGAGACCTGAGTACGTTATGTTACGACTTGTATAAATAGGTCTTACCTATTTCCACCAAACAACAAGTTTTGGTCAGAAGCATACAACACTCAGAAATCACTTGCTAGCTTTCCCATCTGTTAGCTTTCACTTTCTGATACAAGTCAAACAACTACTCTTCCAGAATCAACTATTCTGGTCTCAACACTTTCTTCGTTTCCCTCCCTAAAACTAACCCTTCTCCTTCACTTTGTGACCGAAGCAAGTCTGGAACGACCATTTCTTGGTTTAGGCCGGATTTGTACAGATTGATCTCTCGAATCTAAAGTACTCCCTTACAGTACATTGTTTAGGGTTTAGACTCGTTTCTCACCCACTCACGTGAAATTACCGAAATTAGAAGAAACCGTTTTCACCCTAAAACAATTGGCGACCACAGTGGGAGATTAATCTTTCGGTTACAAATTCAACTCTGGTTTCCATCATCCTACCAGCGAATGGGTTTCAGGAGTGCATCTGGGGACTAGGGATTCTCCGCCTTACCATGGATCTTCATGAAAGTGTTCCACAGACAACAAAAGAGCGACTAGGGACTTCGCACAACAACGAGGGCGTCGCGTGAAAACTCAGATTCACTCCCTGAAAATTCAGTTTTGGTGAAAGACCCTAAAACGAGTAAGTTTGCTAGATGATATTTACATAACCTGTCGTTTGGATTTTCACATTTTCCATGGAAGCCGATGACCCAATCATCCCAAGGTTTCTTATCTTTTCCTTCACCTGCAACATTCACGGTTTCACAATTTTCCCGGATGATTTGCTACTTACACTCGCAAATTCAGACTTTAACATACCAATTGATCAAAAGGCTATTATCCCAAAATAATCCAAAACTCTTATAAAAAGTAATCATCTATTAGTCCAAAAAACCAGAAAACACCGAACCATAAACTAGGCATTTCTTCGCCTTTCAAAAAAAAAAAAAAACCCTAAGGAAAGGAGGTTCAGAAAAATAAAACGCTCAAGCAAAATCACTCAACAACGGCTCGTTCTTCTTGGAGAAAATGTCTCTCACGCTTTGAAGAGCCGCCTTCTTCAGCTTCAACTCCTGGGACAACTTCTCAATTTCTATCTCTTATTGACTGATCAAATCCGCGGAAGGACCATAAACCGTTTCAGCCTGCAGTCTTTGGATCTCGGAAAATCCCTTGCAGAAACAGGAGGCATTAAACTCAAAGTCTACGCACATATCCCGGTGAAACTTCCAGCTTGAGATCACATCTCCGGAAACAGTGTGACCAGTCACGTTGCACATATGGTGAATTGAAGAAAAAGCTTCTTCCACACGCTTGACCAATGCAAATCGGCTAGTGAGCTTTTTGGTTGTGGAAATATGTCCGGATTTTTCCCATATCCTGGTATACAACTCTGCACGCTTAGCTGGTACACTGAAGCCTCCAATCAACACGTGGTCTTCATGGGGAGTCAAATATGGAGGAGTAAAAATGGCGCCCGTAACTGAATCTGTGATTGGCGGATTCCCGACTACGATTGCGCCAACAGTCGCCGGAATACTTTCCACCATCTGGGTCGTAGTGTTATCAACCTCCATTTCGAAACCACCAGCAGGCACGGTTTCCACGGTTGGATCTTCATCGTGACTGGTCCCCACATTAAGGCCATCTTCGGAAACGATTCATCCCTGCAAAATTACGTTTTAGTTTTGTTTCAAAAAACAAAAAGAAGAAGGAGGAGAAGAACGCGTAAGATTACCGACTCATTTGCGGGCTCACCGGAGGAAGACTCACCGTTACTTTCAGAAGCGTTTTCATCATCTTCATCAATGGGTCAGTCACCAAACGACCCATTTACCAGTTATTACATGACAAGGAGTGACTGGGGACTTCTCACAGTCAGGACGTCGTCGCCCGTAAAACTATGGCGGACATGCCTATGGCTAGGGTTTGCACCAACAACAGAAGAGAAAACAGAAAGAAGAACCACAGAGATACGTACCTGGAATATGTTTACCTGCTTTATTGCTACCACTCTGCCGCTAGCACCAAGACATGGAAATAAAGCCAATAATACGAGTGCTAACAGCTTGCTTCCTTCCAGCGCCGACAACTTGCATCTCTTCCAGCGCTAACAACTTACATCTTTCCAACGCTAGCAGCTTGCACCTTTCCATCACAACTTCTCCGCACATAGCCGATTGCACCGATATCTCCGCGTCCTAAGCTGAGCGACCGACGTTGACGGCTCACTAAGTCAAGATGGTGTACGCCGAGCCAATGCTAGCGACTCCATGTCAAACCGACGCCAACATCTCGCGTCCTAGCCAACAGCACCATGAGCCATTCCTTAGCCTTCCGGGGCAGCGCCATCCCCTCTTTTCCATAGCCAGCCAGAGCACCGTCTCACGGACCAAGTTGCAGTGCCACCGCTCTTTTCCATATTTGCCGCCAACACTCAATGGCCAAACCAAATTTATGCCAAGCCGCAAATGCAAGGATCGCAGATTCTTCATGCCTCCTAACAAAGTGACGTTAATACGCCACCTGTCAACATCAACGACGCAGAAAATGTTCCTTCAGGTGTTACACCTCCAGTCACCAGAGCCAGGGCCGTTGCTGCCCCAACGTTTCTTCAAACGTGATATCTCCAACTATCACTAGAAGTCGCTCCGCTTCAACATTCTCTTGGGAAGCCGCTCCGCTTCCAGAGCCATAAGACGCTCCGTTTCAGCATTCTCTCAATAAGATGCTCCAGGATCCGAAGTTGAAGCTTCAGCGTTTTGCTCCATAAGCTTAAACATCCTCTCCAAGATCCGAATCCGCTTCAACGCCACTTCTTCCTGCCAAATATCGTGTCGTAGACACTACACTCCTCCCTGTCAAGGATCGTGATCACAGCCAGCCAATGATCGCAGTTGTGGCCACTTTTTGATCCATTTCGCTAAACCTCGTAGCTATGGGAAGTTTAATCGCTTACTCATCCAGCCAATCCCTTTGCTTCCATGGACGCCCGTGCAATTCCAGCCGACCTATTCTGTTGCTAAGATAATGTAGTCTCTACGATCACAGCAGTTTCCAAGAACAGTTGCTCGTTTGTTGATACCAGCCAGAGATTGACCATAGCAACAACCGCTACAAGGGTAATCTGTACTTCTGCATATTTCAGTTTCACATGGAAGAAGTAATATGGTCACCAGTACGGATGTGAGATGGTGATATCTTTATCATGGTTAACCCGCCGACCATACTGGATATAAACATGTAAACTACACATGGGGACTATCATCATGGGACGCTTTCACTCCCCTTAACCTGGTTATTTCTGATTTCAACATCATTACTGCCGAAGTTTTACGAGCCAAAGGAATTTCTCAACATGAAGTCGTACATGTGCATCGAAGACTCCAAAGGCACGCCACAAAGATGCATTCACATATTCGGCCATGCCATCAGATCTAACAGAAATATGACTGGGGACTGCTCACCGTATCCCATTCCACACGATAGTCCAAGATTCAGAAGCTGGTTCGAAGGATATCTCTTGGAACAAAGTCCTTGAATACTTGATAGCAGCACATCGGCAACGGAATATCTACCAACTCATCTATTTCATCTCGTGGCTTCGGAAGATTTATAACATACAATCATCCACATCATATCATCATCGCGATCAGAAAGTCCAAACACTGAACAACCTAAAGTCAAGGATGGAACGACAACGCAACTACAATCTCCAATATTAGCCCTGACATAATCGTTACCGACCATATATTTCATCCATCCATCCCAAGAATGCAATGGAGTTTGGTAAATTTTGCAATCCACTGGATGGACACTGCAAACGAAAGCACGGATCCAGACGAGCAATAGAAAGCAGAAGAGGGTCGATACCTCTTTTCATGCGGGTGGAGTTTCTAGAGTTTGAACTGAATAAAGGTTCCTTCTCGCTCCATGAACGGGAATAGATGACTGGGCGCGACTATGCCACCTCGGGCCCGCAACATCCCTCCAGATTTCTTCATGAGTTTTACTATCGGGCTATTTTCGCCTCCTAAACGAACTTAAAACCTAAATATTCCCTCGTAAGGAGATAGGAAATTCTTTTCCGATCAGAATGGAGGGGCGGACAGTCAAAATCCGAGTTCGTATGAGAATTCTACAACGATTTTAGTAAGGGGCGTTAATTAGGGTTTTGACATGCCAAACCCTAATTTAGACAAAGTTTCCATCATTCCGCGGAACTAAAGCCAGTCGTCATCCTTCCACGGAACTGAATCAAGTTGCCATCATCCCACGGATTTTAAGCCAATCGTCATCCTTCCACGGAACTTAAGCAAGTTGCCATCATTCCACGGAACTGAAGCCAGTCGTCATCCTTCCACGGAACAGAAGAAAGTTTCCATCATTCTACGGAACTGAATCAATCACTCAAGTCAGCGCCCGCGCCAAGTTTATGATAGCGTTTCCTTTCGAAGCCGACCAATGCTGACATTTCCTTTCCAAGCCGACCAACGATGACGGCTCCCTTCCAAACCGACCAATGCTGACGGCTCCCTTCCAAGCCGACCAATGTCTGCGGCTCCAATCCAAGCCAATCCAACACTGACGGCTCCATTCCAGGCCAGGCCAATACCAACGGCTTGCCAAGACAAGCCAGCAACGCCAACTGTTTGCATCGCCACCAACACAAGAATCACGAATTCTCCTTACCTCCCGAAAAAGGTTGGACGAATCTTCCTGACCATCTTTTCATGACTTGTCGTTTCGATTTTGTCCTTTCCTGTCACCATCTTATGCTTACCTCGCAACAATGTACCTGTTCCGAGCTAAGCAGGGGACTTAATGTTGATGGTGGTTTTTAGCTTAGGGTTAAAATCGTAAAACCGTACATCTGACATGACGTCACTATGACCACTAGCGCATTTATTGAATCAATCAGCATGCCTACGTAAGAATTACCATGGTACATTTTTTTTTATTATATACATGTGTCATGTTCCACGTCAGAACCCTTAGTATTGACCGACATCATCTTCGTATATACCAAACCCTAATTCTCCCACCGTGCCTGTAGTTGCAGGAAATCCTACACTACACCCCTCACAATAATCCACACAACTAAGACATTTGAAGATAAACAACAATGATTTTATTGATTAATTCCTTGAATGTTTACAAGATAAGATAGAAAAGAGCTAAAAAAATTACAATCAACACGAACTTTCTCTCTCCTAAAGACTTGTCTAACACTCCGAAAAAGATCTCCTCCACAACAGGCTTATTCAACTCTTTATATAGGGTAGTACACAATGGATGACAGCTAAGCTGTCCTTTATTTTCGGGAATGACTTGCGAAATATCGCAAGTGTACAAACATATAATCTCGTAGCTCTCCTAAACTTCGCTAGGTCTTCACACCTTTCTCGTGTTTTGGCTGTCGTCATTCATTCCATCATTTATATTACTCATTTGTGACATTTCGCAATGCTGCCGTTTATTAATCTCGCGAAGTATTGATGTCGCGATATTCTGATCCTACATCTTGCCTCTTCTCATGTCTTCTCTGCGAAGAAGAGAATGTCATGAGAACCAATATTTTGAAATGCCGCAATCGTTTGTTTTCCATCAATTTTTTGCCGACAAGATTCCGTGAATTTAGGAATGACTGTTTACACGTATCTAAAATTTCCCTTTACCGGAACATTTAATGTTATCCGGTTACTCTTTTCTCGTCTATTTAAAGGAGAATTCCTTGTGAAAGCATTTCTTTTCTTTTAATTCGTCTTCTTCATCGTCTGCAACTTTTTTCTTTTTTTTCTTCATCGTCTTCTTCATCATTTTTCTCGCTACTATTCTTACGCTCTTTGTTTCTATGGAGTCATCAAGGTTTGTTAATTTTGCTGAATTTGATCATTTTGTGATTGATCTCTCTTGTTGAAGTTGTTTTATTCTGATAATGTTCTTCTTTTAATGACTCCCCTGACATTTTTGTTTTAGAAAGAACAAATCTAGCACCAAGTTCACCATTGTGAATCCTAATATCTCCATGGGCTCGCAACCGAAATCCACTGCCACTAAAAGAAAGCCTGCGAATAGCAAGGTATTTAAGAAACATTTACTCTTTTAATAACAATATTGTTGCCTCTGTTTCTTATTTAACTTGTAATTCGCAGGATGACAAAAATGTTGATAGGTCCCCCAAGAAGCCTCCCCGTTCTAAACCTGTTGCACCTGCTGTTTCCTTTCCTATATTCAAACTTACAACTCCTACTGCGAAATCTTCGCAAGATAATCCTACTGCTTCTTCTTGCGAAAATACCGTTGATGATAACACTCCTTTGCCTGAATTTCTCATATATCAAATCCCTCATAACAGTCCCATTGCGAATGAGCCTATTTCTTCTTCCATTGTCAATGCCTCTACCATTTCTCCAGTCATTAATCTTCATGAGATTTCCTTTTCTCATGATATTCCTTTAACAAAAGAGGACTCATCTCTTCCTTCTTCTATCGTCGTTACTTCCTTATCTGAGCAAATCCCTCTTACTAAAGAAAATTTGGAAGGAATAGATGTGGCCTTCAAAGTTCTATCAGATATTGTGAACGATGTCAAGAAGACTTCTGTCGATCCTATCAAATCCGATGTCTGCGAGATTTTGAGCAAACACCTTGGCCCTGATAGAATGATCTCCAAGCTATGACTGCAAAGTGTAATATTCTCCAACTTGAGAATCAAAAACTTCAAAATGTTTCGCTGGATCGTGATAATCTTTGCAAGAAGAATGAAGAATTGAAAGGTATACTCTTACCTCTGTATATATATATATATATATATATATATTTTATTGAACCAAGAGCCCTTGTTCGCCCTTCAAGCTTTAAACCAGAAGCGAAAAATGGAGATATACCAATTTGGAATCTACTTGTTGAAGAAATTCGAGTTGATAGAGATGCTTGGATGGAGCAATATAACCAATTAGATAATCTTCATACATATTCTCGTTGATCAAATAGATAATCTTTCTAAAGAAAATCTTGACTTAGAACAGAACAAGGCTCATTAAGTAATGAATTATCTCGCCTCTCTTACTCTTTGACTAAAGCTAATCTGGAGTTGGAAACTTTATCAGATGAGAATGGAATTCTTTCTCAAGAAAAGCGAACTTTGTTAAACAAGGTGGCGATTTACTCGCAACTGTCTGATTTTTGTCAAAAATTATGTAAAGAACAAGATCAATCTCTTCGTTCGCTGAGAAATCAACTCGAAGAAGTTACTGCCGAGAAAGATAAACTTATCCAGGGTAGAATAACCTTAAGTGTAAAGGCAAACCAATTCAAGGATCAAAGTTCCAAGTTAGAAAAGTCCAATTCTTCTCTTGCGAAAGAAAATGCCTTACTTGTTTCGAACAAAAAAAGCTTGCGATCTCGACTGAAAGGTTTAATTGGAGATAATTTTGACAATGCCATGGATCATTTGGAGAATAGTTGTTCGGCTTTAATCCAATATCTTACCTCACATAAGGAAGGTAGTCATATTATTTGACTACCTTAATATATTTATTTACTATCTTGTGATATTTTCCTTGCGAAGTCCAAAAATCTGAATAATTTTCTATGTTCTTTTCTTTTGCAGATGCTGAGAAAAATCTTCATTCCTCTATTGCCACTCTAAAGTCTGACTATTCAAAAATTCGCAAAGAAAATGGAATACTCACTGCTTCCCTTGCTTGCTCTCGCGATCGTGCAGAAAGAAGATTCAATTATATGTCTGACTGTAAAGATATAGAGAGTAGAAATCATCAGAAAGCACTCCTTCGTCAATTTCATCTTAAGGCTGAAGTTCTTGTGAATGATGTTCTACTATCTAAATCTCTTGATCCTGTATGTGTCGAACCTCTGGAAGTAAGCGACGATGAAGTTCCTAATTCTCCTAACAGCGATTTTGACTACAATAGTGGCGAAGAGATCGCAAATGAAGAGACAATCCCTCCTAGTAAAATTGTCAATGATGATCCGGGTGAGGGAGGATCTGGTGGAAATATAATAACTGGCGAAAATATGGATAAAGTTGCTGAAGAAAGCCTAGTATTTCCTTCGGTGAAAAACCGATATTTGAGAATTGACTTTCTCTTGTAATCTTTCATCTTGTACTGTTACTTCTTTATGTACTTAAATCATCTTTTTGATGTGTTCATCTGTTTATTACTACTCTTTCATTCAATGAGTATAATATTTGGTATTTAATAATTGCTATTTTGTTTTCCATTATCTTTATTTATGTTGAAATTCATCATTGCGACAAAATCGCAGGACGTCTTTACATTTTCATGTAATGACCCATTGATCTTGCCTTATCATTGTTTTTGTGTGGTCTTATTTTGCCTTCCTAGTTAAAGGTCTTATTTTGCCACCCCTCATTTTTGCGTCAATATGACAGGCCTAAATATTCTTGCGAACATAAAGCCCCATGACATTGCCATCTTGCGACAAAATCGCAGGACGTCCTTACACTTTCATGTAACGACCCATTGATCTTGTCTTATCATTTATTTAGTATTTTTGCCTCTGCAGGATATTTCTCTTGCGACAATATGACAGGCCTAAATGTTCTTGCGAACGTAAAGCCCCATGACATTGTCGTCTTGCGACGAAATCGCAGGACGTTTTTTCACTTTCATGTAAAGACCCATTGATCTCGTCTTACCCTCGCGTTAGTATTATTGCCTCTTCAGGATCATCGCACAAATATGACAAGCCTAAATTTTCTTGCGAAAATAGAGCCTCATGACATTTGCGTCTTAAGACACTTATCAGCTCCCTAATGGAGGGTGCCGCCCTTATCATCTCCCGGTTGCCCCTTCAAGGAGGCGTACATCGGCCATACAAGACTAGCTCCTCTCATCCGGTCTTAACAACAACCAGTTGTTTTCGTGACCTCTTATCCCTTATACCTATAGGGCTTATGGTTATGAGATCGCACCCTAAGTGGAGTTTTCTTCGGCCGAGTGCAAAGCATGTGCCAAGACTTGCCAAGAATGGCCGAGACACTTCAAATTCCCAAGGCACTCTTGGCTCAACCGTGTACCTCGGCGCCTTGGTCATACACTCGACTCCTTGGAAGAGACCCTCGGTCGTCCAACCAGGGTATAACCTTATATATATATAGTTGGAAATCCAAGGTATCTCCCCGGATGGGCTTTATTGACCCCAAATTTTCATGACTCAAGTTCAGGGCGGTGTAACCTTTTCCCTGAGCCATGTCAAGAGATACCCCCTTATATGACGCACGGTCTTACATTTGCCTCTTACGAAATATCATTCGCGAACTAGGGTGTACGCCATAAAGGTTCGTCCCATTCACTCACTCTTTCATTTCTGTTAATTCATTCAATCATTCATTTTTGATTATCTCTTGTTATTTTATTTGCGAGATATTCGCACATTCTTTCTTTATTTTATGCAATTTCGCAATCATTCTGTCACAGGAACATTTCATATGAATTTATTTCATTTCATCCATTCAATATTTCGCAACTTATTCTTTCCCTTCCATCTTCTATGGGTAATATTTCTTGAGATATAATCTATTCCACGGTCTATCCAATCTTTGGCCCACATCTTTGCCCTCAGGATCCATTAATCTATATTCCCCTGTTCCAACTATCTCTTTGATGATATAAGGTCCATCCCACTTTTTCGCCAATTTGACACCACTTTCTCGCTGATATATTGGTGTTTCTCGCAATACCATATCACTGGTTGAAATTAGCGTGTCTTGACACGTTTGTTATATTCTCTGGCTAATCTTCGCTGGTAATTCTCCATATCTTTGTAGTGCTCTTTCTCTATTTTCCTCTAATTCATCTAATTTAACCAAAATGTTTCCGCACTAAGATTTTTCTCCCAAGCTTCTCTCTTTGTTGTTGGAATAATAACTTCTGTCGGAAGTACAGCTTCAACTCCATAGGTTAGACAAAATGGTGACATTCCCGTAGCTTCTCGCCTTGTTGTATTGTAAGCCCATATTGCATTATGTACTTGTTCACACCATGCCCTATTATGTCCTTCTAACTTCTTCTTTAGTATATCTGCAATTGTTTTATTTGTTGCTTCCGCCTGTCCATTGGCCTGCGGGTATAAAGGAGTTGATTTCCCACATTTTATTTGAAATGCATTAAGCAACAATTCTATATTTTGTCCCTCAAACTGTTTCCCATTGTCAGATACCAACTGCGATGGAATTCCAAATATGCATATTATGTTTTCGAATATGAAAGTAAAAATATCTTTATCGCGAATGTGTTGTCCCGCTTTTACTTCTGCCCACTTTGTGAAATAATCTGTAGCGACAATCAGATATCTCCCTCCGCCCTTGTACAGTAAAAATGGTCCTACAATATCTAACCCCACTTTCCAAAAGGCCATACACTTGTTGAAGAGGTTAATGGTGCTCCTGGTGCATGTATTTTCTTTCCGTGCCTTTGACAATCTTCGCAACGTCTTGATATTTGTTTCGCATCTTCATGCATATATGGCCAATAATAGCCTTGCATTTTTGCCTTATGTGCTAAAGACCTTCCGCCACTATGATTGCCAGCATCCCCACTTCGTGTAACATTTTTAACACTGCTTCTCCTTCTTTTCGTGTTAAACATCTAAGCGAGGGTCCATTAAAGGATCTTCGGTACAATACCCCGTCTCTTAATTCATAATTTGTTGCACGGCTTTTTAATTTGTGCATCTCTGATAGACACATTTTTGTGTCTGATTTAATCTCAATTGTATATTTTGTTAGTGCTCGATTTTGTATTTATTATGGCTTTTTGTGTCATTGTAGGTGTTTTTGGAGAAATACACTTGTGCGGAGAAATTGGCTCAAAAAGTGGAATTTGCGCACCCGGAGGACGCGTGCTATTCGGACCGCTCAAATGGATAAAGGGCACCCCGGATGATAAGGGGCACCCAACTTCTAGTTACACCCATCAGTGGATAGGGGGCGACCACCTTTCTTCATCGTTTAAATTATAGATTTTGGCGGGAAACTCAAACAGTCACCTGCATAATTTTCTGCTCGAATTTAAGGGGAGATATAGAGAGATTCAATGGCACGATTGTGTTGGACTGGACCTGTTGGAGCATAAAAAGGATGTTATGGGTATTTGGATCAACTCGATTGGGTTGGATTATTGATTCTCAACAATACAGGGAGCATTATTGTCGGGATTGGTTTTGGTTACGTGAGACCTGGAAAGAGTTCGACTCGATCTGGAGTTTTGGTTGGATTGCCTGTCGATGAACCAGATGGTTTGGGCATGTGTGGATGAACCAATGTCGGTATGTGCTTTAGATTCGAAGGAAAAGCCATATATAACTCGATAATCCAGCAAGGAGAGTTTCACAGGTGTACGGGTTTATTTATGGAAGTTGCGAATGGTGGTAAGGCTAGAATATCTTCGTGGTATTTGTTTCTATCCTAGGAATAATTTTGACAACCCACAGACGCGTGAATAAAGCTAAAGAGAGAAATAATCTCCGTGACTTGGGATAAAAGAAACCGAGAGATATCCCAGGGATTGCTCGCCATACTTTCGGCCTGTGTGCATATATATAGAGTGCCGAGAACCACAGAGGGGTGTCGAGACTTGGGGGTATGCTGCTGGGAAGAAGGAAAGGCTGCAGAGGAGTTGTAGCAGCAATAGGAGGAAGAAGAAGAGAAAGGGTTGCAGACGACGCTACAAAACTGTCGTTCTCAAGAACCCTAATTGAAGAACATTGGACCAAGGCGTAGTGATCTTAAATTCAACATGAGAACCTTAGTATCGTTTAAGAGGCAGACTTATTCTTACATGTAGAATTTGTTTGTAACGCCTTTTTAGCGTTGCAAACTGCCTGAGTTATTATCTTTCTCTTGTTTTTCACACTTTTGAGGTATGAACACCTATTTTGAGCACGTGAATAACATGAGGAGCTAAACCCCAACACTGGGACGATGGAGGAAACCATTTTTCATGCGTGTGGTAATTCTATTAATTCTTTTATGACTTATTGCATTGATTTTTAATCGTATCTTATGATTTTTATTGAATGATTGTGATTTCAATTGATGGGTCATGCTTTCTTAAGTGTTTTGATGTCTCATGCTTTAGATATACAGTCATTACTTTCAAAATCTACTTTCGGCAATGAATTAGAGTCAATAAATTTGAGCTATAAATGTCTAGAATTATTAGTTGAACCACATGAATGTAAGAATTGGTGGAATCCTGAGTCTCAGTAATCTCTCGATTTTTGTGACAAACTTGTGTATATATTTTCTTTGTTTTTAGAGTTTTCTGAAATCAAATCTTTAAAAGTCTGAGAGGAACGACATCTTTCTTACCACTTTACAACAACTTTCAAATCACATCAATCTCTAATCTATTTCTTGGTGTTTCTCCTTTCATTAGATAAGCATGAAGTTCTGTCCTCCAATCCTCGCAATGGGGTCTTTGTGTTTCATCTTCTATGAGCATTACTTATGCTTCTTCCTTTTCCTCTTTGTTGATTGATGGTGATAGAATTGTCTGTATTTTTATGCATCTCGCAGATGGATCTGTCATCATACTTGATATAAAAGCAAAAGCATCTGCGAGAGTCTATTGTCTCTTCTTGATATGTGTCTCCATTTTATTTTTGGTATCTTCGCCGATAATTCTTCAACAAGTTTTTTGTATTTTTTTCATGGATGGTTCATTTGTAGTATATTCTTCTTTTATCTGGCGAATAGCTAACTGGGAATCACTGGTGACTCTTATATTCTCCAACTTCATTTCTATTGCGAATCGCAAGGCATGTATTATAGGTTCATATTCTGTTTCATTGTTGGTAGATGCAAATTCCAATCTGAAAGAGAAAGCCATTTTATTGCCTTCTGGCGAAATTATAATGATCCCAATTCCGTTACCTTCTCCATTTGACGATCCATCTACCAATATTTCCCATCTGTTTGGCTCAGTTAATAAATCCCTTGGATTTCCATGTTCTTCTTCTATATCCATCATTTCTTCCCCTGCTTCATCTTCTTCCAATGGAAATTCTGCTAAAAAGTCTGCAACAACTTGTGATTTGGGTGAGGATAGTATTTCATATTTGAGTTTGCAATGACTTACTTGAGCATTCCATCTTTCAACCCTTCTAACCTTTTTGAATTTTTCATGGTGACTCAATTGGTACTTTTGTCATTACCTTAATTGTGTGTGCTTCGAAGTAGATGCGAAGTTTAAATGTTGCGTAAACTAATGCCAAAATTAGTTTTTCAATTTTTGAATAATTTTTCTCCGCGGTATTGAATGTTTTCTTTGATGTAATAGATTGGCTTTTCCACTCCTGCGTCCATTCGCAATAATCTGCGCTTAATGCATGCGAGGTTGTCGCAAGGTAAATTAGTAATTCTTCCCCGGTTCTCCGCTTTTTGTAAGATTGATATATCCATTAGATGTTCTTTTATTCCTTGTAACGCTTTTTCACATTCATCTGTCCATCTAAATTTCGCTCCTTTTTTAAGTATGTTGAAGAAATGCTTGCACTTATCAGATGATCGCGAGATGAATCTTCCTAGCAAAGCTAATAGTCCATTTAACTTTTGCACATCTTTCACTGTTGCTGGTGTTGGCATATCGCGAATTTCTTGTACTTTCTCTGGATCGACTTGTATCCCTTCTTTTGAAATAATATATCCTAAAAATTTTCCAGATGCCACCCCAAAGGTACATTTTTCCGGATTTACTTTGATGTTTAAATGTCTCATTTGTTCAAAAATTTCCTTCAAATCCCGTACATGATCTTTTGCTTCTTTACTTTTTATTAACATGTCATCCACGTATACCTCTAGTGTTTTATGTATCCATTTTTCGAACACTTTTTCTACCATCCTTTGGTATGTTGCTCCAGCATTTCGCAGACCAAATGGCATTTTTGTGTAACAATATAATCCCCTTGGAGCGTAAAAGGCAAGTATGCTCTTGGTCTTCTTCAAAGCGAGAGGGATTTGATTGTATCCCTTGTATCCATCAAGAGAAGATATCCTTTCATTTCTGCTTTGACTCAACCATTTGCGGGATATCGGCAAAGGAAAACTATCTTTTGGACAAGCTTTGTTTAGATCGGTAAAATCTATGCAAATTCTTATCCCTTTTTCTTCTTTGAGACTACGACCATATTCGCTATCCATTCGGGGTATTTTGCTTGTCTAATAATTCCAGCATCAAGCATCTTTTGTAACTCTTCTTCTATTTGAGGATGATATGCTGTTGCAATCTTTCTAATTCTCTGCTTGAATGGTCTTGCATTTTTATCAATCTCTAATTTATGGCACGCTACAGACGGATCTATTCCAGGCATCTCATCCATATCCCACGCGAAAATGTCTTTGTAATCTCGCAACAAATTAATAGTCTTCCTTTCCTCATCTATCTCCATTTTAGTCCCGATTTTTAACATCTTGGGTTCTTCTTCAGTTCCAATATTCACTTCCTTTGTTGGTTCTGCCGCAGTGTAGCTAGCCTTCGGTTCTCCCATGGGCATTGGTCCTTTTACTTCCTTCGCGAGATCATTCTCTTCCCCATATATTCCTTTTCCTTCTTCTGCTCTTATCATGTAAGTTCTAAATTCTTCTTCCTTTTTCGCTGCTTTTGCCATCTTCTTGCGATCTTTTCGCCTTTTCACCTGTTCTTCATAATGTTTTACTTCGATTTGATGATATATTCTTCCTTTATCGTATCTCCTCCGATTTCGCCAATTCCACTCGGTATAGGAAATTTAACACATTGATGAAATGTTGATGCTACTGGCTTTTATTGCATGTATCCATGGTCTTCCCAACAACATGTTATATGGTGATTCCATATCCACTACACATAACGTCACATGTGTTTCAATTTCTCCCAACAAAATTCGTATTTTTATCTCCCCTTTAGGTTTTGTTATTGATTTGCCGAAACCATAGATATGATATGTTGCGGGAGTCATTTCTTCATCTTCATACCCCAATCTTCTATATGCATGATAAAACATTATATTCACTGACCTCCCTGTATCCACCAAAGTTCTATTTATTGCCCATTCTTCCACTGTTTTTGTTAATTTTCCTTCTTCTTTGCTTGCACTTATCGTAATCACTAATGGAGATGTGTGATTCAAATTCTCTCCTGATATCTCCGTTGCGGTGAACATAATCTTCTGTTTTTCCTATTCTTTCAAGGGTGATGCTTTCTCTGCTGTTATAATCTTCTTTCCTTCAAAATCTCTTTTGTGTATTCTCCCTCTGATACTTTCATGAAATTCATTAACCATTGCTTTTGTAATCATATTACATTCCAATTCTCCATTTCTCTCTTTAATTCTAGCTTTCTCCAATTTATCCATCATACTCTTGATTTTAACAATTTTAGTGACAATATCCAATCTCTTATCTTCAATCGCTCCCTGTTTCTAGCGCCAATATGTAGTTGCAGGAAATCCTACACTACACCCCTCACAATAATCCACACAACTAAGACATTTGAAGATAAACAACAATGATTTTATTGATTAATTCCTTGAATGTTTACAAGATAAGATAGAAAAGAGCTAAAGAAATTACAATCATCACGAACTTTCTCTCTCCTAAAGACTTGTCTAACACTCCGAAAAAGATCTCCTCCACAACAGGCTTATTCAACTCTTTATATAGGGTAGTACACAATGGATGACAGCTAAGCTGTCCTTTATTTTCGGGAATGACTTGCGAAATATCGCAAGTGTACAAACATATAATCTCGCAGCTCTCCTAAACTTCGCTAGGTCTTCACACCTTTCTCGTGTTTTGGCTGTCGTCATTCATTCCGTCATTTATATTACTCATTTGCGACATTTCGCAATGCTGTCGTTTATTAATCTCGCGAAGTATTGATGTCGCGATATTCTGATCCTACAATGCCAATGGAAAACCATGCCAGCTACGTCTCTGCGCCAAGGCATGCCAACCATGCCAGCTGCACCACCGTGCCAAGGGCAAACCATGCCAACCACGTCTCTGCGCCAAGGCATGCCAACCATGCCAGCCGCACCACCGTGCCAATGGAAAACCATGCCAGCCACGTCTCTGCGCCAAGGCATGCCAACCATGCCAGCCGCACCACCTTGCCAATGGCAAACCATGCCAGCCACGTCTCTGCGCCAAGGCATGCCAATCATGTCAGCCGCACCACCGTACCAATGGCAAACCATGCCAGCCACGTCTCTGCGCCAAGGCATGCCAACCATGCCAGCCGCACCATCGTGCCAATGGAAAACCATGCCAGCCACGTCTCTGCGCCAAGACATGCCAACCATGCCAGCCGCACCACCGTGCCAATGGCAAACCATGCCAGCCACGTCTCTGCGCCAAGGCATGCCAACCATGCCAGCCGCACCACCGTGCCAATGGCAAACCATGCCAGCCACGTCTCTGCGCAAAGGCATGCCAATCATGCCAGCCGCACCACCGTGACAATGGCAAACCATGCCAGCCACGTCTCTGCGCCAAGGCATGCCAACCATGCCAGACGCACCACCGTGCCAATGGCAAACCATGCCAGCCACGTCTCTGCGCCAAGGCATGCCAACCATGCCAGCCGCACCACCATGCCAATGGCAAACCATGCCAGCCACTCTCTGTGCCAAGGCATGCCAACCATGCCAGCCTCACCACCGTGCCAATGGCAAACCATGCCAGCCACGTCTCTGCTCCAAGGCATGCCACCATGCCCGTTGTGCCAATGTCAAACCATGCCAGCTACTTCTCCACGCCAAAACGAAGGGTTGCAATAATCAACGGCTACCCTTCTCTTTGAGATACATATCTCGACCATCCAAGTTCGCCACCCAACACACGGCAACTTGCGTCCCAAGGCCAAACACCATGGTTTGCACCAAAACCTAGTTTTGGCCGCGCCTATACCATGCCAGCCTCTCCTTCACGTCATTGGCTGCCAAAACGAAGGGTTGCAACGATCAACGACCACCCTTCCATCTAAGATGCAGATCTTAGACGTCCAAAGTCACCAGCTGACGCATGGCAACCTGCGGCCCAAAGCCAAAATACACGGTTTTCACCTAAACCCTAATTTGGCTGCGCCTACTCTTTGACAAGGACATGACTCAACGCTGGCTACTACAAACGAATGGTTGCAATAATCAACGGCTACCCTTCTCTTTGAGATGCAGATCTCGACCACACAAGTTCTCCACCTGACGCATGGGAACTTGCGGCCCAAAGCCAAAATACAAGGTTTTCACCTAAACCCTAATTTGGCCGCGCCTACTCTTTGACAAGGCTATGACTCAACGCTGGGTGCTAAAACGAAGGGTTGCAATAATCAACGGATACCCTTCTCTTTGAGATGCAGATCTCGACCACACAAGTTCGCCACCTGACGCATGGCAACTTGCGGCCCAAAGCCAAAACACACGGTTTGCACCTAAACCCTAATTTGGCCGCACCTACTCTATTACAAACCCATGCTCAACGTTGGCTGCTAAAACGAAGGGTTGCAATAATCAACCGCTATCCTTCTCTTTGAGATGCAGATCTCGACCACACAAGTTGACCACCTGACGCATGGCAACTTGCGACCCAAAGCCAAAACACACGGTTTGCACCTAAACCCTAATTTGTCCGCGCCCACTCTATGGCAAAACCATGCTCAACGTTGGCTGCTAACACGGAGGGTTGCAATAATCAACGGCTATCCTTCCCTCTGAAATGCAGATCTCGACCGTTCAAGTTCGCCACCTAACTTACGGCCCAAAGCCAAAACATCACGGTTTGCATCTAAACCCAAAATTTGTCCACGCCTATTCTTTGGTAAAGCCATGTCGACTCTACCATGGCCACTGGCATGCCACCATGCCACACGTAACACCTTGCTACACGTTTTACCATGAAAACACTCGAGACATCTAACACATGTCACAAACTGGGGGATGCTCATAAAGGGTATTGGTTTGGCGGTTTACGGCGTGCGGCGTACACTATGCCCGTTACATGAAAGTGTCATAAGAATGAGTCGGTTAGTAAATACAAGGAATAATGGTGAAACGCTCCTTTCATTATGGAACATCAATTCCAGGCGTTACCCATTTATCACCTCCTTCCACTTTACTCAGCCGTTTCCATCTTCTACGAGACCAGAGTACGTTATGTTACGACTTGTATAAATATGTCTTACCAATTTCCACCAAACAACAAGTTTTGGTAAGGAGCATACAACACTCAGAAATCACTTGCTAGCTTTCCCATCTGTTAGCTTTCACTTTCTGATACAAGTCAAACAACTACTCTTCCAGAATCAACTATTCTGGTCTCAACACTTTCTTCGCTTCCCTCCCTAAAACCAACCCTTCTCCTTCACTTTGTGACCAAAGTAAGTCTAGAACGGCCATTTGTTGGTTTAGGTCGGATTTGTACAGATTGATCTCTCGAATCTAAAGTTCTCCCTTGCAGTACATTGTTTAGGTTTTAGACTCGTTTCTCACCCACTCACGGGAAATTACCGAAATCAGCAAAAACCGTTTTCACCCTCAAACAATAGAAAAACGACTTTTGTATTAAGATAGGAGATATAGTAGATAAACTTTTGAGTGATAGATAAGTTCAAGTCTCCACATACATTTTAGTTGATGAAGTTCCACAAGTTCCTTGAGTAGTTCTTCGTCTTTGTATGATGATCGCCATGGAGTCTTGAGCACAACTACACTTTCCATCCTAGTCCGAGACTTAGCTAATAGTAGACTAGAAATCAAGACTTATAGTTTTGATCACTAACATTGACAAACATGCTTGAGATAGCAACACATGCGAGTTCGACCGAGCAGTGCTCTAACAATCTCCCCCTTTGTCAATTTTAGTGACAAAACTATCAATACACATGGAATACAAAAATAGATAAATAAACTTTTGTATCTTCTCTTTCACATGCCTGATCTTCTTGGTTCTTCAACATTACTTGAAATCTTCGTCACTTCCAAGTACTCCAATGATTCCAAAGGTTGTAAGTTTAGCATCATCGTTGTTGAAAATCCGTAGCCATAACAATGAGAAAACAAGAATTCTCAATCATTGTTACATAGTGTCATAGTATTATTACACAGTATCAAAGTTCAATTGAATCACAACTTCGACAACAATACTATGGTAATATGTATCACTCCCCCTTAGTCAATACTCCATCTCACATGGAAACCACTCCCCCTTACATAATGATATGAAAACCATATGTATTTGTAGTGTGAACTACACATTAATTCTCCCCCTTTTTGTCAATAAAATTGGCAAAGGTACGAAAACTAGTGGGATCCTAATGAAATTTCCATAGAGACATTTCATGACCAAAAGCAAGCACATATCAACTTTTTAGATGCAATCATATAGCCGAAGCTAAATGCTTTCATCAAGGAGTTTATAAAGATACAAGATAACCCCTATAATATTCCACAGCCGCACTCCCCACAAAGATTTGGCAATCAAGCACAAGTTCAATTAAGAACTCTCCCCCATAAAATGTCATTCCCGAAAGAACAACAAGAGCGACCTTACTTTCACGAAAAAAAAAGGATTTCTTTGAACATAACAAATCACATACGAATATGAATTTGAATCCAAATAATACTCAATTATTAACCACAAGAGAACCCATGATTAATCTAATCGGAAATGCTCAACATAAGAGAACTTACGGAGCCGCACAGTATGTACATAAAATATGGATCAGGGAAGATCAATACTGCGGAATAAACAAGGACTCATTCTATTTTCCATCATTATTTGCACAATGACATACAATAGACATAATCCTCGTAAACAAAAGTTCATCCTATCTTCCATCAATATTTTCATAATGACATAATAGGCTTCAAACTTTTGTAATGCCAAAAGTTCATTCATTCTTTTATCAATACATGCATATCGACATATGAAAGACTTAACTTTTGACAAGGTATGGGACAATCATAGTTCACGAACGCAAACACACATATCCCATAAAATATTGCAATATATAAAACCATTAAAGATTAATACTACAAAAATCATCTTCCAAACAATTTTAGAATTTAAACAAATAAACCTAAAAACATGAAGATGAAAAATGTTGGACATAGCTATGTGTAATCATAATAATGGCTATTCCAAACTCTAGTTATTCTTCTAAAAAAAAAAACAAGAAATAAAATTCTCATCAGAAGATTTACTAGATGTTAAGACCTTTAAAGAATTCTTTATCGTCCCCGAACTCCTTGTCGTCAACAACCATTGGGACATAAGGTTCATGAATATAGGAGTTAATATCAATAAACCTTCTTGACTGATGTCGAACCAGGGCCTACTGAATCTCATGAGTCTTAAACACAAAAGCCTTTATTTGTTGAATCTCCTTTCGTGTCTCCTTCAAAACTTCAAGAATATCAGAAAACTTCTGAGAATTTGAAGGAACAACTCTTGGCTTCCTCACATTCCTTCTTTTTCTTTTTAATGTCGGAGGCAACAGAGATTTCTCTTTTTCCTTCATGATTGATGGCTTGACAATCATATTTACATCCTTTCCATCAGAAGACATGATGCTTGGAGTATCCATAAACGTATGGGTTTGTGAGAGGAAATCACAATTTAACTCAACAAGTAGTCTTAAGATAAAAGAAGTTTCAGGGAAGGAAAAAGCAATGTAGGGTTACGCAACCTTTAACAGGTTCGTGCACGCACAATTCTGAACCCTAGAAAGAGTAGAATTGTCGAGAATAACCCTCATTCATTGATAGACAGGGAATTCCTAAAACAACAAAACTAAGAAAAGAAGAAAACAACCTTTTCCTAAAGCCTGAGAGGTGCACAACCTTGTCTCTTTTGATCAGGCACATGAGACAAGATCTACAAATCAACACAATCAAGTTGTGTTTCGGTGAACAACAATTTGTACATCATGTTCCTCTTGAGGGAAATCCACAGACCTTTGTCTATCAAAACGATTGGACCATACTTTCTTCTCTAATAGTCTTGTTTTATCCTTGGAAACTAACTTCTTAGACGAAGATAAAATCTTACATTGTTTTGAGGATGGAAAATATGAGCAAGTTTAAGCTTGTTTGCCAAGGGAGAATAATCTTGCATGGGAGAGAAGAATTCGATCAAAGAGAAAGAATGAGAGCAGAAATGGAAAATCAAGAGATGGAAGAAGCAATCCCGGCGAGAATAACCATCTTCGTTGAAGTTTGTTGACATGCCTCAATTTGTGTTTGTACTTGTAACACTTTGATAGTTCATGACCTTTGAGTGAACAGGTCTACCAAGGAACACAATCACATCATTTAACCATTTACAAGTATGAGCACAAATTTTTAGTCAATCTTAGATATAATGACAATAATAAGATTCGAGGCTATATCATGCAAGAAACTTATGGTGGACGAAGGCAAAATAACCGTGGAGGACAAGAGAGGTCACAGAATAGTATGGGAAAGATTAAGATGCCTCCACCTAATGCTAGCGTTGAAAAGCTTTTGAGATGTGAAAGGAAAGGAAACATTTGTTATAAATTCTTGCTATCGCACAATAGACACATGATCGAACTTGAATACCTCTACAAGGATTATCAATCGATATTTTAAACATTATACATATCATCAATGTATAAAATTTCCACATCCAAATGGTATTGGTATCAGTTTCCAATAGAAAGGTCAATTTTATAAGGCAAGGTTAATGAGCCATTACATGAAAATGTAAGTGCGACCTTGTCGCGACAAAAAGATATAGAATTCTCAATTCATGAAGACAACTAAAATCTTCCATCTGAAAATAAATAATGTGAGGCAAGTATGGGAATGGAAAAGATGGATTATTGTCATTCATCTTCAGATGCAAGAAGTATACGTCAATAATGCTAACTAATTATATTACAAAAAAGAACTGCCGAAAAAAGGGGAATGAAGATTGAATCTATGAACAATAAATGTACAAGATATTGGATGATAAATAAAGAAACAAAAAGAGAGTTACTTCTTGGGCGATTCTTCTCCTTCATCCGATTCTTGCCTCTATTATTTTCATCGAGAATGTTCCCTCGCTAGCCTCACTATCGAAACATCTGAGACAGGCAGATTCTCAGGAACCTTTTCGAGGAGCCAGGGATATGAATGAAGAGGGATTTTGTGGTCTTTACAAACATATTCCATAGCTCCATTGCGAAAACGAACTGCATCATTGTTAAAATTCGCCACTAGATTCAATTGTTTCTTCAACTTGGAATACTTGTTATTAAGAGAGAGACTCGGGCGAGCCGTTGTTTTTCAGTTTGAGTTCTTCAATTCTCATTTGGAAAATTCTGGCGAGTTGTTCTCTCGCATTCAAGCTCCCTAATTCTAACATGAAGCCTCTTCTCATTCTCGCAAATAAGTAACAACAAGTTAATAATTTACGTGCAATGCAAATGTTAAGAAGCAGAAGGTATAACAAGAAACCTTCTCTATCAGATATCATATCTTTAATCAAGGAAGTATGCTAGGCATGAAGACTAACGTCAACACCTAGGTTATTCCCCGGCGTTATCTAAAACTTTCACAGCCCATAATTCATCATCACTATTAATAACAAAAAGAGAACGAACTTGCTCTTCTCGCTTAAGCATAATTCGATGAAGGAGTTCATCTCGTTCAACTTGCACACCGAGAAGAGATTTTGAAATTCTCGCTAACGCCGTGCACCTCTCTGTTAGTAATGCGATCCTTCTCATCTATGAGATCACTAATTTTCTTCCTTAAAATCTTGATTTTCTCCTCGGAATCAAGGTACATTCGTTTAAAGCGGTTAGTTAAATTTAAACTAGATCTGTGTTCGATCTCTAACATTGATATTTGGATTCAAGATCCTTTAATGAAAGGGAGATTAGTTTTATCTCGAGGAACTACTTAGAGATTGATTAAGGTGAGCGAGAAGAAGGTCATTATCCAGGTTGAAATGTATGGAGAAGAATAGCCTCATCGGAGAGATTATATACATCTGCGAAGGTGCAATAAGTTAGGTTCAAAACGATTGGACCATACTTTCTTCTCTAATAGTCTTGTTTTATCCTTGAAACTAACTTAATTGATTCGAGAGAATTTTTTGGGCCAGACGAAGATAAAATCTTACATACCTCAGAAAAGAATAGATGAAGGTTCTTGCGGTCTTCAAAAGAAGACGAGCAAGTTTAAGCTTGTTTGAAACTAAAGAATGAAAAGGAGAAGAAAGAAAACTATATATAGGAAAAAGATCGAGGTCATTTAATGCGAGAAGAGCTCTTCGTTGACATTAATAATCAAAAAGTTTGTTGACATGCCTCAATTTGTGTTTGTACTTGTAACACTTTGATAGTTCATGACCTTTGAGTGAACAGTATGAGCACGTCAATCTTAGATATAATTCAGGCTTTTGAGATGTGCAAGCTGCTAGACACATGATCGAACTTGAAACATTATACACAGAGTTTCCAATAGAAAGGTCAATTTTATCTTCAAGATTGGTTGAGTTTTCTTCTGAAAGAATATCAAGATTGATGTATGTATTGCTACAGTTATCAAAGTTGATATTTTCACAAAGAAGTGCAACACTTGATTTTTCGTCTTCATCAGAATCATAATTGTCAGACATTTCATCAAGAGTTGCAGCAAGACCTTTGTTCCTAGTGTATTTCTTTCGATTTGGACACTCATTTGCAAAATGACCAAAACCTTTACACTTAAAGCACTGAGGCATATCCTCGTCATCAGTTTCATCATTATCCCTATTTTTAGGAGGAACACGATTGTGTGGTTTATCTGATGACTTGGATTTATCTCTGGAGAACCGTTTACTTCTCTTCAAAAGAAGATCCCTAAACTGTCTTGTGATCAACGAGACTGACTTGTCAAGATCTTCATATGATGAGTCAGCCTCAGAAAGATCATCTCCAGAGATGTAAACACTTTTTCTTTTATCAAGTAATTTAGTGTTCTTTAGTGCTTTGAAAGCAACATCCTTGCTAGACTTGGACGTATGCTCATGATCAAAGATCTTTATCTTCCCAACCATAATATTTCTGGACAGCGTTGCGAGATTATTTCCTTCAACGATGGCATGCTTCTTAGTATCGTATCTAGATGGCAACGATCTGAGAATTTTCATCACAATAACCTTTTCAGGAATAGTTTTACCCAATGCAAAAGATGCATTAACAATTTCATACACTTTGTGATTAAACTCATAAAATGTTTCTTCATCTGCCATACGAAGGTTTTCCCAATCAGAATTTAGGTTCTGAAGCCTAGCTTCTTTCTCACTGGTATTTCCTTCAAATACGGTTTCTAAGATATCCCAGGCTTCTTTAGACTTAGTGCACGTAGTCACATGGTGCTGAAGATCTGGGGTAATGGCATGTATGATAGCATTCAAGCCGTCAGAATTTTTCTTTGCAACAAGAACTTCTTCTGGACTATATCTACCAATATCCTTTGGTATAGATACATCGCCTTCTGTATTAACCGGAGAATCATAGCCATTAACAACACATACCCATGTTTGAAAATCACGAGCTTGAAGAAAAGCATGCATAACAATTTTCCACCATAAGTAGTTTGAGCCATCGAAGACTGGTGGTACGTTTATGGAGATAGAATTCCTATCCATAGAGTCAGATCGCTACAAACACAGACTTGTAAGGTCTTTAAACGTGTTTGCCTGCTCTGATACCAATTGAAAAAGCAGGGGTACAACAACCACACCCAATATTTCGATTAGCAATACCTGTATGGACTAACTCTAATATACTTTTAAGAGAATCAACTAGACAGTCAGACTCAATCTTAATAAAAGTATATCAAAGAGTTATATCTCTCTTTCTTGATTCAATACTTACTCAAGCAAATAGAAATCTGCGAGTCTAATTGAATACAAGAGAAATCACTTGAACGGTACCAAATACCAATGTTCAAGGATCAATCAATTTCAATCAACAACCAAAGGTTGGATTTCCCAATAGATCGATTCAACGCACAACCTGTGATATTTCAATTATATAACAAAATATAATGCGGAAAAGAAATAACACAGACACCAGAAGTTTTGTTAACGAGGAAACCGCAAATGCAGAAAAACCCTTGGACCTAGTACAGATTGAACACACACTGTATTAAGCCGCTACAGACACTAGCCTACTACAAACTAACTTCGGTCTGGACTGTAGTTGAACCCCAATCAATCTCACACTGATCCAAGGTATAGTTGCGCTCCTTACGTCTATGATCCCAACAGGATACTACGCACTTGATTCCCTTAGCTGATCTCACCCACAACTAAGAGTTGCTACGACCCAAAGTCGAATACTTTAATAAACAAATTTGTATCACACAGAAAAGTCTACGATAATAGATAAATCTGTCTCCCACATAAATACCTACGAGTTTTGTTCCGTCTTTTGATAAATCAAGGTGAACATGAACCAATTGATAACCCGGACTTATATTCCCGAAGAACAACCTAGTATTATCAATCACCTCACAATAATCTTAATCGACTAGCGAAAGAAGATATTGTGGAATCACAAACGATGAGACGAAGATGTTTGTGACTACTTTTATATCTTGCCTACCGAAAAAATCAATCTCAAGCCAATCTTTACGATTGTACTTAGTACGATAGAAATAACAATATCAGATCACACAACTACGAGAAAGTAGTATCGGTCTGACTTCACAATCCCAATGAAGTCTTCAAGTCGTTAACCTACAGGGTCTCGATAGAAACATAAGGTTAAAGGAGAATCTACTCTAGCTTATACAACTAGTATCACACAGGAGGTGTGGGGATTAGGTTTCCAGTTGCTAGAGTTCTCCTTTATATAGTCTTTAAAATCAGGGTTTGCAATCAATGTTAGCTTGGTAACAAAGCATTCAATATTTACCGTTAAATGAAAACCTGATTAGATTCAAGCTAATATCTTTCAACCGTTAGATCGAAACTTAGCTTGTTACACACAAATGAAATGCACGTTTTTAGGTTTGTGTAACCATACCCAAACATGTACATTTAGTTGGTTCAATAGTAGTTAACCAAATGGTTGGCCATATGAGCACTTTCATATCAACCATATTCTTCGTTACCATAACTAGTTCAAATGACTCAAATGAACTAGTTTGAGAGTTGTTCAATTGCTTAGATATTTATAATAGACACAATTGAAACAAAAAAGATTTGATTCACTCGAATCGATTCATGAAATTTATAGCCACGGTTTGCAATTATGCATTCCTTAGTTTATATAAGTTAATTTAAGGTCACAAATAATCGCTTTTAGAAAATAACCAACTTAAGTACGCGGACTTAAGTACCCGGAATAAGTTTGTTTTTAATTTACAAACTCCAGCATATTTTATCGGAATGAGAACTTCCGACAGTACGCGGACTTGGTTCCGGTTTTCCTGAGAAGCAAAGTACTCATACTTTGGTTCAAGGAATAAAGACTTACACACATATGTGTTACCACACAATGTTTATATCCTTCCATGGTTATATAATCTAAACTCTCATTTCAATCATTGAAACATTCTTAGAGGACGTTATATAGTTGTTATTCACAAACCATTTTTCTTCAAAGCCATTTTCAAGTGATTGAAACTTAACATGACTTTCGTCACTAGTAAAGATGAACTTGGCCAAAGCGAAAGCTTACCAACACATATTTCGAGAAATAGATTAGCGAGATAAACTTGGATCGAAATAGAAAATGCGTATAATCATATTTTATATAGCAAAATGACAAGACTTTTGAGTAATAGATAAGTTCAAGTCTCCACATACCTTTTAGTCGATGAAGTTCCACAAGTTCCTTGAGTAGTTCTTCGTCTTATGGAAGAGCACAACTACATTTTCTATTTTGATCTAGAAATCAAGACTTATAGTTTTGCTCACTTATAGTTTTGATCACTAACATTGACAAACATGCTTGAGATAGCAACGCATGCGAGTTCGACCGAGCAATACTCTAACAAATGTTACCCGCCACTAGATGATAGACTCACGCATATGTTATACATTATTACCAACGGATATGTTGTACATTATTACAAACGCATATGATATACATTTACCAACGCATATGTTATACATTATTACAAACGCATATGCTATACATTATTACCATTGGAGAAATGCTTTGCTTTCGACTAATGACAAATTGTAGGATTAAGATACGCAAGAGTAAAGGCATAAAAAGAATATACATTGAAGAAAAATAATATACATTCAAGTCTCAAAAGCTTGGGAACAACCAGCGTACAAAGGGAGAATAAGGAGAACATAATAAAAAGAGCAGAAGAGGACTTTACAAGCAGGGAAAAGGAAATAAAAGCGAAAAGAGTCTTTAGAAAATGCGTCTATTTCCCACCCAAATCACTTTCAACATCTTTCGAAGCGTGTTCTTTTGATTCTTCCTCAGTCTCCGAGTTATTGTCCTCTTCATCGGTGACTTCATATTCCTCGTATTCATCTTCGCTATCAGATATCTCTATGTCCTCCTCATTTGGAGAAACTTTATAAGGCATGAAATCTGGTAAGGAAATCTTATATGCAGTACAAATCTCCTTTACATTCTTCTTAATGCATGAGTCACGAAGGCGAAGAGCATCTTTATTAAGATTGGAGACAAAGACTATTAATTTCTTCTTTAGTCTGCGGTACTTAGAATCCCTAGCAGAAAGCCTCGACTCAAATCCGCAATTTTCTTAAGTTGATTCTTCTCAGTATCTAAAAATAAGGACATGAGTATTAATGACGCGCAAGAGAAAATTTAAAAGTACAACATAAAGAAGAAATAATTAAAGAAGAATCATAAGCAACTTTCTTTTTCAGAAATAATAGACTTAACCAATTCAGCATGATCAGACTCTAAACTAACATTCGTAGCCAAACCCGCCCTAGCTCTATCAATAACCCTGGCAGCCCATTCAAACTCATCATCATTCTCTATAAGTAGACGAGAGCGAATCACATTCTCACGGGCGAGTAGGGCGTCCTTTTCACTTATAGCCTGATCTCTCTCCATATGAATTTGGAGATGAACCTCATGGAATTCTTTCAAAGCCTTAGCACCCTTAAGAACCGCCTGATCCTTTTCAGTAATGAGTGCATTCTTTGTCGCCTCTAGTCTCTTAATCTCATCCTTATTCTCATGAAGGCGGCGCTTAAAACTGTTATTGGTAGGATTATAAAGATGCCTACAATTGTAAACTGCAAGTGCACAGTGTCGACAAGCAACACAGGGCAAGCACAGGTCGATCCACAGAGACTTGGAGGGTGTAACGTTGAAGCTTATGGTCTTACTAAACTGATTCAAGGTGAGAGTAGCAACAAGGGGGTTTTGAGTGTGTCGATACGACAAAGAGAGTTATAGTGAACAAATAATAAAACAGATTGTAAAGTAAAAATGCACAAACAGATTGTAAACAATTGCTAGAGAGCACTAGGGTGATTGAATTCACCTCTTAATCCTATACTAAGGCATAACAAACTCAAATTATGCTCTTGTCCTTCCCTTGAAGGTCTCAGGTGGAAGAATTGTCAACCAATTTCACTAACTTACCCCTAGTATAAGTTGTCTTCTTACAGTACAACTTATCACAGGTTCATTTGATCAAAAAGCTAATTAATTATTCCTAAAGCAATGAAGCACATCAAGAACAAAATCAGGAAATTAATTAACCTAGCATACAATTAAGGGTTTCATCTAAACCCTAGCAAATGGAATTAGAACATGATGATAGTAATTAAAACAGAGTTGAATTAAGCTAACCAAATAAATCCTAAAAATTCCCACCAGCCCCTTCTTACATAGAGAGCAATTCTATTTATACCTAGAAATCCCTTCTCACACTCAAAATCCAAATTAAATGCATACCCTGCAAACCCAATCGTATGAATTGTTTGTCCCCTCTTCCAATTCGGCTCTGCAACTTCATTAATTCGTTGTTGGGGAAACCCTAACTCCATCTATCTCGAGCTCAGCTTCTAGGGATTTGGGAGAAGCTGTGGTGGAGATAGCTAGAGCTAGAGGTGGTGAAGGCGGCTGTGTTGTCGGGCGAAGAACGAGCTGCTGGTGTTGTTGGAGCTGCAGAAATGGTCGGGAGAAATTGGAAGAACTGAGGCTCTGGTTTTTGTCGGGAGAAGAAAGAAGAAAGAAGAAGAAGAGGAGTGTTTGGTGGTTTGGTCGATTAGGTGAAGGTGGTAGGAGGCTAGGGTGTTAGGCGGGAGCTTCGATTGTTGATGTCTTGGGTGGAGGTGCCATTGGATGCAATGCTAGATCAAATCCAACACTCAGGATGGAGGCGGGCTTGGATTCGGGTATGGGCTCGGATCTTGGATAACTCAAGACCATATACTTGTAAACGGGTTGCAACTGATGCGCAAGCGGGCTGCAACTTCTCTTCCATAGTCGCTAGTCTCCAATTTTCTGCTCTTTTGGCTCCTTAATTTCTCCAAGCTTTATTTACTACCTAAAAACACAAAATTAATTAGTACAAGTATTTATTCTTGAAAACAGAGAAAATCCAGAATTTGGGATAATATATGATTTTAAAGCACAAAAGATGAGTTAAATGCCAATAAAAAGGTGTAGAAATATGCAATATTTAGCACTCATAAAATACCCCCAAACCTGAATTTTACTTGTCCTCAAGTGAAACAGAAATTAAGAAATCCTAACTATAACACTGTCGCTGGTCTCTCGAATGCATTTAGCATATGCACTAAGCCTTTAAACCCCTAGGTGTCCCTAGTGGACGAGTTGTAGTCTCGTGAGGGTTTACCAGAGGTGTACCCACAAAACCTTCTCCAACTTCAGAGCGTAAAAGAGTCTCAAGCATCCAAGGAGCTATGAGGACATAGAGTTTCTGCATGCTAGTAACACGAAATTAGAACTACCAAAGAACGCATTCTCATCCTTAAGAGTTGAGCGAGAAATAACCATACCATATGAAAGAATTTTGGTTCGAGAGTGATCACAAGCCTCGACTTCTGCCTCACCAATAGGGTTTTATGATAATTGCACTCAAAAAGACCGCTTTTCTAGTCTCTCATGTGTGCAGGCCGGAATAAAAATAGAAATCCTGCACACGTTGATGGTGAGAAGGATAACCTTCCGAAATAATTTCTGGAGACTCCACAGAATTGTGGACAAAAAGAATCTTTTTCTGATGATCTCTAAGAAAGGAAATCAACCATTAGCAAGGATGGGAGTACTCACTTACCTTCACATCCGATCGACAATCAACACCACTCTCACAGCATCCATAGAAATGTCTTCAATCTTCGGTCTTCAACTGTTGATGATGAACTTCTGAACTTCGCAAAAACTTGAAAATTTGTAACTTTTCTCTTCAATTTCCTTGTTGCTTGGAATTTTCTTCTTGAATTCTTCTTCTTTGCCATGGTGGTATCAAAACTAAACTAGGAAAATAAACTAAATTTTTTTTTTTTTTTTTTTTTTTAAATTAACTCATGAAATGAAAATAACAACAAAAACAATGAAACTACTAACTACATGGATGAAGGACTTTATCACTCAATTTTCCACAACTTGTATTGTCTTGATTTCATAAACTTCACTAATTCTCATCTTATTTTCTTTTCTTTGAATTGTTGCATGTAAACCTTGGACTATTTCAACTTTTCTTCAAATATTCTGATGTTGCTCTGCTTGTTGATGATGATGTGTTTCAATGGATCTGTTGATGTTGCCGAGAGGGAGAGAGTGTGGTGTTAACTGCTAATCAAACTACAAGAAGGAGTTTTCATCTTTAGACGTCATCCTCATGATTGACAAAATTAGCACTCAAGAGATCAAAAATAGTGGTGCGAAGTTGGGTAGCTCACCATTCCTACCCGGAATTAACGTACGGTGACACACACTCTAACAGGACTTTTTAGATAGTCACAAAAAATGAAGGTCGGTGCCTCGCTTGATGTAAAAATGGGTAGTCTCCACTATGGGTGATCACAATTCTACTACCAAATATCTTTGCAGCACCTAATTCGCCCTCTGGCATGGTTAAATCCAACTTTAACGCTCTAACAACTAAGAAACCCGATTGTGTTCTCCAGTACTTCCAATTTCAGTTATTTCGGTCAGACTCTCTATGTAAACATAGCTAGAAGCATGCTAGTGACTCTAAGATCTCTAAAAGTTGGAGGTTTTTATGTACATATTTACAAAGAGTTTTGAATTTTTTTTTTTTGAATTTTTTATTTTTGATTTTTGATTTTTGATTTTTTTTTTTGAAATACAAGACTAAAAACTCTATATGCAAAACACACCCCCAAACCTAAATCTAACATTGTCCTCAATGTGTCAACAAATGAAAAGAATTTAAACAGTCACATACCATGAGACTATGTTGAGAAGAGAAAAGGGAAGAGATTACCGGATGCACAAGGATGGTGCTAAACCATAGAGGATGAATGCTTTGAAGCAAACAACAAGAGCGCAAGGCAAAAATTTTGGTTAGCACACATAAAAAAAAAAAAGAAAAAGGAAAAGGGAAAGAAAGAGAATGGATTTTAGTCCATATGTATGTACACAAGTGAACTAGTTTAGTCCACATAGATGTGGTCTTCAAAGTCTACGGTCTCAACTTCTGGTGGAAGATGCTCCAGAAATGGTTTCAATCTCTGACCATTTACCTTGAAGATGTTCTTGTTTGCTGGGTTTTCGATTTCAACAGCTCCTTGGGGGAAAACAGTACGTACCAAGAATGGACCTGACCATCGAGAACGTAACTTTCCTGGAAACAAATGCAAATGAGTGTTGTACAATAAAACTTTTTGACCAGGTGTGAAAGACTTGCGCAAAATGCGCTTGTCATGAAACACTTTCATTCTTTGTTTGTACATTTTGGCACTATCATATGCATCATTTCTTAATTCTTCTAACTCATTGAGTTGAAGTTTCCTTTGGGTGCCAGCCTTATCAAGATCAAAGTTCAGTTTCTTTACAGCCCAATATGCACGATGTTCTAACTCTACAGGTAGATGACAAGCTTTACCGTTCACAAGTCTGTAAGGGGACATGCCAATGGGTCTTGTATGCAGTTCTATAGGCCAACAAAGCATCATTTAAACGTAAAGACCAATCTTTCCTAGAAGGATTAACAGTCTTCTCAAGAATATGCTTAATTTCCCTATTAGAAACTTCTACTTGGCCCTTTGGTGCGAGGATGGTAAGGTGTTGCTACCTTATGAGTGATTCCATACTTGCGCACAAGTGATTCAAAAGGTCTATTGCAAAAATGACTACCTCCATCACTGATTATTGCTCTAGGTGTTCCAAAGCGGGAGAAAATGTTTTCTTTAAGAAAAGAAAGAACAACTTTATGATCATTTGTTTTGGATGCAATGGCTTCTACCCACTTAGAGACATAATCAACAGCAACAAGAATGTACAACTTACCTTCAGAGTTAGGAAATGGACCCATGAAATCAATACCCCACACATCAAACAGTTCAACAATCAAAATGGGTTGTAAGGGTATCATGTTTCGTCTTGAGATACTTCCTAATTTCTGGCATCGGTCACAAGCAACACAAAAAGCATGGCTATCTTTAAACAATGTTGGCCAATAAAAACCACTCTGCAAGATCTTTGCAGTAGTTTTCTTGGAACTAAAGTGGCCTCCACATGCATGGTCATGACAGAAAGAGATGACATCCCTTTGTTCAGAATTAGGGACACATCTCCTAATGATTTGATCTTGGCAGTACTTAAACAGATATGGGTTATCCCAAAGGAAATGTTTAACTTCAGCCAAGAACTTAGAACGGTCTTGTTTAGACCAATGCAAAGGCATTCTACCTGTAGCAAGGTAGTTCACGATATCAGCAAACCACGATATTTCAGACACAAGCATCAATTGTTCATCCGGGAATGATTCTCTAATCAGCACGGATTCATCAACAGATTCAACATTCAACCTAGACAAGTGATCAGCAACAACATTTTCTGACCCTTTCTTATCTTGAATTTCGAGGTTGAACTCTTGTAACAAGAGTATCCATCGAATTAGACGAGCCTTAGCATCTTTTTTAGACAAAAGATATTGTAATGCATCATGGTCAGAATATATGATGACTTTAGACCCTATCAAATAAGATCTAAACTTATCCAATGCAAACACAACAACTAGCAACTCTTTCTCTGTTTTTGAATAATTCAGTTGAGCATCATTAAGTATTTTACTAGCATAGTAGATCTCATAAGGGAGTTTGTCTACTCGCTGACCTAAAACAGCTCCTACAGCATAGTCAGACGCATCACACATAATTTCAAATGGTAAGGTCCAGTCGGGTGGTCTGACTATATGGGCAGATGTAAGGAGAGCCTTCAATTGCTCCCATGCTTCCTTACAAGCATCATCAAAGACCAATGCAACATCTTTTGCAAGAAGATTACACAACGGTCTTGAAATTTTACTAAAGTCTTTGATGAATCGGCGGTAAAAACCCGCATGGCCTAAGAATGATCTTATGTCCCTCACAGAACGAGGTTGAGGCAAGTGTAGAATGAGATCAACCTTGGCTTTATCTACTTCTATGCCTTTTTCCGAGATGAAATGCCCTAGAACAATGCCTGAGTTAACCATGAAATGACATTTTTCCCAATTCAAAACCAAATTCTTTTCCTTACACCGAATTAACACACGAGTAAGATGATGCAAACATTCATCAAAAGAAGACCCAAAGACAGAAAAATCATCCATGAAAATTTCAAGAAACTTATCTACCATGTCAAAAAATATGCTCATCATGCAACGTTGAAAAGTAGCGGGTGCATTACACAACCCAAAAAGGCATACGACGATAAGCAAATGTTCCATAAGGACAGGTAAATGTGGTCTTTTGTTGGTCTTGGTGCTATGTGAATTTGGTTATAACCCTAATAGCCATCTAAGAAACAATAGTGACTATGTCTCGACAACCTTTCTAGCATTTGGTCAATGAAGGGAAGGGGAAAATGGTCTTTCTTTGTTACTGTGTTCAGTTTTTTATAGTCAATACAAACTCGCCACCTTGTGGTCACACGGGTGGGGACAAGTTCATTCATTTCATTTTGAACTACAAGTAATGCCGAGACTTTTTGGGTACCACTTGAATGGGGTGACCCATCGACTATATGGAACCGGGTATATGATACCCGCATCAAGCAATTTCAAAATCTCACCTTTAACAACATCTCTCATGTTGGGGTTAAGTCTCCTTTGCATTTCCCTAGATGGTTTAGTATTTTCTTCAAGATTTATGTGATGCATGCAAATTGTGGGACTTATACCTTTAAGGTCTGAGATGGTCCAACCTAAGGCTTCTTTATGTTCTTTAAGCACTTCAAAAAGTTGACTTTCCTGTTTTGTGTCTAAACATGATGCAATAATCACAGGTAAAGTATCAGAAGGACCTAAGAAAGCATACTTCAAAGTATCAGGTAATGGTTTCAAATCAAGCTTAGGTGGTTCATCAAGAGGTGAGGCAGATTTGGAATCAGAGAGTGGAAGTGGTTCCACTGCAGTCTGCCATTTAGCAATATCCATGGGTGGCACAGATTCAAGCAAAGAGTGAATTTCACCAATGTACTTAGACTCAAAGAGATCTAAGTCAAAGTTATCTAAACATGCTTGCAAAGGGTCCACTGACAAAATGTCAGGCAATGAGTCTTGGATCAGACTCTCAATCATGTTAATCTCATGCAAATCAGTATCATCACAATCAATGGGTTGTTGACTAGTGTTAAAAACATTCAGTTCTACGGTCATGTTACCAAAAGATAATTTCAACACTCCATTACGACAATTTATGATAGCATTGGACGTCGCCAGGAAAGGACGTCCTAAAATAACAGGAATGTGATTATCAGGGTTTTGCACATGTTGAGTATCTAAGACGATGAAGTCCACAGGAAAGAAAAATTTATCAACCTTGATTAACACGTCTTCAACAATGCCACGAGGGATTTTTACAGATCTGTCCGCTAATTGTAGCGTAACAGGAGTGGGTTTCATCTCCCCAAGACCCAGCTACACATACACAGAGTATGGCAATAGATTCACACTTGCTCCTAAGTCTAGTAACGCCTTTTCGACCACATGGTCACCTATGGTGCATGTAATTGTTGGACTACCTGGGTCTCTAAACTTAGTTGGAATCTTGCTTTGAATTATTGAGCTCACCTGCTCAGTGACAAAGGAACGCTTATGCACATGAAGCTTTCGCTTTTGTGTGCACAGATCCTTCAAAAACTTAGCATAGGTGGGTATCTGCCTGATTGCCTCGATAAATGGAATGTTTATGTTAACTCGTTTGAACATTTCCAAAATCTCATTGTACTGGTTACCCCCTTTTTGCTGCACCAACCTTTGTGGGAATGGAGCAACAGGCTCATGACATGGCGAAGAAACATCTATATCAGTAGGACTTTTAGATTTATCAACATGTTCAGATCCATTTTGTACAGTAGATGTTTTCTGTGGTATTGTGTGTACTGGTGAGTCTAATTTAGACTCTCTTGACTGTGGTACACCTACATTGTTCTCAACAACTTTACCACTACGAAGAGTGGTGACAGCATTCATATGACTATGTGAAGTTTCATTGCAAGTTGAAGTACCTGCCTGAAATACATTCTTTGGATTTTGTTGGGGTTGACTAGGGAGTTTGCCTTTTTCTCTCTCATTCAATGCATCACAAATTTGACCCATTTTAAGTTCTAGACTTGTGAAACGTTGGTCAGTGGTCTTCTGAAGTTGTAAAATTTTTTGGGTCAACAGACCGACACTATCTTCAAAGCTAGGCTTTTTCTCTACAGGGTACTGAGTTTGTGGTTATACTTGGGGGTTTCTAGGATATGAGTATCCTTGGTTATTATTTGTTGTTCCCCCTTGTACAGGCCCTTTATACCATGAGAAGTTAGGGTGATTCCCCCACCCTGGGTTATAGGTATGAGAATAAGGGTTGTTCTCTTGCCTATGGTACAACGCATTGGCTTGCTCGGTTTTAGACTCTAGAAATTCATGTAGGTCTGGGCAGCTATCCACTAAGTGGTCTGAACTATGGCATGCGACACAAGTGGCCATTTCAATTTGGTCACGGAGAGTAGGGGCATTAGTTTTTACATTCTTCTGCAGTTCTAGCACTTCTATTCTCCTAGCCAAAGATGCAATCTTTGCATTTCCCTCAAAGTTAGACTCAATTCTATGAACATTAGCTACAGGGGTAGTCCTTTTAGGTTCACGGATGGACTCCCACTACTGAGTCTTTTCAGCGACTTCGATTAAGAAAGTCCAAGACTCATCAGCACTTTTGTCAATAAATGCACCATTGCACATTGACTCAACCGTGGTTCGGGTCCTAACATCTAGGCCTTCATACAAAATTTGCACAAGTCTCCATTTTTCAAAACCATGGTGGGGACATTGGAGCAATAATTCATTGAATCTCTCCAAATATTTTGCTAGAGTCTCTTCTTCTAATTGCACAAAACCATTTAGACTTTGTGAATTGTCGTGATCTTATGGTTGGGAAAAACTTTTTGAAAAATTCTTTTGTGAGATCATCCCATGTTCTAATGGACTGTGGTTGTAGGGCATGAAGCCATGACTTGGCTTTTTCTTTCAAAGAGAAAGGGAATAATCTCAGTTTGAGGGACTCTTCTGAAATTTGGTTAAAACGTAGAGTCCCACAGATATCTTCAAAGTCTCTAACATGGTGATAGGGGTTTTCAGCATCAACCCCTCTAAACATGGGCAACATGTGAATTGTGCTTGCTTTCAGTTCAAACTGACCAGCATCAGTTGGTAGAATGATGCAAGAGGGCTGGCTTGCCCTCGTGGGGTACATGTAGTCCTTGAGACTACGGGGTTGGTTCGGTTCATCACCCATTGTCTCAGATTGGTCTGGGCTTTCTACTGAAGAACTGGGTATGTCAACAATATCTTCTTGGCGGATTCTAACTAGTCGGTTTGTTTGGTCTCTAAAAGACACAATCATAGCCTAGCTAGCACATCAATCATATTAAACACTCATACAACCAATCGATTTTCAAAACAGGGAGGCAAAGCTCATAAGAATCAAACACTAGTTCTCGGAATTAGTCACACTGGATTGATTTCTGCTGCTTTTAAGAAATGCACAGCAAAAACTTGCTTGGCAGGTTGAACAAATAATAGAATATGTTCACAGTTTTCAGGGCAGCTAGATTATGCTCACTCAAGGTGAAGCATGTGTTGTGTGATTGTGAAAAACAACAGTTTGGAAGGTGATCACGGCTCAACAGATTCAACAGGTCAGCACGCTACTCAAGTTTCACAGATCATGCACAAATATGTTACTCGACTAGCGCAGCAACATGCACACAGATACCATATGCTTGTTAAGTCAGCAAGCACTCATTCATTTATCAGCAGTTCAGAGATTGAGAGATGCATACACATGGAGATGACAATCTCAGCAGGTAATTGTCACTCAGATGTCACATGATTATGCTCATATAGATATCCTAGTTCAGTGAGCATACATGGTATGTCATTTAAGACAGAGCATCAAAAGTTCAAAGATTCAATGCTAAACAGTGAGGTTTACAGTTTCAAAAAGTACTCATTTCACTCAGACATCACAGAATCATGCTTGTGGAAATCAAGGTGGACAAACATCAGTGAGCATTATTCAGCAGTCACGACAACTATTTAGGGCAAAATTCGAGTTTAAGAATACAATACCGCCAGTATAAAACTGGGTTTAGGCACGATAAACAGGTTCTGCTGCTCCTTTATCCTTCCTTGTTTCGCTGAGAGATGTCGCAGGTACTGCTGGCACAGGACTAGGTGTAGGCACGACAAATAGATGTGTTCTGCTCTTTTTACTCCTTTTTGACTTTCACAACAGAAGTTCAGGTACCTGGATTCTCAAGAGAAGATTTCAGTACACAAAAATGTAAATACACAGGAAGTATGAAACTGCTGCTACAAACTGAGCCTGAAATGTTTTGTTGCAGGAAGACCAAAAAGTGTGTGCTAGATAAAATCAACACGTAGTGAACAGATGGACAGGGGATGGGATGCGAGAATGCTTGCACTGATACAGGGTGCTGAGAAACTATATACTGCTAGCTAACTAGCAGTACCACACTTGTTGCTACGACTATTGCTACAAATAATCAACTTACAGCTGCAAATTATATTCGAAAATGGTGCAACAACGAGTACTATGCAGCTGAAATGGGGAAAAAAATAGTTCTGCAGGATTGGCTAGCACAACCAAAGGTTCAGAAATTGCAAGGGGGATTTCACAATGCTGCTGAGATATGGAAAACTCAGGCTTTGAAGTTTCAAGTTTAAGTGCAGGTGACAGGATTTTATCAATTGTGGTTAAACCATATGATGAGTGAAACAACAGGTGTCAATAAAGTGACAAAGAAAAATTAAACATCACAATATTAAACTTACTGATGATATGTACAGATGGTAATATGATCTGAATTATGAAACAATGAAATCTGACAAATGCACAAACTAAGCTACAGAAACAAATTAGCTATGATGCACAAACAATGCACTTATAGACAATGATGCTACTAAACCACAGATGGACTAATCTACAATACAACAGCAAAGTGGCAGGTGCAAGTGAACTTTATAGTGAAACTAAACAATGATGCAGTTATGCAAGACTAAGTGATAGCATACAATGATAGGCAGTTTAACTAGACCAAGATGCAAGATTTATGGACATATGGATTAGCCAAGTTATAAAAACAACAGCAAGAAAATGGAACTGAGGGAAAACAACAAACTAACAAGCTTCAGCAAGAGATGACAGAAAACTTTAAATCGAACAAGTAACTTAAGTTACACTACCACAGTAGGAAAACAAGTATATGAACATATGAAACTTTGAATCAAAATCTACAGCTAAGAAGTTGCAAGCTAAGTTACAGAGAGATAATGATGCAAGATGAGATGTAAGATGAACAGATAGGTTATAAAATTAAGTTACACTAACAACAGCAGAAAAACAAAAGAAAATCTAACACATATATACAAAACTACAATAAAAACCAGTAAGGTTAACAATAGAGCAACTACACCACTACCAAATCCACGGCAACGGCGCCAAAAACTTGGTAGGATTATAAAGATGCCTACAATTGTAAACTGCAAGTGCACAGTGTCGACAAGCAACACAGGGCAAGCATAGGTCGATCCACAGAGACTTGGAGGGTGTAACGTTGAAGCTTATGGTCTTACTAAACTGATTCAAGGTGAGAGTAGCAACAAGGGGGTTTTGAGTGTGTCGATACAACAAAGAGAGTTATAGTGAACAAATAATAAAACAGATTGTAAAGTAAATATGCAAAAACAGATTGTAAACAATTGCTAGAGAGCACTAGGGTGATTGAATTCACCTCTTAATCCTATACTAAGGCAAAACAAACTCAAATTATGCTCTTGTCCTTCCCTTGAAGGTCTCAGGTGGAAGAATTGTCAACCAATTTCACTAACTTACACCTAGTATAAGTTGTCTTCTTATAGTACAACTTATCAAAGGTTCATTTGATCAAAAAGCTAATTAATTATTCCTAAAGCAATGAAGCACATCAAGAAAAAAATCAGGAAATTGATTAACCTAGCATACAATTAAGGGTTTCATCTAGAACCTAGAAAATGGAATTAGAACATGATGATAGTAATTAAAACAGAGTTGAATTAAGCTAACCAAATAAATCCTAAAAATTCCCACCAGCCCTTTCTTACACAGAGAGCAATTCTATTTATACCTAGAAATCCCTTCTCACACTCAAAATCCAAATTAAATGCATACCCTGCAAACCCAATCGTCTGAATTGCTTGTCCCCTCTTCCAATTCGGCTCTGCAACTTCATTAATTCGTTGTTGGGGAAACCCTAACTCCATCTATCTCGAGCTCAGCTTCTAGGGATTTGGGAGAAGCTATGGTGGAGATATCTAGAGCTAGAGGTGGTGAAGGCGGCTGTGCTGTCGGGCGAAGAACGAGCTGCTGGTGTTGTTGGAGCTGCAAAATTGGTCGGGAGAAATTGGAAGAACTGAGGCTCTGGTTTTTGTCGGGAGAAGAAAGAAGAAAGAAGAAGAAGAGGAGTGTTTGGTGGTTTGGTCGATTAGGTGAAGGTGGTAGGAGGCTAGGGTGTTAGGCGGGAGCTTCGATTGTTGATGTCTTGGGTGGAGGTGCCATTGGATGCAATGCTAGATCAAATCCAACACTCAGGATGGAGGCGGGCTTGGATTCGGGTATGGGCTCGTATCTTGGATAGATCAAGCCCATATACTTGTAAACGGGTTGTAACTGATGCGCAAGCGGGCTGCAACTTCTCTTCCATAGTCGTTAGTCTCCAATTTTCTGCTCTTTTGGCTCCTTAATTTCTTCAAGATTTATTTACTACCTAAAAACACAAAATTAATTAGTACAAGTATTTATTCTTGAAAACAGAGAAAATCCAGAATTTGAGATAATATATGATTTTAAAGCGCAAAAGATGAGTTAAATGCCAATAAAAAGGTGTAGAAATATCCAATATTTAGCACTCATCAGTTATTCACAGATAGAATGGACCTATGTTCAAATTTAAGGATTTTATATTTTGAACGGAGCTCTTCCAGGATAATGTTCTCTAATCCATTATTTGAGGTGTTATTCAAAGAAGCATTAAGGTGCTCTAGAAGAATTTCCTCAACAGGGTAACTAATGACTTCATCTGTTAAATTGTAAATTTCTGGAAACACGAACAATTAAAAGAGGGCGAAAAATGACGCGGAAGCATTAGAATAAGAAGAAGAACAGAACACATACCAATTAGCTGATTGTTCCTATTACGAAGCTCTACCACCCGACTAGAAAAAGAAGAAAGATCGTCTCTGAGCTTAGTATTCTCCGCTTCCAGAGCATGAATCTTTCTATGCAGATCATTAGTGACCACATAAGACATACGAGCGTTTTGTATCGACAAGGAGTAAGCGGAAAAATGAATAAAAGGCATAGAATCATAATGTAGGTTAACGCATGAAAAGGAAACTAACCAAAGATCCAAGCGCGAATTTGAAACCCGGGGTCAAGGAGGAGGCAACACCACGAAGAGAGTTATGGATTAAGGAAGGAGCGTCACATATCTTCACAACAACATCGTATGCACGACCCAAAACGGCATTATCAACACCAGATAATATGGCAGAGAAGATGCTAGACAAATCTCCCATCGAAGACACGCAGAGTTCTCAGGAGGAAGCAAAACGTCATCATGAGAGCAAGAATTTGAAGGAGCTGGAGAAGATGCTTTCCGCTTCTTGGAAGGATTCTGAACAGAAGGCTTAGGGGCGGTCTTCGTACCCTTACCTTTAGTCTTCGGAAAGACATCGCCACCCAAGGAAGGAGAAACACCATGGTTAGAACCCTCGGCGTCTTCAGTCTCCACCTATACGCACAATGAGAGATAAGAAACAGAGACAACAATATTGTTAAAATGAAAATAAGGTATTTCTTACTTCATTAGTGCGCGAATTTGAAGCCTTAGACGCGTTCTTCTTAGGTTTCTTCTTCTGCAGCATAATCTGAGATAAAAAGAGATGATAAGAGAAATGAAAAATAAAAGAAAGGAAATAAACAGAAAGAAAGGGTTAAAAGCAGCATACCACATCTTTTTCCTCGGGCCAGTTAAACTCCCAAAGCTTGCAAGCGACAAACTCATTAGGAAGAGGAAGAATGGACCCATCGGTATCCTTACCCGTAACATAAGGGCCCTCTAGAACAATAGGATACTCCACCTAAATGAAGATCCTTTGAGCGACGCGCAGAATCATTGGAGGAGTTGTGGAAATCAACATCCCGCATGATCTTATCATTCTCCGCGAAACCGTCCGCCCGCTTCAAGCGAACACCCCAGCGGTATAATCCATTCTTCACAGTAGCAACTATGTAGTGTTTGAAAAAATTCTCCACCGTGTACTCTTCTGGAATGATTGCCTTTGTTACATATTTTGGGTAAGAAGACCGCAATCCAACCGCACATCGAGCGTACTCTACCATTATCCTAATGCAATCGCCGCTCAACTGAAATATACCGCGTGCGAATTTTTCATGACAGAGGAGTTCATATAAAAAGGAATCTGGGGATTATAAAGAGGAATGGGAAGACCAGCAACAATTTGTCCAAGGGAAACAATAACTCTTTGATCATCCCATTGATCAAGAGTGAACCATTCAGGTCCAATTGCAGTGGTAGGGGTTGAACCTTGAGGAACTTTAAGAGCAATACCCTTATGTTTAAGCTCTGCTTCCAACCTCTTAAACTCTTTGACATTCTTCCAACCGGGTTTAAGAGCCATTTTAAGAATGGGAATAAAAAGTAGCTTAATCAAGACGGTCAAATCAATCAAGATCAAGATGCTGATGATGAAAAACAGAGTTTGAAGATGAAGAAAGTGAAGGAAAAAGAATGATAAGAGAATGTAGAGTAGAAAATAATGATCAATCAAAAGAAAATAATGATCAAGACTTTGACAGATGCAGAAGAACAGTTGCAGATGATGAAGGTTGCAGAGAAGAAAGAAAAGAAGAAAGAAAGTGATGCAGTGCAGAAGCGCGAAACAGAATTAATACTAAAACTCATGCATTTCTGAGATAACACTCAAGAAACTCAATACTTTTCATTCATCAAAAACTTCTCTTCTAATATGAAAACATGGAGCTCCTTATATAGATAACTCCTTTTCAAATAATCAAATATTTCCTAAATAAATTATCAAAATGCTTATTACCAAAACTAAGAGATATTTCTAACTAATATAAAATCCCTAACTAAATTATCATATTTCTAGAATATACTTAATAAATGAAAATAACTTAATTAATTATAATATATTCTTCTATATTTATTAAAATAAATTAAAGAATAATAGAAATATGCAAGCATATTTTGTTTCCATGAATACTCCACCATTCTCCCCTTCTCAGCAAAAATTCGTCCTCGAATTTTGCTGGTATAATTGCTTGCATTCACGGTTCTTTGAGGAAACTTCTTATAATTCTTCGGCAAATGCAACCTTTCCAAAATTGTCACTGGAGATGATGACATTTGCATTGGACTAACAATACACGTTCCTTCATGAAAATAAGGATCAATGCATTTGGAACATACTGAAACCTTATCGTTAGGGTAAACATCATAGATTGGTGGTGAATTCCAATCCACGATGACTTGATATTTTTCAGTTACAGAATAAGAAAAAATATCATCAAACCTTTGGATTTCAAGCTTTAATCCGGACTCCCATGAATCTCACAGATTATGTGCAACTCCTTGAAATCCTTCCTCCTTGTCGCCAACGAGGTTTTTTTGTTCATCACGGGTAGAGGTGTAAATTGGGCTGTGCCAGCACGAGCACAAATTGACAAAGACGCTAAAATTTGAGCACTGGCCGGCAGCCCAAAGACGTGACTTAGCCCAAGACGGCACAAAGACGTTAGTTAAATGGGACGTCTTTGGGTTTGACTAATTGGCACAGAGTAGCACAGCCCAAAGACGCGGCCGCGGATAAGCACGTGGCCCGGCAAAGACAAAGACGTTAAGAGAGCACGTCATAACATGTACAAATACACCATATAACAAGGCATAATACATCACATTTTTTGTATATTTCACAAAAGAGTCACTATTCTAGCTTGAGTTTTTAACATTTTATGTTGGCTTTTTTATAACAACACATATAATACCTTAATATTCGGAAAATATATTTCAATATCGTTGTTATAATGTCGTCACCTATATTTAACTAGAACATTAGTTTACATGACAATAATCCAATTTTATATTTGATGGGCTATTTCTTTTTATTGAATAAACTTGTTAATTTTACTTGAAATAATTTCAAATGATATGTTGTCTAATTAAATTCTTGTGATAATTAATGTTCGACTTAATGTATACATTAAGTGATTTCAAATTGTTTATAGCACGTGTAAAGACAAGACAAAGCAAGCACGTTTATTCGTGTCTTTGTGCCCGTAGGCTGTCTTTGTGCTTAGCTTTGACTAGTAAAGCACAAAGACGACACAACACGTTTAAATCGTTGGCACAGCACAGCACGGCACATGGCACGTGAAGCACGCGACTTCGTGTGCCGGGCTGTGCCGTGCCGGCACGTTTTACACCTCTAATCACGGGTCACTTCCTCCACTCGTTGTAGGCTAGGACCATGATGGGGCTCTTGATGAGGTTGCATTTCAGCCAATAAGAGGGTGAGCGCCTTAACCATCCGTTTCATATTATCTATTACCACTTGCTCTTTCTCATCGTTGAGAGAGGCTCTTCGAACAACACCATAATTTCTTCCTCGAAACATGATGCAGGAGCGTTGCCTATCTCTGAACCAACTGATGCAGTGCAGAAGCGCGAAACAGAATTAATACTAAAACTCATGCATTTCTGAGATAACACTCAAGAAACTCAATACTTTTCATTCATCAAAAACTTCTCTTATAATATGAAAACATGGAGCTCCTTATATAGATAACTCCTTTTCAAATAATCAAATATTTCCTAAATAAATTATCAAAATGCTTATTACCAAAACTAAGAGATATTTCTAACTAATATAAAATCCCTAACTAAATTATCATATTTCTAGAATATACTTAATAAATGAAAATAACTTAATTAATTATAATATATTCTACTATATTTATTAAAATAAATTAAAGAATAATAGAAATATGCAAGCATATTTTGTTTCCATGAATACTCCACCATTCTCCCCTTCTCAGCAAAAATTTGTCCTCGAATTTTGCTGGTATAATTGCTTGCATTCACGGTTCTTTGAGGAAACTTCTTACAATTCTTCGGCAAATGCAACTTTTCCAAAATTGTCACTGGAGATGATGACATTTGCATTGGACTAACAATACACGTTCCTTCATGAAAATAAGGATCAATGCATTTGGAACATACTGAAACCTTATCGTCAGGGTAAACATCATAGATTGGTGGTGAATTCCAATCCACGATGACTTGATATTTTTCAGTTACAGAATAAGAAAAAATATCATCAAACCTTTGGATTTCAAGCTTTAATCCGGACTCCCATGAATCTCACAGATTATGTGCAACTCCTTGAAATCCTTCCTCCTTGTCTCCAACGAGGTTTTTTTGTTCATCACGGGTCACTTCCTCCACTCGTTGTAGGCTAGGACCATGATGGGGCTCTTGATGAGGTTGCATTTCAGCCAATAAGAGGGTGAGCGCCTTAACCATCCGTTTCAGATTATCTATTACCACTTGCTCTTTCTCATCGTTGAGAGAGGCTCTTCGAACAACACCATAATTTCTTCCTCGAAACATGATGCAGGAGCGTTGCCTATCTCTGAACCAACTGATGCAGTGCAGAAGCGCGAAACAGAATTAATACTAAAACTCATGCATTTCTGAGATAACACTCAAGAAACTCAATACTTTTCATTCATCAAAAACTTCTCTTATAATATGAAAACATGGAGCTCCTTATATAGATAACTCCTTTTCAAATAATCAAATATTTCCTAAATAAATTATCAAAATGCTTATTAACAAAACTAAGAGATATTTCTAACTAATATAAAATCCCTAACTAAATTATCATATTTCTAGAATATACTTAATAAATGAAAATAACTTAATTAATTATAATATATTCTGCTATATTTATTAAAATAAATTAAAGAATAATAGAAATATGCAAGCATATTTTGTTTCCATGAATACTGATAGGTGTAGAATACACCGTATTTACTATCTAGTAGTTTATGCTTTCTTTGCTATTTTTCGTGTAAATTATGTATTTTACGCTTGTTTTGAGTATTATAGCTACTATGGAGTCGCACGGAGGAAAAGAAGAAGAAATCACCATATTTTAGCTAAAGGGTAAAATTGTCATTTCACCAAGGAGGGAATACTATATGGAGCCTAGCCAAGGTTAAGGGGTGACTCAAATTACTGAAGGAAGGACAATAATAGTTAAAGGGAGGTCAGAGAGGTGTCCCTTATCCAAAAGAAGGGAGTGAGAATAGCACAATTGGGATGTACTTATGGTGGGTGTTTGAGTCCACCCACACCCTAAACTCTGACCCATACCCAAGCCCACATGTCTGAATCCACCCATACCCTAACCTAAGCCCATCCATCCATACCCTGCTCCATACCCTAACCGAGTATGACCCATCTGACCCGACCCGGATCCGTGCAATTATAACTCTAAACCTAAAATCGAGAAAGGGTTTTCTTTCTCAATCATTTCTTCATTTATTCCTACACCTGAGTGAGCAGCAGCTGCTGTAAGAAGCAGAATGAAAACCAGAAGAAATTAGGGGTCGATATTGAGACGTTGCTGCTGAGAAACCAGATCAAGACATAGCAATGATGAGTGAATCACAGAGATGATGGAAGAATGGTTCGATTTACTGATGCTGTTGTTGGGTCTGAGGAATCGAGAGAGGAAGAAATCGGTGAGTAATTCCTGATGTTGTTGTTGGTCTTTGATGTTGGAGAAGAAAGCTAAAAGCAAAGGCTGCTGATATTGAAACCGAGAGAAGAAAGTATGATGAGAAATTATGGCGAGATGATTAATCGAAGCAAATCATAGTTGGTATTTGTAATTGATGAAACAAATGAGTTCGAGTTGCTCCGATTAATGGTGGTATTGATTGGCTCGATGGGTCTGTAACAAATTGCAAGGTAAGGTGTTTGAATCTGATGTTCAAGGGTTTTTGCAGAAGAAGAAGGTCTCAGAGATGATAGTAACAGACGATCAATAGAGAAGAATTCGGGAAATCGAGCTCGGTCTTGAGTACGTTATTCAACACAGAGAGGAGGAATTGAATGATTTCTGAGCTAATGAAACAAGAGATGGGCTCGACTTGTTATGGGATCTGTGAGATTAAAGCAAATGGGTTTGTGGTTGCTGACATTTAAGATTTGATGGAGATGATTGAGCAGAGATAGATTGAAGTTTAATGGAATTGAAGATGATGGCAGTGCAAGGGAAGATGGAGCATGATTGTGCAAGGCTGGTTCTGGTGGTTTGTGCAAATGGAAGCTGAAATGGAAGGAAGTGCAGTATGGTGCAGTGATGGCTATAATGGTTAGAACTGGGACTGAACTAAGAGTTTGGTGGATTGTGTTGGAGCTGTGCAGGACTATGTGATACTTGAGGTCACAGTTAAGCTTTATCTGGTACTAATGGCAGAGGCTCAGGCAAGAGAATTGCAATTGCAGGTGATATGGATGTGTATGAGCTGAATGGCAGCTGATGTTGCAGGTTGCCAAGGGATGATGATGTTGGTGGTTGCAGAGTTGATTTTTGGCTCAGAATGAGGCATTACAGGTTATGCAATGGAGATACAGGGAAGGAGTAATGGAACTATTGATTGTAGTGGATTGGTTGTTTGGGATTTTAGATGAATGCTTAGGGTATTGAGGCTGCATCTGGATGAAGAGAAGAGAAGCTGAAACTGTGAAGAAAGTAGGGCCATTATGGCCGTGACTGATAGCACTACACAACTGCAAAATGCACAGCCAAGATGGCTTGTGCAACTTTGGCCTAGTAACCCAGTCAGACCAGTTAGCTGACTCAGTGACTGACTCATAGCTGACTCCCTCATCTGCCTTGACCGTTGACTGACGGTTTGACCCTATTTGACCATTAGTCCTAACGGAATATTCCGTCGAATATTCCACTGACGGAGAAATTTTCAGGTGGCCGGCGGCGACTATTCCGGTCGGATTCCGGCCATAATACCAGTTTTCCGGCGAGCAAAAATTCCATAATTTTCTATGGACTTCTCTCATGGGTGTGAAGAGTTGGACTAGGAGTTGGATGGAGAATTGGGCTCAAATTTGGAAAGAGAAGGTGGAAGAGTTGAGAAAGGCTTGGTTTTGGAAATTGAATTGCTAAAGGAAAAGGATTCTATTCCTTGGAAGATTTGGAGAATATTGAAGCCTATAAATAGAGAAGTTTTTCTACATCTTTTACACACCTCTCTACACACACATCACTTGTGTTTTTGCTTGCTTTTCTAAGATTTTTCTTTTTAACTATTTGTGTGAATTTGAAAATTCTTCTTTTAATTATTATTATTTGTGTGAATTTCAAAAGCATGAGTAGCTAATTTTCTTATTGATTGAGGATGAATTCCTAGTTCTTAACATATGATTTAAGTTTTTGTTTTCAAATTCTATCTTGAAGTTTTTCACATAATTATCGTTTGTTTTTACTAATAGGAGTGATCTAAAAGACATTCATGATTGATTGATAGATTGTTTGGAGTGCACGCTAAATTGATTTGTTAATTTGATCTAAAGCTAGTGAAAGTTAGGAGATAAGTAATCGTTTCTTGACTCTTTACATAAGTAGCAAACACGAGACCTTGCGGAGGGATTCCGTGGAGCAATTGTGTGTAGAAACAACGTTAGCAAGTAGACCTTGATCTAAGAGTCTAACTACTAATATTAACCTAATAAGTTCATAAATCTTAATGCGTTTATTTAAATTACATCTAGAGTGAGCTACTACTAGGTGGTTTGGTACACTGCAGGAAAAATATACATCTACAACTGGAGATTTACAACGCTTCGCTAAGTATTGTAGAAAGTCCTATGTTTTACAACTGGTTTCAAAGGAAGAGTTGTCGTATATCATCACTGCCAACCCTTAGGAAACAAAGGGTTGCGCTAAGAAAACAAACGACAACTCCTTAAGCAAAACAGTTGTGACGACATTTAGCTATAACAACGTTGTTCCATATATGTAGTGACTTAGCCTATCACAACACTCACAAGTGTTGTTGAAGAACACAAAAACATGATAATGAAAAATATGTTAGAGGGGAGATTCAAACATGAACCTACTACATGGAAGTCTAGCTCATCAACCACCCTTTCAGTTCACAAGTTTTGATTTTTTTTTTTCTTTTTTTAAATAGAAACCTACAACAACACTTATAAGTGTTGTTGAAGTAAAAATATATAATGTTCCATATATGTAGTGACTTAGCCTATCACAATTCTCACAAGTGTTGTTGAAGAACACAAAAATATGATAATGAAAAATATGTTAGAGGGGAGATTCGAACATGAACCAACTGCATGGAAGTCAAGCTCATCAACCACCCTTTCAGTTCACAAGTTTTGATATTTTTCTTTTTTTTAAATAGAAAGCTACAACAACACTTATAAGTGTTGTTGAAGTAAAAATATATAATGTTCCATTTATGTAGTGACTTAGCCTATCACATCTAACAAGTGTTGTTGAAGAACACAAAAATATGATTGAAGTAAGAATATATAATGTTCCATATATGTAGTGACTTAGCCTATCACAATTCTCACAAGTGTTGTTGAAGAAAACAAAAATATGACAATGAAAAATATGTTAGAGGGGAGATTCGAACATGAAACTACTGCATGGAAGTCTAACTCATCAACCACCCTTTCAGTTCACAAGTTTTGATTTTTTTCTTTTTTTTTAATAGAAAGCTACAGCAACACTTATAAGTGTTGTTGAAGTAAAAATATATAATGTTGGAAAAAATGAGGTTGGGGGATTCGATCCTGAGCCTCAAGTGTGGAAGTCTACACCACTAACCATCCTACATTATCACATGTTCTGTCAAGTTTGTGGTTCTTTAATACACTAACTATACACTAACTTTATGACAACCCTTCATAAGTGTTGTAAAACAAAATATAATGCTCAAAAAGTAATGCTCAAGTGACTGAGCCGTAACAAATGTGAAGCTTCTGTAATACCGAGATAGATGTATTTCACTCTCGAGAATAGAAAACTTGTCGCGCTTGTTTTGCTAAAATGAATGATCGTTAGAGTATTGGTTCTTATGATGTTTTAAATTGACTAATGTAAAGCCATCTTCTACCTTCACACCAAAACTGGTGTGAGCCCAATCACATTTGAATATTGGAATTTAAAACATATGATTGAATTTCTTCTAAAACACCGTAGAACCCAAATGGAGCTGTTAACTGTCTATTTTACAAGAAAAATACTAGTGTTAGTAAAGGAAATACAACAAGAGTGACAATGAAAGTAAAAATTCAATATCGTAAAAACAATACATTATACTGACTTAGACTAGTCCACTCACGGCCAGGTTTCGATCTCAGAGCCTGGTATGCGTACAATGTCCAGAAATAGGGTTTGTTTAAGGTTTCGTAGAATATTCCAAAGGAAGAAGGAATCTTACCTAAATGGATGCATTCATCGTTCTTACCAAGTTTCTGACTTAGACTAGTCCACTCGCGGCAAGGTTTCGATCTCGGATCCTGGTATGCGTACAATATGCAGAAATAGGGTTTGTTTAAGGTTTAATAGAATATTTTGGAGGAATATTACCTGTAAATGGATGGATTCGTCGTTCTTACCAAGTTTCTGACTTATAGTAGTCCACTCATGGCTAGGTTTCGTTCTCGGAGACTGGTATGCGTACAATATGTAGAAATAGGGTTTGTTTGAGGTTTCGTAGAATATTCCGGAGGAATCTTACCTGTAAATGGATGGATTCGTCGTTCTTACCATGTTTATGACGTAGATTAGTCCACTCACGGCCATGTTTCGATCTCGGAGCCTGGTTTGCATATAATATGCAGAAATAGGGTCTGTTTAAGGTTTCGTAGAATATTCTAAAGGAATCTTACATGTAAATGAATGGATTCGTCGTTCTTACCAAGTTTCTAAATTATACTACTCCACTCACGGCCAAGATTTGATCTCGAAGTCTGGTATGCGTACAATATGCAGAAATAGGGTTTGTTTAAGGTTTACTAGAATATTTCGGAGGAATCTTACCTGTAAATGGATGGATTCATCGTTCTTACCAAATTTCTGACTTAGAGCAGTCAACTCGCGGCCAGATTTCGATCTCGCAGCCTGGTTTGCATACAATATGGAGAAATAGGGTTTGTTTAAGGTTTCGTAGAATATTCAGAAGGAATCTTACCTGTAAATTGATGGATTCATTGTTCTTACCAACTTTCTAACTTATAGTAGTCCAGTCGCGGCCAGGTTTCGATCTCAGATCCTGGTATGCATACAATATAAATAGGCTTTGTTTAAGGTTTCGTAGAATATCTCGAAGGAATCTTACCTGTAAATGGATGTATTCGTCGTTCTTACCAAGTTTCTGACTTAGAGTAGTCAACTCGCGGCCAGGTTTCGATCTCGGAGCATTGTATACATATAATATGAAGAAATAAGGTTTGTTTAAGGTTTGGTAGAATATACCGAAGGAATCTTACATGTAAATGGATGGATTCGTCATTTTTACCAAGTTTTTGACTTAGAGTAGTCAACTCGCGGCCAAGCTTCGATTTAAGAGCGTGGTATGCATACATTTATGCAGAAATAGGGTTTGTTTAAGGTTTCGTAGAATATCTAGAAGAAATCTTACCTGTAAATAGATGGATTCGTCGTTCTTACCGAATTTCTGAATTAGAGTAGTCAACTCGCGGCCAGGTTTCGATCTCGGATCCTAGTACGCATACAATATGCAGAAATAAGGTTTTTTTAAGGTTTCGTAGAATATCTCGAAGGAATCTTACCTGTAAATGGATGAATTCGTCGTTCTTACCAAGTTTCTGACTTAGAGTAGTCAACTCACGGCCAGGTTTCGATCTCGGATCCTTGTACGCATACAATATGCAGAAATAGGGTTTTTTCAAGGTTTCGTAGAATATCTCGAAGAAATCTTACCTGTAAATGGATGCATTCGTCGTTCTTACCAAGTTTCTGACTTAGACTAGTCCACTCGCGGCAAGGTTTCGATCTCGGATCCTGGTATGCGTACATATGCAGAAATTGGGTTTGTTCAAGGTTTAGTAGAATATTTCGGAGGAATCTTACCTGTAAATGGATGGATTCATCGTTCTTACCAAGTTTCTGACTTATAGTAGTCCACTCACGGCCAGGTTTCGTTCTCGGAGCCTGGTATGCTTACAATATGCAGACATAGGGTTTGTTTGAGGTTTCGTAGAATATTTCGGAGGAATCTTACCTGTAAATGGATGGATTCGTCGTTCTTACCAAGTTTTTGACTTATAGTAGTCCACTCACGGCCAGGTTTCGTTCTCGGAGCATGGTATGCTTACAATATGAAGACATATGGTTTGTTTGAGGTTTCGTAGAATATTCCGGAGGAATCTTACCTGTAAATGGATGGATTCGTCGTTATTACCAAGTTTATGATTTAGAGTAGTCCACTCACGGCCATGTTTCGATCTCGGAGCCTGGTTTGCATATAATATGTAGAAATATGGTCTGTTTAAGGTTTCGTAGAATATTCTGAAGGAATCTTACATGTAAATGAATGGATTCGTCGTTCTTACCAAGTTTTCGGCTTATAATGGGCCACTCAGGGCCAGGTTTCAATCTCGGAGTCAGGTTATGCAACAGTATGCCAAAATAGGGTTTGTTTAAAGTTTCGGGGAATATTCCGAAGGAATCTTACATATAAATGGATGGATTCATCGTTCTTACTAAGTTTTCGGCTTATAGTGGTCCACTCATGACCGGATCCGATCTCGGAGCCATGGTATGCATACAATATGCCAGAATAGGGTTTGTTTAAATTTTTGGGGAGTATTTCGAAGGAATCTTACTTGTAAATGGATGGATTCATCGTTCTTACCAAGTTTCCGACTTATAGTAGTCCACTCCTGGCCAGGAATCGATCTCAAAGCCAAGTTATGCATACAATATGCAAAAATAGGGCTTGTTTAAAGTTTCGGGGAATATTCCGGAGGAATCTTACATGTAAATGGATGAATTCATCGTTCTAACCAAGTTTCTGACTTATAATAGTCCACTCATGGCTAGGTTTCGACCTCGGAGCCAGGGTACGTATACAATATGCCAGAATAGGGCTTGTTTAAGGTTTCGGGAAATATTCTGAAGGAATCTTACCTGTAAATGGATGGATTCATCGTTCTTACCAAGTTTCCATCTTATAATGGTCCACTCAGGGCCAGGTTTTAATCTCGGAGTCAGGTTATGCATACAGTATGCAAAAATAAGGATTGTTTAAAGTTTCAGGGAATATTCCGAAGGAATCTTACCCGTAAATGGTTGGATTCATCTTTTTTGTGAACTTTCAGACTTCTTGGTTCATAATTTGTAAGTCGTTATACCGAACTTGAAGTTTGAATCGACACCGAGCTTAATATTCATCAATTTTGATGATGTATCATGCTAAGTTTGAAGTCATAACCCTCTCAGAGCTTCTTGATTCATAGTTTGTAAGTCGTTATACCGAATTTGAAGTTCGAATCGACATTGAGCTTCATATTTATCGATTTCGATGATGCATCATGCTAAGTTTGAAGTCAGAACCCTCCCAAAGCTTTTAAGTTCATAATTTGTATGTCGTTATACCATATTTGAAGTTTGAATCAACACTGAGCTTCATATTTATCGATTTCAATGATGTATCATGCTAAGTTTGAAGTCAGAATCCCCCCGGAGCTTATTGGCTCATAGTTTGTATGTTGTTATACCACATTTGAAGTTCGAATCAACACCGAGCTTCATATTTATCTATTTCGATGATGTATCATGTTAAGTTTGAAGTCAGAACCCACCCGAAGCTTCTAAGTTCATAATTTGTATGTTGTTATACCACATTTGAAGTTTGAATCAACACTGAGCTTTATATTTATCGATTTCAATGATGTATCATGCTAAGTTTGAAGTCAGAACCCTCCTGGAGCTTTTTGGCTCATAGTTTGTATGTTGTTATACCACATTTGAAGTTCGAATCAACAACGAGCTTCATATTTATCGATTTCGATGATGTATCATGCTAAGTTTGAAGTCGGAACCCTCCCGAAGCTTCTAAGTTCATAATTTGTATGTCGTTATACCACATTTGAAGTTTGAATCAACACTGAGCTTCATATTTATCGATTTCAATGATGTATCATGCTAAGTTTGAAGTCAGAACCCTCCCGGAGCTTCTTGGCTCATAGTTTGTATGTTGTTATACCACATTTGAAGTTCGAATCAACACCGAGCTTCATATTTATCGATTTTGATAATGTATCCAGCTAAATTTGAAGTCAGAACCATCCTGAATTTCTTGGTCCATCTCTAGTAATCTTATAACTTGAGTTTACCAGTGTGAACTAAAGCTACTTCATGAACAGTATGACTTGTCAAAATTATTTCATGACCTATGCGACTAGTCGAAATTCAAACCGGAAGCACAAAGAGAAAGCACAAAAACACAAAGAAACACACCAATTATCGAATTCATTTTTCATTTTCCCGATTCATTCTTATACATTTTTTGGATTTTTTTATATCAGAATGTCGATAACAATGTCCTAAATTTATTAATATTTTTTTTGGATTTTTTTTCATGTCGAAGGTTGATAATAATTAACACAAAGAGAAAGCACAAAGAAAAACATGAGTTTGTATTAAACACAAATAAAGAGAAAGCACAAAGAAAACACATTAGCCTTGATCCGTCTCATCTTCCCTCCTGACCCTCTTAACTTAAATCTATACCGTCCAAATATTCATAATCCGCATGAAAAACCAAAAAAACTACTCAGTCAAATCTTATCCTTATATTTCAAATTCTTTTTAGATAAAACGATTTTTTTCTTGTTGGAAAGCTAATAAAAAAATCTCACTCAAATTTATCTCATTTCATATTTTCAAAAGATCTTTATGTAGCAAAATTTCGTTTATGCATCTCATCTTCCAACTAATCCTCCTCCGTTTCAAGATAAAAAAAAACCTCGAAAAAATCAAGCCATTATGCAAACCACCACAAAGGATGCATAACACCCCATATTTTGGTTTATGGATCGACTAAAAACCTCACTCAAGATTTGTTTAACCAGCCGTTTGATTTAACAAAGGAATCGGTATCACTTTTTTGGAGCGAAAGTATGATGAAGCAAATCGGTGAAATTCTACATATGAAGCAAAACTAGTTTAACAAAACCAAATCTCAAAATCTCAAGATTTTCAATTAAAAGTCAAAATCGAACTCCAAATTTCTCTTCCATCTATCTTTTCTAACCGAGAAAGAAGTGGTTGCTGTGATGGATCTATTAAGTGGTTTTTCCTTAAATTTGTGTTTGAATCGAGAAAGAAGCAGATCTCGTTGATGCTGTAGAAGATGAATCTGTAATGGAATTAGGGAATTGATGTTTGTAAGATTTCAAGAAACAAGGGTTTGAGGTGAACTTGAGATGAGGTGAAGATTTAATGGTTTGATTGTGTTGCAGTGAAGCTTTGAACAAGAAGGAACTTGTGGTGGTGATTGTACTGGATGAACTGGTGAGTAAAAGGAGGAAATGGATCTGTGGTGAGAGTCTGATTCGATAATTAATTGATTAGAGTTAAGATGAATGAATAGATTCGGAGATGTGGGTTTGGATTATTGTTTGAATTTGAACTTATTGGAAGAAGAAGAAAAGGGTGATGCTCGGTCCTGTGGCTGCCATGTTCTTGTGGGTTATGGGATGAAGAATGAGAATTCTCGAGTTCTAGAATGAAAATTGGTTTGAGTCAGTAGTTGGTATCGACACCAACAGGAAGGAAGACGGAGTTGTGCTAACATTGGGTACACATTAATTGGCGTAAGACCGAACTGTTGCCGTGAATCTGATGGAATTGAAGAGTTGGTGAAGACCTGTTGCTGTGGGTTTGAATTGTGCTTGAAGATTTGGTGGTTGATACTGGTGATGGTGGTTGAGTCACAACATATTGATGGGAATGGCGGTGATATTGCTGCGAGGATCAGCTGGGTATGGAGCTACAAATGAAATTGATTTGAAGCTGTAATAGATGGTATGCAAGAAAAAGACTGGATATCTTTTGTTGCAATGCACAATGATGCATTTCTTGCTGTTGCTTTCTATTTCAGAGGCAGATTTGGATTTGACAAAAATGAGAGGTATACATTTTAAGCATTGTTCATTACTACGAACTGTATTTGGTCACTTGTACATGGTCATTGCTTGTGGTGTTTTTTTTCTACTCATATTAGTTACTTATACATGTCTTCGTCGTAGGTGGCTCTGAGGCCGTATATTGTTTAGTACTATAGAGAAATGAGATTTCAGAACAACTCAAACACTTAAGGGTTGATATTGGCTCTTAGTTTGGGTAATACACACTGAAGGAGGTTGGTATATAAAGCATGCGAGGTCTAGTGGTTTTAAATTTTTTTCCTTTTTGCTTTACTCTTGTTTTTTTGGTGATATGCCTTCTTCTGTGAAAAAAGATGATTGAAATGTTTGTTAGCTGAATTCTTTAAATGCTAATTAGTACTGTACTTGAGTGCGAATTAATTGAACTTTTTGACAATAACGTCCTTTTATCTAGCTTCATAATTTTTGTGTCTGCTTCCATATCTGAATTATACAAGGCAAAGTGATTTTTTAATTTTTTTGGCATGAGGAGGCAATGACTTAAGGTGGCACAACATCCCAGCCTCCTAGCTTAAAGAATACACTTAATTTTTCTTCCATGTATGTTACAATTGACTCCTTTCTCATTTCGTATCTACTTTAGTCTTCTTCACACTCGTAACGATAGAGCGAGCAGTGTGGTTGACTGTCACAAAACTTGCAGTTGGTTTTGACAGTCTATAATAATCCTAAACCCTTACAAACGTTGCTGCCAGTTTGTAAAATTGTCTTCACACTCCCTTGTACTGCCATCTGAAAGTTTCTTGGGTGTAGAGTAGTCACTTAAGGTAGCATACATTTCAGGTCTATAGTCTACATTAAGTGTTTATAACCATTGAGTTCAGCTGTTAAGTTTTAGATTTTTTTTCCTGCAGTTAAAGCAGGATACCTCCCACTTTGCTAATATTTCTATGACTTATTATTTTGCTAGAGTGGGGAATTAGGCATCCATTTTTAGTTGGATGAGTAACAGGTGATATTGGTATATAAAGTTTCGTTCTCTTGCTTAAATGGGGAAAATTGAAACTGCATCCAAAGATTTTGGGTGGGGTGTGGGGTGTGTGTGGGGGTATGTTGTTAAGTGTTTGGCACCCAAAGAAATGCAGTGAATCTTGGCATTATATAGCAAAAGTAACAACAATGTGAAGGAATGTCAGACACATATGCACACACATGCAAACATATAAATTGCAATTGTTTTGTTTTGCTATTTTGATAACAGGGTACCTTTCTTGAGCACCATTTACCAATGAGTTATTGATTTATTATTTACCTTTGTCCATCTCACATTGTCTGATTTTATTTTTTAGTTGACCTATCTTGCTTTCTTACTTTACATTTTGCTGGTGTTCAGTAAGAATGTAATGTTTTGAATAGTTACCTGATTTGTTAAGGATATCATTTTGACCATCATTTTGAAGCAAGGATATCATTTTGACCATCATTTCTGACCCATGTGATCTCTATTGTGGTTCTAAAGTTGCAGGGAACAAAAGCAGGCGATAGTTTGCTAGAAGGATGCGTTCTGGTGACTCGAAAGTGGCTTTCAGCTATTATTGTTGCGGAAATTAGAGACTCATTAAACTATAGTGTACATCACCTGTTTGGGGTAAGAGCAACAAGTTGTCACTTCAATGTGAGAGCTTTACCGACCTTCTGTTATCCACTACAAGCAATCGAATTTTTGCTTGGGATTTTTTCATGATATGTTAGCATGAAAGAACACTTTACCGACCTTAATTTTAGACAGTTCAGGGCAATCAAGTGTTAATGGATTCTATTAACAGTTAAATTTGTAATCTTAAATCGGTGATTCCTTCCGAAAATCTCTGAGAAAAAATTTGCCAAAATTTGTATTACATGTTCATGACCAATATTAGTGATGTATGGAAGTAAGCCACAACAGAGTTGATTCTTTACTTGTTCATATCTGTTACTGGAAGCACTGGAATGGTTATCCTTTAATGATTAAGGTGTAGATTAAAGTGTATATTCGTAATCAAGACTTGTTGTTGAACTTATATCCATCTGTTCTTGCAGGTTGCCTTCAGGACAAAGGTATTCCACCCTAATATTAACAAACAATGGGAGCATCTATCTTGATGAGGCGGACAAGATGTTGGACATGGATTTTGAGCCACAGATTCGGAAAATTGTTAATGAGATACCTCCTCGCCGCCTGACGCTGATGTACACTGCAACTTGGCCCAAGGAAGTGCGTAAAATTGCTGCCGATTTACTAGTTAATCTTGTTCAGGTTAGCATTGGGAATACTGACGAGCTTTCTGCAAACAAGCTTGAAAAATGGTTCTTGAGCAGGGTTTGATTTGTGTTATGTCCATTATATGCTTGGTCATGTAAATTTTTTTATCATTTTCTTTTCTTTTTATTGCGCAAAGACACTTTCATACAAGCTGATTTGAAGTTAGCTAGGTAATGCAATTGGAGTGGCAGGTTAACTTGAATGAATGTAAATGTGTTACACTGGCAGCTTAATGTGAATGTGAAGTACTTTCGGCAATTCGGTTTCAGCTATAATTTTTTTTTTTTCAAAATAGTTTTATGCACACAACTTCTAATAAGAGTTGTGTTCCATATTTCAACTACACAAACCAATGGTTGTGAAAGAATGTCTTTACGACATAATTAGGTGTTGTCCAACATAGTTTTACAACTCTAACAAGTATCGTGCAAATCTTATTCATAATAGTAATAAGAGTTGTTACATATTTCTACAATACACATCCTAGGTTGTCTAAGATAGTCCTTCAACTTATACAAGTGTTGTGTTACATATTTTTACGATACACATCCTAGGTTGTCTAAGATAGACCTTCAACTTATACAAGTGTTGTGTTACATATTTTTACGATATGCATCCTTTGTTGTGTAAAATAATCCTACAACACAAGCAAGAGTTGTGTTAGGCTTTCAAAAAAATTGAAAGAGAATCACAACTTCGGCAAAATATTGTCGAAACATGAACCACATCACCCTTTACAACTCTTAGTCAAGCATTGTAGAAAAGCTTGGACTTTCTACAATACCCCACCTACACAACTCATAAAATTGTGTTGTCGTAGGTGTACTACAACGCTAATACAGTGTCGTCAATGATGATTTTTCCCGTAGTGGTAAATAGAATCCGGTAGTCGAGAACTTCCGTGTCCGGTGATACAAGGGATTTAGGGGTTTAGCACTGAGCTAGCTGCTTTACCTACGGTTGGTGATAATTTGTGACTAATAACAAGTAGAATAGAACATAACTTGATTCATTGTTTCGTAACGAAGAAGGATTCCTTGGTCTTGTCTCTCTTATTGTTTTCAACTTTCGATTTTAATTGCTTTGTTTATTTTCTTTTGCTTTTTACACCCCTCTTTCGTGACAACTTTTACAACTAAGATCTCTTGCTCCTCGTGGGAACGAACTTGACTTCCATTATATTATTTTTAATTGAGTGGAAATATTGATTAATTTGATTGCACCTACGACACGCATCAAATACTCCACCAGAAAGTAAAGAAAGAGAAAAGAAAGCGTGTTGGGGTATATAAAGGATTCCTTCCCCTTCTCCCGAGATATCTCCTCTCATAAATGCGTTGATTAGAAATGGATATGAAGGGACGGTTATCAGATCCTTTTAGGGACGTGTCAGATAATAAGCTGACACGTGTAGGCTATCATTCCGAGATTCTAGAAAGATGTCAGCAGAAAAGAATACGAAAAGATGAGTTGGTGTGGCGAAATAACAAACTAGGGTTTCTCATACCGCTCTTTCTCTCGAAAGAACAATATGAGAAGAGGCAAAATGTGGGTGCAAAACACCGCACACTCATTAGGTATGCAAAATAATCCCTTTAATATCAAGCGAACACGAACGCGTACAACATATCCTAGATGACGAACTGGATGACGTCACCAAGTCATAGCTGGAATGTGAAGATCAACGCGGCAGTAGAGAATCCGTGCGGCAATATTAAAGTCAAAGCGAAGTTAACGCGCTTCAGATCCGAAATTAGGGGTTTTATTAGCTGTCCTCCACTATGTAAACTCCTATAAAAGGAGCCAAATGCCTTTGTAGAAGGGAGAGACCTTTTTGGGAGCTGAGATAAGATATTTAGGAGAGAGAAAGTTATTTGCTTCCCAAGTTAGGGTTTGTACTTCTATATTTTGTATTTGATCCATCTTTTAATGAAATGGTTTAGTGTTCTTCCCGTTATGACTTGAATAGAGTTCATAGATTCTACTAGGGTGTTGTTGTAGGATTTCCTGCAACTACATTTCTACTTTCAACTGTATTTTCTTCATGGACTACTGTAGTTGCAATCAGTGGAGTAATAGGATCAGTTGTATGCCATTAATGAGATGTTTTTTTTTTTTTTTTGTTTCTGACACGTTTGGATACCTTACGTGTAATTGTTATTGTTATCGGCCTATATTTTGTATCGACTTATACTCTCACTGGTAATGGAAATTAGAGAAGAGTATGAAACCACGTACGCAGTATAAGCATAATGCTGACTTTGAGGTGAGCAAACCAGAAGGCTGGTGAGTAAGTTAATCCAATATCAAAAGCCCATTTTCCAGTAGCACGTACCAGGTTGGGCAGAGATAAACCGCATAACGATCTTATCTCCAAGATATTCTACACCGGCTCACTTGCCTGGGCAACCTGTCGGGGACAGTAGTAAGTCCTTGGCACCTTCCGTGCCGCGGGTGGAACAGGGAGCGGTCACACCATTTTAGTAGGGTTTACGCATTCGCGACCGTTAAAACAGCATGCCCACTTTATCCCTGCTTAGAGCAAGCAGGGCTACAGGGAGGAGTCCCCCTTTCACGATCCTGCTACTTTGCATAGCCACAGGAGAGAGTCCCTTCTTTCACAGATACTAGGATGGTTTCACATGTTCACTTTTATAAGGGAAAATAGTCGATAACTTTTCGACTTGACTAAGCACGAGGACCAAACTATTTTTTTCCCTTTGGATGACCGAGAAAAAAGTTGAAGAGGTAGTCGGGCATGTTATCGCCGCGTTAAACGGGAGCCAACCAGCACCAAAGACCAAACACCACTCATACGCCAACACGTATTGTCTTTAAAGGAACGACTGTCACAGGAATGACTAGTAACTCATGTCAGTGGTGACAAGAGTAACACGAGCTCCCGGGGCAAGTCCTTCCCAATGGATACGTTGGTGAGTAAGTTAATATCTGTCTGAAATTGGAGTCGGCTATAACGTAATTTAGCTGAAGTTTCAACGTAAGAGTTTGGTGGTTGTGACTGTTAAATTGATATTTGTGGAGTGTGGTTATTGCTTATGTAGGGCCGCAACCATGGTGTTCTTCATGTGCCAAGTTTCCTCTTACAAACTGTGGAAAATGTTAGTCTCAGATGCACCACACTAAACCATCATCTCTTAGAATTAATATCAGAATATGATAAACTTATCGGAAGGGGCATGGATATTTCAAGTGTTTGTTGTTTTTACGAGGAAAATGATGAAACTAGCTCGCACTTATTCTATGATTGTTGGAGGACCCGAAGAATATGGGATTACTTTGTTGAAGGTTGTCAATTTCGGTGGACTTATGATTCAAATGTCACCACAACGGTGAAATCTTGGAAGTTTAATTGGGGAGATGAAAGACTTAGTAGAATATGGAATAATATCCCGGTTGCAATATGGTGGTGTATATGGAATGAGCGAAATGCAAGAGTCTTTGAAAGGAAAAAGAAAATTTTGGTTATCCTAATTAGAAATGTTAAACTCCAAGCGTTCTTTTGGGCGGAGTCGAACACAAGGATGTTAGGTCTAACGGCAAATACGGTGATAGCACTTTGGGACTCTTTATTCCGACCTTCGTGATCTTGGTTTGTTTTTGTTTTGGGTTGCCGAATCTCCTTTCGGCTCCCTTTTCTTATTGCTCTTGATGTATTCATTGGGTTGAGGTACCCCTCTTAAGTACCTCCTTTTCAATGAATTTCCACTTTGATCCTTAAAAAAAAAATGGTTTGACCAAGCTATACCGTGTTAGGCAATACCTGTCAGACCTTAGACAAATAGAATTTGGAATTAGTCACGAGTATCATTCTATTGGTCTAATAAGTGGAACTTCTTATTGTCTAATAAGTACCGAAGAGCTTCTGTCGGTACTATAACACTAGCTTATCTGTCGGTACTATAACACTAGAGTTTCACCCGAGGTTTGTAAAACACCCGATTTTTATGGAAAAACGGCCGTTAAAACGATCACACTCATATACCGTGACCGTGAGGGTCTCCGAACCCCGTGCCTATATAACACCGATAAATAGGAAATACAAGCAGTTTTGTAAGACTGTTTTTCCGTTTTAACACATGTTATAACTGTTTTTCTAAAATTGAATTTTATATTTTTCTCCTTCTAAATAATAGTTTAACGCGAGTTTTTTAGACCATTTTTCCCGTTTTCACACCAGTTATAACTGTTTTTTTAGAAAAAAGAATATAAAAATATACTTTTACAAAAATAAAAATAAAAAAAATATTACAATTTTTTTTTAAATTAAAGAGTAAAAAATTATAATAAAAACTTTGAAAATAAAAGAATAATATAACAATATATAAACAACGTTATTAGACCCATTATAACTGTTTTCACGCACGGTATAACCGTTAGATAGGAATCTCAGATCATAATTTTTTTTTTATTTTTAGTTTAACGGTTGTAACGATCGTTATTTTAAAATAAAATATAAAAAAAACACGTATTATTCCTAAATAACATTTTTTTTTGCCCGAAATGTGTTCACACTCGTCAAAACGCGTTATAACGGTCACACCTAGTGGCCGTGACCTGAGCCGTGACCCGTATTTCAAACCTTGGTTTCGCCTCTTCGATACGATACACATTACCGATTGTCCAATGTTTTGTGATTTACCGGAATTTACTGAAGTGTCAGAATTTGGTTCATACTAGGGACATTTTGACGGAGCTCCTAGTTCTGTTAGTGTTATGTAATTGTCATACATGGGAAAAATAGAATTTTGTATTGGTTGAGTATGTTTCTATTGGTTTCTTGTCGTCTTATACGTGAATACGTCGCGGCTTCATACCCGAATTTTGAATGATGAGATGGACTTTCATTTCTGAACCATTTTGAAGGGTCGTCGATAGCATGTTACCGGAGCTTCGCCTCTCTCGAAAACACTACTGAGTGCACATTCTGCTGTGAATCTATGGAGAGTTACAAGATAGTTGTGTAATCTTCAGAATATGGACACTAATAGCAATGTTTAGGACCTTTAGGTGAGAGCTAGTGTTTTTCTGCTACATATTGGGAAAATAGAATATGGAACGAATTACCTTTCTTTTTTATCTACTTCCCATCGTCTACTACTCAGTTTACTCGATTTTTTTTCTTAATATAAATTGATCTTCCCCAGGCCTCGTTTGAGCCTGTTCCTGGGCATGTTACAGCGGTTTTTTGGTTGCTGGAAATCATTATTGCAATGATGGCCGTAATAGTATTAACAACCATAAATTGCAATACCTCTACAAAGGCAGTTTTCAAGCATTGGAATGTTTGAGCAAACTCTTAGTCTGTCTCTTTTGTTTGAGGATATACACAAAACAGGAACAAATCTGTGGTGATCCTCATAATATGTTAACATTAATTTTCATTAAGAAAAGGTGCCAAGGACTAATGTACGTAGCACCAATATGGGATACACACCATACAAAGAAGAAGCGTCGGAGAAGCTACTCTATGCTTCCCCATGCAATCGAAAACAAAACATTAAGAGATCTTAAAAATAAGATGTAATGACGACAGACTAAAAAACAACTTAAATCTCGAGCGAGAATAAGGTTTCCACTAGTTTTACATTTACTTTTGAAGACTACGTACTACTTGTTCCAGATATTCGAGAAGAGAACTATTCTAATGTCATGGGACCTGTGTTAATCTTCACTTTCCGATTAACACTTCCGTGTAATGGATGCAAAGTTTATCAATATTAGAGACACTACTTCGATCTACTATTACCTGCTAAAATCCTCTTGAGCTCATCTGGTTTACAAGGTAAACCAATAATTCCATCTTGTCCAAACCCAAATTCTTCTTCAGCTTTTTCTAACAGTTTCAAGAATGCAGGATTATTAAGACACTCCAGTTCAACTACAAACCTATTGCCTTCATCTCCTTCAGTTGCAAACACCGCAAACTGCCCTTTTTTCACATCGTATGGCAGTTCCATGGCTTTCAATTTAGAGTACTTGAAAACACCAGGCCATTTAGCTAATGACGAGCCAAGGTTTCCGAATATGATCTTAAGCACTGCCATCTCCTCTCTTTCTCACTATCTTGATGATAATAAACTAAGCTTAGGTTTGATGTTGCTTTGATATTAATATTTGTGAAGGGATAGATATCAGCCTATGTAAACGATGCATATATATAGGAGAAATATTATGCTTACTATACAAGAATGTGTGATTGTCGTAAAAGATTGCACTATTTGTGTTATGGGCCAAATGATAGACGGTGCTCCATTGATCAAAGGTTGACGTCAAAGTATATTCGCATTATATGGCCATCTCGGGCTTCTATTGTCAATAAGCTTTGGGCAACTTTTCCTTGCAAGCTGGTTTCCAAGGAGAGTAACGAAAGAACACAAGAAAATTTTCTACCATAAAGGATAGAATACTCTTATGAAAAAGAATAAAGCGACAACATACTCTATCCACTGGACTATCTTAGATTCAGTAACTGAACATTTTATGAAAAAGTAAAATCGAATTTCACTTATAGGATTTGTTGATGAATGACATTTATAGGGGGGGACGACCACTGAAACATATGATATGCCCATCTTCAGCTATTAAGATAACCAACTCAAATACGTAACCTCTCCTTCTGGTTCCTCTATATGTTGGTGTCATTGTTTCAATAACAGGCATATGATTTCTGCTTCTAGCTAGAAGACCTCTTTGCAGCTTCTCTGTAAAAGCTAATGCGTCTCCATGACCGTACTTTTATCTCTATATGTTGATCTTACTGTTATTAGGCGTGTAAAAGTCTCACAGTTGATATGTCTCAGTAGGATACGTATACGGAAATCTGAAAGATATGTTTACATTATTTAAGTTTGTATTGCAGGCTTGCAGCCTATTATGTGGGGGTGCTGCGCTGGGTCTTTGGAATACATTTGCGCTCAGTTGTTGAGATAGCAACATTGCCATTAATGAGATGTTTTTCATCAATTTCTGATTTGTACACTTTCACTTGGATCGATCCCTTGCGTGTATTTCTTAGAGCATTGTCTTTCTTTACTTTGTCTTGACTTATACTTAATTCTAACTCCATTATCATTCAAGTCAATAATCATGAGACAAGGTTCAGCAGTACGAGAAGTTTTAGTTTTACAATGATTTAAAATTTATGAGATACATATGAAACCACGTAACCGGTAACTGTGCGTTAAGAAAATCAAAGACTAGTAAGTTGATCATCCGGAATCCGCAATCATCTATTTACAAGGCAACTTCCCGGCCGTAAGGGCATGTTATTTTCTCTGACGAATTAAAAAAGACATGCTTAGTGTGACTACTGAAGGAATATCTCTGAAACTTTTTCCGGGTGAACACAGGGAAATTGCCTTAGATCTGGCGTTCAATGGAAGGACATGTTATTTCCTCTAGTAACAACTTGATTATTTCACATTCCTACTGGGTTGCTTCATGTGGCATGCTTCTCTTAAAAAAAAACGACACTTTTGTCTTTATTTGTAGGACAGATTGTATGTACAGTGAAGTAGGATATTGAATACGAACAAACATCTGCAAGATATGTTTGACCTGTGAAAGATTCAATGGAGCCCAATATATGTGGGTTTTGTCTTGCTGCATTAACGTCTGGTGTCTTAATTCGTTTTGTATTCTACGCTCTACAGTCTATTGTCTTCTCGCAGCAACAAATTCAAAATACGAATAGTCATTTACCTTAAATTTTTCTGCATGGATTCTAGTTGAAGCCAGTGGAGAATTATGATCAGTTGTTGAGACACATGCTATTGTTAATGATCAGAAATGCTTTTCAATTTCTGACTCATGCAAGCTTTCTCTTTTTGGATTGCTTATGCGTTAATTCTTTTTGTTATCAATGTACACTGTACAGTCTTTATCTTGCCTTAGACACAGAAACAAAATAAAAACAATAATTGAATCATAGATAAGAACTTTTTTAATTTACCCAGTAATTTTCTTGTTTTGATGACTATGAAAATTAAGAGATACGTACGATACCACGTAGTGATAAGACGAACACAGACTGCATATGAGTCAATGAATGAATGAAGCTACGTATATGGCCGATAGCTAGGTATAGTTAATCATGTTTGGGATTCAAAGTCGATCGATTATGACGTAAAATTGTAAACTTGACTTAGCAATCAGCTTAATGAAGATCTTTTTAAGTGTTTCGCATGAAGAATTAGCTAGTTTATCTATGGTTCAAACTGCATGTTCTTCATGTTGGGTATTTATCCCACCAAAGTTCATATGCATGTGGGATACCTCTTAGATAGTTAGAGGATATGGCCCCCGTACTTCAGATATTTTTGGAAATGCATGGCAAGATATTTTGATGAGAGCGGTTTTCTGTTACAGTATTACGTAGTTATCTTGTCGCGCGCATTTGGCAAATACAATTTCGAATTTGTCGAGTATTATCTCTTTTATTTATATCATGTCGTATAATATGTGGATCCTTTTCATGCTATAATTTACACTGAAATGGACGTCTCTGAACATATCCGAAGCTTGTTTGTCGGTAGCACGTTAACGGAGCTTCACTTTTTCTGGATTCCGAAGATAATATAGACTGTCCATTCTTAAGTGACTAGCATCCTAGTGAAATCATTGGAGGTGCAACTTTCCAAGCAAAAATGAACCTAATAACCAACTCCATGCATCTATTGCAATCCTAAGCGATTTATTCTTTCAACGGGCATAAAATTTACCATCATCAGAAACACTTTTGAAAATGCTATTATCAGAAACAGTTTTATTTTCTTTTACTACTAATACTACTACCCAAAGAAATATGTTGGTGTATATGGAAAGAACGAAATGCAAGAACCTTCGATAACAAAAAGAAAACTTTGGCAAGCCTCATTAGAGATATCAAATTACAAGCGTTCTTTTGGGCCAAATCGAATACAAATATGTTAGAGTTTACCGCAAATATGGTGATTTCTTTATGTGATTCGTTATACCGGTCTCGGTAATATAGTTATTTCTTTTTGTATCTTTCTTCTTGGGTAGCCGAATCCCCTTTCGGTTCCCCTTTTTTTGTTCGGTTGTAATCATTGGGTTAAGGTACCCCTTAAGTACCTTTTTTTTCAATGAATTTTCTATTTGACAGATCAAAAAATAAAAATAAATAATAATACTACCCAAAGCCCTCTTGATCTTATCTGGTTTACAAGGTAAACCAAGAATTCCACCTTGTCTGAACCCAAATTCTTGTTCAGCTTTCTCTAAGAGTATCAAGAAGGCAGGATTATTACTAAGACAATCCAGTTCAACTATGAACCTGTTGCCTACATCTCCTTCAGTTGCGAATACCGCAAACTGCCCTTTCTTCACATTAAATGGCAGTTTCATGGCTTTCATTTTCTCTTTGTCAACAGACACCTTATAAACATCTTGCGCTTTAGCTGATGGCAACACAAACTTCTCAATTATAAGCTTAAACATCACCATTGCTCTCTTTTTGCTCTCTTATGATGGATTTCAGTATGAGGGGGATATATCTAAAGTAGGTGTACATATAGTGGTATTTATAGGAGTAATGTTATGTTTAGCCTGCAAAATTGTGTTGTTTCTCACTCAATTCACCATGTATTATAATTAATGATTTTTACCATCTTCAACATTATGGGGTCCAATGTTATCAGGTTCTCTGTGGATCATGAAGGAGAAGCACAGGCCGTCCGATCCTATACTCTCAATCGACCTGTATTTCGTCCTTCATGAATTTACATGAGGATAAATTGTGTTACCACGAAACACGTTCAGGAGATATTTACTGAAAGACGTCGATAAATACCTATGCTAACATAGCTATATCTGAAGTGTTTACGCTCACCTCTTACTAGGTTCAACAATTATGGCATCACATTTCAGGGCTGCTAATGGATGTTAGGGGTCTACAACAACAACGTCAAGGAGGTTCTTAAAGACATGGAAAGCTGATAATCCATACATGTCATTTTCATGTGGCGCCTTGTCCCATATGTGATCATGCCCAGGTGCCCAGCTCGGACCCAAACAAGCCACGAGGGAGTAGGGACTAAACAAACAGTGGCTTTCTTTTTTTTCTTGACAAATATAACCTTAGATATGGGGCAACCGATAAAACACTATACAATCCATACCATCCTAAGCTTGCACACCTAACTGGTAGAGTAATTTAAGCTCAGTATGCTTGATGAAACATGCAGAATCACTGAATCCCTGGGATTTACATACCTGGTATGGAGTTTGGCAGAAGTCAGCTCATTCGGGACAGTGACAACAATGCAGTGGGCGAGGCGGCTATGCATGAGGAACTGGCGAGATAGAAATGGAGGTCATTAAGCAAATGAAGTAATGAAGAAAAAAGTAAACTCAAACAGCATTTTATTAGAGATGTCTAGTGACTTGTTTCCAATTTCAGAATTTAAATCTGTGTTTCTCTAAAGCCCGATGGCTCCCAAATCTCAAGTACTTGGGCTAAATATAACAATTCAGCTTAAAACAATGCAGCCTCTGTGGACTTTATGCCACACTGCTCTTTATTTGTGACACATTAAAATAGATTTTTGTTATAGGGAAAGCTAAATAAAAGTACTTAGGGGAAAGCTGACTTTGGTATATCTAAATTGACTTGTAATCAATTAGGGCAGAAATAGAGAAAATAACATGTCATCACCGACCATTACTTTTCTTCTTTTTCACCACCACCTTCAAACAAGTTTAAAACCTCGGTTACTTATAACTTTTAGGATCTTCGCTCAGGTGCGAACCAAAAACCTCGAAACTAATTTAAATTAGGATCTTTACAAAATCTCTCGTACCTGTAATCGATTGATGAAAACACTTATCTTCATTCATTGATACATAGTGAAAGTAAACCAAAAGAAATCTAGTCTACCAATAAAAAAAAAAGAAAAAAAAAATATCTAATAGCCCAACGAATTAAACACCCCAGCAAATCTAAGTTTGCACTTTAATTAATCCCCCAACAAATAACTTAACTTGATTAGTTATCAATAGCAGAAGGGTTAAAGACAACCACCATCACACAATAATCACTAGCTTCTTGTTCGCGAGGTAAATGCAATAGGAAACAAATCAGATTCTCCCTCAATTCGTCTTCTTACTCCATTAACTGCTTTTGGTTTTAAACCCCTAGATCTCTTTTAATATGAATTTTTTTATTACTTTGAAATAGCTTTCTTAAATTGAATTATTGCCATGAATGTATTTGAATTGCCAAACTAAATTCAAATTTCCATCAATAAATTGCTGATATTTTTAAGTTATTATGAGACTTTTTATTTCAAGTTATCATCGAATTTCTTAGAAGATCTCACATTTGCACTTGTAGTTCACTACCCGGACTTCTCCAACATAAGCAAATTAGGTTGAGGTTCACTAGATAAAAATGATGGAATGTGGTTCAGGTACAATGGATGATTCTGATGGAATGTGCAGGGAAAACAAAAATCAAGTGGAACTGTGGTGGAAGACGGCTTCGATAGAAACATGGGACGGTTTTAAGTTTTGATGCTTCCACCCTTTATGACCAAAAGTCAATACATTAGGACCAAAAGTCAGCATTCCCCTTTAAATTTTAGCTTTCCCTATAACAAAAATCTTAAAATAGATTGCTAGATATAGAAATTAACGTTTAATCCCATATTAGTTAGGCTTTAGACACTCTAATCTTGTCATCTCAAGCCTAGTACTAGAAGGTCCAAATTCACCAAATCCTGAACGAGTTGATCCTTTTATTAACGATTTAGTCCAAAACGCTTCTTTTGTATGACAAGACAAAAATACCCATCACGCGGGATATGATTTGTTGGTCGTTCAATTTCCATTCTTCTTTTTCATTTCATGGAATCAGGGAGCGTAGAGAAAATCGAGAAATCTAATCTCGTCGTGTCAATGGAAGTTCAATCTCCAAACCTAAATATGATAATCAAACAAACACTCCATTCAACTTCAAAAATCGAAATCGTCATCATCAATTCATCTTCTTGAGGATTAACTCAAAATTTGGAGGAAAAATTGATAAGATTTAGTTTATGCAGATTTCATCATTGAAGGCGATTTGGAAGATAAGTTGAATCTTTTCTTATGTTCTTATTATTTGGTCTGATCGCCACTATTTGATTTGTTGATTTTGAAATGGATCTCATAATTTTTTTAACGGTTTCAAAAACCTAATTACTTCAAGTTGGTACCAAATCAATAATAAAATTTATTTATAGATTAGATTTGAAGGAGATGATACAGAACTTCTGTAGGTGATAATTAATTTTCATTTGATCTATTTTTTTTATTGATAGCAAAAGTTATGAAAATTCTTCCCATTCAATTGTAGTTGGTTGCACGAAATAATCCACGGAAAAATAATAATTCATTTTCGTAAAATTTGTTTTCATAAGAATCCATTCAAGAAACTTCCCATAGATTTCTGAATTTTGGATTAATTTTATCATTATCTCCTAACTGTGCAATTTTGAATTGTACTTTGCAGAAACCTGTAGCGATTGTTATCAATAACGATACGAGAGTTTTAGTTGTATAATAGCATGACTACGTAAAAGGAGATCTTTATACTTAAAGAAACGGGACAAGTTGGGATGTCTGCGGGAAGTTTTTTTGACTAGAAACCTCATTCAGCTCATCTCCTTCGGTAATATGGTTTCTACAAACTATTTGATATGACCTTTGTCCTGTTTAGTTGATGTTAAATGTGATGTTAGCTTTGATTGATTTAATAGTGGAAACATAAGAGACTTATATACTCCTATTGTCATGTAGGTGAACATGGTATCAAACGAGGGTTAGTATGAAGGATTCCTTTTGCCGTTCGCCATTTATAAGAAATTTCATTTATAGTCTACTACAGCATCTAATAACACATCTTCTTTACATTTAACTAAAGCTAGATATCATTAATAGAGTGTGTACTTAGTTGACTGTCGGATTCATCTTTGGAACAATTTATGTACAAAGCCATGTCATGATGGTTAGAATTTTTTTTACGTGAGGTCGTAAATACCTTGAAAAACTTCGGCATAGTCTGCACAAAATTTCACTATGTCATTTCTTTTCAACCAAATTGACCTTTGAAATTTAGAGTGGCTCTACATGTTTCGTGTCACTGATTAGTCTTATTTTATTTGAATTCTTGGTCGAATAGGGGTTGACGAGTGTTAATGGTAAGTGGGTAACTGACTGATTGATGTACTATAATGATTAATGAAGTGAAAATGCAAATTTAATCGGACAATCGTGCTTAACTTTTAAAGTCTGTGGGTGGGGTGGCAAGTTGGTTAGTGAGAAGTCATTTTCTTCTTCAATGTTAGACTTATTATGTTTCTCCACCCTCAATGTTAACAAAAAACTAAAATGAGTATTTAAGTGAGTGAAATAAAAATCATCACCTGACAAGTTCTTGGAAATTGTCTTGTTTTCGAAAGTCTGTAAAGGAAAATTTCTTCTTTCAAATTTGTAGCTTTTTTTCCCATATATGGTTATGTTAATGATCACTAGCTTTAGTTAAATCATTAACGACTTACAATAGGTGTTATTTTTTGAGATCCCTTTCTAGAGCTTCTAGTATGTCTCTTTTTAGGACTTACGGTAGGTGTTATTTTTTCTGAACTTTTTTTCGTGAGTGCAGCATTTGAATTAATTGATTAAGGTACGATCACAGCCAGACTTAAACTTTTAGAGTTAATGGGTTAGAGAATACCCCATGGTGGAAGTTGGTTTAGCTTTTGATTATCGTATCTAGTTACGAATTCTGGAAAAGGGCTAATAGTTTTATTGCGTAAACGATGTACATCTCCGCTTTATATGTAGTACAAATTGGCCTAATGCAACTCATACACGCATTAGCGAACTTCAGAGCTAGTAATGCATCAGACTACAAAGTTCGTGTGTGTCTTGTGTCAAACTTTAGGACTAGACGTTAATAGAGTTAGTTGTTCTATATTAGGTAAGTTAGGTAACTACTACCACTAGCCATTAAATAAATTTGATTCTCTACTGCTTGGGATCTAACATCTTTTTCCCTAGATCCGTATAATGCAGCACTAGCATTAGTATCATTTGACCCAATGAAATGAACATATTAATATGTACAAAGTTATACACATGTTAATTGTTACTGTGTACATAGTTGTACACACGTTGATTATTAATGTGTACAGAGTTGTACACTTGTTGATTGTCGATGTGTACATGGTTGTACACATGTTGATTACTAATGGTGCAAAACTATATTGTACCATGATACACTTTGACATCAATCTTTCTAGGTTTTATAGATTTTGTAGTTATTTTCTAGATTTTCTAAATGAATCAGTTCTATCTATTTTCTGGATTTTGTAGATGTGTACACCATTGTCGTGCCTCATTTTTTAGATATTAACATTTTACGATTGCGAGGATTCAGACACTGTTAACGTCTTAGCTGCTCGAATTTGTTAACATAATTGATAAGAAAATTCATAAAAATAGGATGAATCAGTTCTAGCTATTTTATGTATTTTTTAGATGTGTACGTAGTTGTACACCATTGTCCTGTCTCACTTATAAGCATTACATTTTTTTACATTGATTACATGTCTTATGTAGCTTATAGACAAAGCTATGTTTTGCAGGTGATGGAGTTGCAACAAATAAATGTGGCATTATATTTTATCTCTCTTGTAATCTTGCAAGGTTACTTGAATTTCATACTAGCGAGATCCTATCAAGTTATGAATATTTGACGGCTGATAGTTTGTGTTTTCTCAAATTCGCTGACTTCATTAGTTACTGATACTTGATATGCACTTGGGTTCTTGTAATCCAGGCAAGAAAGGTAATTTGCTGACACTAGTTTTAGCATTGGTGGTGCGTTTAGGACTGAAACCATACGTTGTAACAGTCGGGGTTCTTTTTACCTTTTTAAGAATTTGAATAGTTGTTACATGATTTTGCTTCCAAGAGTTATGTTGAAGATTTTAATCTGGGTGATAATTATTGCAGCCATGGATTAGTAAAGAGAAAGTCGAGGCATTACTCAAGATGTGCAACGAGCGACATGGAAAATCATTGATTTAGGTGAGTTTTTTTTTTTCGTAACTACGGTGTACGAAGTTGTGCACATGTGAGAAATGACACATAGTTGGTTATGGAGATTCCTGATAGTGTTATTCTCTTACATTGTTTTGTGGATACTCAAATGGTTGTTTATTTGTTGGTGAGAGTAACCTATGTCACATAGTTATATACATGTTCATTCTTAATTTGTATATACTTATATACATGTTAGACTGTTAGTGTGTACATAGTTGTACACTTGTTGATTGCTAACACTACACCAAATTTAACGTTTAGCAATAGCTTAAATCTGTTGCTGTCTGGGCTTGCAACAGATCTTTGCCGTTGCTAAACACCCTATCATGATTTTTCGCAACAGCTCTAGCTCTGTTGCCAATTCAGTCAGCAATAATAGTCGCATTGAAACAAGCTATTGCGAAAGCAAAAATTTAGCAACAAAAATCAGCGAGTTGCTACTCTGTTGCTAATTTTAGAGTTATTACGGGATATTTTTATTGGAACAGGATAAGGTTGTTTTGGTTCAGATTTAGCAACATGATTTCAACGTTGCTAATATTTTGCAACAAGAAAAAAAAAGGTCAAGTCTTCATTGACTTAGTCAAAATCGATTTCCCCACAATTTATCCAGTAATTCAATCGGATGTTCCTCATACTCTACATTCCCACAAATATAAAAATTTAAATAAACAAGAAAAGTTGCATCATTAAGAAAGAGAACCAAAGACATGTTCTAAAATTCTCAGCATTTACATGACTTAAACATTAAAGACATTCTATAAAGAAAGGGAACCAAAGACAATAACGCAGGGATGAGTTTGAGTTGTATTAAGAAATCAGGTGTAAAATTGTACTAAAATAGAGCACAACTGAAAGAATTCAGAGGTGAATGGATTTATTAAATATGTTTTTGTTTCTTACATTGTGCTGGTTCCACTATGTTTGATTTAGCTTCGAAGGATTGCATAAAGAAATGGAATGTTACAAGTTCTTACAATGAGTAATCAGAGTGCCGAAAATTATTGTGGCTTTGAAAGGATGATCACACGATGATGCCTCTCGTCTCGTAAATACGAACAAGATGATGATGAACCTGTCACAGATATATATAATTAGAGATAACAAATAAAAAAAGTAACCAATGATTTGCTTAGAGACAACCAATGATTTTCTTATACCTGAAAGATACTAGAGACCAGGTGAGACCAATGAGACTCGAGTAAGTGTTGGGATTTCTGATGAGTTTTCGTCATACTATGATCAAAATAAGCCTAGTCATAACACTAGCAGGTGGCGTAGTAGAGGCTTTGGATTCACCATAAGCAGCTTCAGGGTGAAGCTCAGTAGTTGAGCTAGAACCATGCTTGGTCAAATTTGGTGCTTCTCGTTCACCACCATTTATTATGGCTTGTCTGTTTCCAAAACTGTATTGATCATCTCGGCGATATTCTTCAAACTCTGAAATTTATCACAAGAAGCCCAATTCAGATAACACAAATGCATTACCAAACAAAAGAAAGTATGAAAGCCTGTACAAAGAAGAACATACCAACTAGGCATACCTAAAAGCAGTTAAAACCACAAATAGAAGAACCCAAACATTTACAAGTGACACATATATGCAGATAAGGCAATATAAAGATACTTGCCAAAAACTGGAAGTTTAGAATAAAAAATTAGGGTTTTCAATGCATTTTTGACACACATAATCTAAGAATCAGTAACTATGAAAGCAAACAGAACAACTCATTCTAAAACAAGAAATGGACATAAATCATGCAAGATTTTATTCTAATTTTCAACTAAACATATACTTTTGTGTTAACGGTTACGCAAAAGCTATCCATTTGAAACTTATAAGGAAACTGAGTATAAACCCTTAAAATAACTTAAGTGTTTGCAATTTAATCACTGCAGTTACAATCTACATTACCTGGAATAGGATAAAATGTAGAAGATGAAGTACCACAGGTGGCACCAAACCAAATTATCATAGGGCTTCACCAGCCAAGAACAAAAAAGTGAAGCAGCTTCATAGTATAAGCAGAAAAACACCAACTAGTTACAGACCTTGCATCTCCAGCTGCAGATCCAGCTTAATTATACACATTTGATGTGGGATGCTGAATGATCCCCTTCGTACTATCTAAAATAGGAAAAAAAGAAAAAGAAAAAGAAAAGAAACCCACTCAAAATCAATCTCACTTACTTGCTTATACGACTTCAGGCAAAGGAAGAGCAATGATAAAATGATAAACCTCATGAGACAGAAGAATTATGATCCCATGGGCCAAGACCCAAAAACAACATAAGAATAGTATGTAAAGATGTTACAAGTAGAGACGATCCTCTACGGGCCAAAGACTTTATTAACTTCACGACTTTCTCGAGAAAGTGCACCTTCAGTTGAAGTTGCAGATCCCACTAAAACAAGCTTACGAACCCAGTACCTACCTGTTATGGCGTCAAAACATCTCTCATGTCTACACAAATGTATTCGTGAATTCTAATGTACGTCCAACCAAATGAGTATACTTTAATCCAAATAACCTTAATTAGGCAACAGGATGGGCTACACGAATCAAAGGTAGTCTGTTGCTAAACCCTTTATTTGGTGTAGTGCATTCAAATAAGACATCCATTCAACAATCTCATGCCAATACGAGAGGTGTCCAAGTATCCAACTTACTGAAATTCAAATAAAGCATCTATTAAACAATCTCATGTCAATACATGGGTGTACAAGTATATATCCAACTTACTGAAATGCTGAAGACAACAAAATTTCCTCCATCATTCAACCGATATGATCCCAACACCAAATTGAGGGAAAGGTAACTAGTTACTGTGCTTTAGAACCCTGATTAGCGTATCAGCAATAATTGGTTTCTATCATTCACATATGAGAATTCTAGATATTGAAAGGCTTTGGTTCCCTTTGATTTCTGCAAAGACCATCGTGGATAAAAAGTTAATTCTCTTAACAGAGACTAGCCACTAAATTATATATATTTCCCTGGGTAGATCTGATTGTATATATACCTGAAAGCCAAACATTGCCCTTAACCAATAAAAAATGTTCAAGTTTCCTGCCTTTTATCTTTGCCTGGTCAAACGAAGAAGGCCAAGTTAAGCCATGAGTGTTCCAGTGCATCCACAGAAGCCTTAACCTGTTCAAGTGGAATGAGTATAAACAAATATGTTAGTCAACTGCGAATCAAAGACTTAATGCTACTACTCCATAGTCTCCATTTATCTGCAACATCCATTAGGGTTTAATATTTTCCCCCGACCCCCTGAACATAAATTAGCACAACTGAAGCATACAAAAACTACAGGTACCTCCCCAAGATGCATGGTGGACTACGAGGAGAATAACAACAACTGAAGCATACTCTGTCTTCTTCAAAGTTACTTTCTTTCATAATGCAAGGAGAATAACAATACCAAAACATTATCATCTCTGAACAGTACCGAAAGAAGCGGAACATAATTAAATACTAAAGATGCACTTGAAATATAACCCGTATGAATTGCTAATAGGAGGTTGAAGAAGAACCGGTATGTATAGCTCAATGGTCAGAAAGGTTATGCATCTTCACAAATCTTAAACATCAAGAACAGAGAGCCCTAATCTTAAAAAGAATCCTACCGATTTTACCACCATTACTGCCTCCAATTCTAAAACTAGTTCCTTCTGCACAACTTCACTGCCTCCAATTCTAAAACTAGTACCATCTGCACAACTCAGAATAACATCCAGTGAAGTTCTGAAACAATAACCCATACTCTCCCCGATTTCATTTAATACCCACAAACAACAACAACAGTTTGACAAACACAAAATCATCTAGTCAGGATCTAAAACGCACCACATGAATTAATACTAAAAAGAAAATATTGTAACTACAAACCAAAACTAATGTTCCAATTAGGAACCAAACACCCACATTAATTAGCTAAATAATGACTCAAGGAAGCGATTATTTACCTCATAAAATTCTCCAGTTCATATTCTAACCCTCTTTGAGACTACGACGTCCAGCATCATGACCTGGATTTTAGAGATTTGAATGGTGTTTGATCAAATAAAAAAGGGTTAGGAACGAATTCGAATTTTGATCGAAAATTGAACTGAAAAAACAAATCTTGGGTTTGGTATAGAAGAAAATAAGAGACTGAGGAACAAAACCCTAAAGGTGATAGCGGATAAGCGAGTAATTGGGAGAGAGAAATAAGAGAAAGATTGATGGTGATTGTTCGAATGTAATGGAGAAAAAATTGCGAAGGTCGGGGAGAACTTGGAGGAAGAAGTATGGTGGTGATAATTCGAGGAAGATATAGAGACTGACTGGAAAATGAAGGGTGAAGCCTCGAGATAATGAGGGGTGAAACAATCTTTTGAGTTTCAAAACGATATCATTGACTTGGTGAAAAAATACCATAAAGTGTTCCCAGGAACACACACGACTAGAGTGCTTATACTCTCGGCTGTTGCTAATCGCAACAGAGAACGGGTCATCCCGAGATTCGCAACAAAAATAAGTTGTTGCTAAAGTTTAGCAACTGCTGGTTCTAGTTGCAAATTAGCGACAGCTCTAGCTCTGTTGCTAATCTGGATTGCTAATTCCATAATTTGGTGTAGTGTAATGTGTACATAGTTGTACACTTGTTGATTTTTAATGTTTACATAGTTGTACACCAGTTATATGATGTGGTTTCCTTATCGAATTTGGTTGCTGGATAATTGTGCTCTAAAATAAATTTTTATTGATGGCACTATCGCTGGCTATGCGCTAGATGGCGCTGAAGGGCCACAATAGATGCAAGCATGGGTATGAGCATTAACCTTAGGGTATGAATTGTAATTTAGGCATGATTAGTAACATAGTTGTACACCTTTTGATCGCTAATGTGTACATAATTGTACACCTATTGATTATGTCCATTTTTTTGAATTTTGGTGAATGGATTTGCTGATAACCTCCTACCCAACAATTGATTTGCTAGGAATTTACATGAAAATGAATGGAGGCTTCACCGCATCTTTTGGAGACCTATATTGCACTTGTTTGTATTACTAAATTTAGCTGAATATATAGGATTTTCGACACCAAATATTATTAGTTCATGATAGGAGGCATTAATGTTTGCGATGCATTACATTTGGGTACATATAGGATTTCAGACTCATTACATGCATTTGAATTTTAATTTTCTACTCCACTTGAATATAATTGTTGACCGTATGTGTATAATGTTGTCTGCATTTCAGTGAACTTATTAGTATCATATATCATTCTTTATTTTATCTCCAATAGATGGAAAAGGGATACAATCTGGGAAGTTAATTGATTCATGTTGAATTCATTGTTGTGAATTCCCCATTTACAAGATCCACAGATCTGTGGATCTATTGGTATGCTCGTGCTTCACTTTTTTATCTTGTTTTAAGCCCAATTTATTTGCATAATAAATTGGAACTGAAACCATAAGCTGTAACTATCGATATTCTTTCTACTTTTTTAAGAATTTGAATAATCCTTACATGATTTTGTTTCCAAGTGTGATGTCGAAGTTTTTAATTTTGGTGACAATTATTGCATTTAGGGATTGGTAAAGATAAAGTTGCAGGCATTACTCAAGATGTGCGACGAACGACATGGAAAATCATTGATTTAGGTGAGTTTATCTTCTTCTTCTTTTTTATCTTAACTAGGGTGTACGAAGTTATGCACATGTGAAAAAATGACACAGTTGGTTATGGACATTCCTGATAGTGTTCTCGCTCATATTATTTTGTTGTTGCCTTGTTGGTGAGAGTAAATTAGGTCACATAGTTATACACATGTTGATTCTTAATGTGTATATACTTATACACATGTTGATTGTTAGTGTACACATGTTGACTGTTCATGTGTATATGGTGGTACATATGTTGATTATATCATATCCTGATGCACCTTTGAGATCAATTTTTTTAGCTTTATGCATCTAATTTAGGGACTCACAAGCTCAAAATGGTAGAGCACCCAAGCCTATCACAAGGTTTTTGGAGGTTGATGGTTCAAATCCATCTGAGTTTTCATGTTATGTTTATACAATACAGGTAGGTGTGTACATACTATTGCACCTGTGTAAATCCAATGAAATAGATTTGTTTGTAGGCGAATATGGTTGAATTGTTCCATGTTTTGTATGGGGTATACATATTGATGAACCAGTGTATGCATGTTTTGCAAGGCTGCACATATTGATGAACCAGTGTATTTTCCACAAAAAAGTAAATTTGTGTGTGATTATGAATAATCTGTTTCATGCATGTTTTGCAGAGGTGTCATATTGGTGGACCAGTGTAATTCCAATGAAAAAGTAGGTCTGGATATGAATGACCAATTTCATGCATGTTTTGTAGCTGTGTACAATGTAGGACCATAATATCGCAACGGACAAAGTTCGCGGGATTAATAAACGACGGTGTCGCGAGGGAGTCGCAGGGAGCTAGAATAAACGACGCGATGAATAACGACAAACAAAACAATTGGAAGACATGAAACCTGGCGAGGGCTAAGAAGTGTCGCGAGAATGAATATTTGTGCATTTGCGACACTTCGCGAGACATTCCCGAAAATAAAGGATAGCTTAGCTGTCATCCATTATGTATTACCCTATATAAAGGGCTAAGTGAGTCTGTTGCAGGGGCGGATCTTTTTGAATGGGGAAGCAAGTCATTAGGAGAGAGAAAGTTTAAGAGCGCTTTAATTTCCAAGTGTAAATCTATTTCTTGTATAAACATTTCATGAAATCAATTAATAAATATTCTTGATCACACATCTTTAGATGGATTAATTAAGCAAAACTGAGTAAGGGGTGTAGTGTGGGATTTCCTGCAACTACATATGCGCTAGAAACAGGGACGATCATTTGTAGAAGAGAGAAGATTGCAATTAAAGTTGTTTGAATCAGGAAAAATGAGAAAGGAAAATTTTAAATCGGATGAAAAAGATATGGTATGCAGCACAGACGCAAGAGCAATGATTAGCGAATTTCATGAAAATATCAGAGGAAGAATACATAAACGGGATTTCGAAGGAAAGAAGATTACGGATAGAGAAATGGCATCACCTTTGAAGGATTGGGAAAAGCAAGAGATAACATTCACGGCGGGGGAAATATCCAAAGAAAATTTGGATCACACATCTCCACTGGTAATCGCAACAAACGCGTATAAGGAAGGAGAGGAATCGGAGAGCACGGTGAAAACATGGGTGGTGAATGGAGTTTTAATCGATACAGGGAGTCTGGTGAACATCATGTTCTATCACGCTTACAAAAAGATGGGATATAAAGACGAAGATATGATTTTCGCGGCATACAATATTCAAGGTTTTGGTAATTCCATAACAAAAGTTAAAGGGGAAATAAAAATACGTATTCCGTTAGGAGGAATTGAAACACAGGTGACATTAAGTGTAGTGGATATGGAATCACCGTACAACATATTACTAGGAAGACCATGGGTACATGCAATAAAAGCTGTGGCGTCGACGCTTCATCAATGTATTAAGTTTCCTACACCAACTGGAATCGGCGAGATCAAAGGGGATGCTGCTAAAGGAAGAATATATTATCAAAATGAAATAAAGTGTTGCGAGGAACAAGTAAACAAGCGAAAGAATATATCAAAGTACCGCAAAAAGATGGCGAGGGCAGCTAAGAAAGAAGAAGAGTTCGAGTTTACATGATAAGAGCAAAGGAAGGAAAGGGCATACCTAGCGAGACCTCGGAGAAGAAAATGATCTTGCGAAAGAACCAAAAGGACCAACCCCATGGGAGAACCAGAAGGCCCGATTACGTCGCGGCGAGAACAAACCAAAGAAGTGAATGTTGGAACTAAGGAAAAACCAAAGATGCTAAAGATTGGAACTAACATGGGAGCGGATGAAGAAAAAAGAACTGTCGATCTGTTGCGAGATTATAAAGACATCTTCGCGTGGGATATGGATGAAATGCCTGGCATAGATCCGTCGATAACTGTCACAAGTTAGAAATTGATAAAAATGTGAAGCCATTTAAACAAAGAATTAGAAAGATAGTGACATATCACCCTCGAGATAGAAGAAGAAGCTGCGAGAAGATCTTTGGATGCGGGGATCATTAGACAAGCAAAATATCTGAATGGATAGCGAATATGGTTATAGTTCCAAAGAAGAACAAGGGAATAAGGATTTGCATTGATTTCTTGATTTAAATAAAGCTTGCCCTAAAGACAGGTTTTCCATTGCCGGATATTCCACAACTAGTCGAATCGGCAAGGGAATGAAAGAGTATCATCTCTGGACGGGTACAAAGGTATACCCCATTCAATAAACTCATGAGGCAAGAACTGACACTTCATATATATATTACAAAGAAGCTCCAGAACTTCGCCAAAAGAATAGAGGCAAGTACGTACTTTTCAAGAAAAGTATTCTTTCGCTCGTTCCTTCGCCAATTAAAATCAAGGATTATTACAACAATGAATTTTTCCTTAAAATCGCTCTTCAAGCAATATTCAAGGAAAAAGAGGCAAGATGTAGGACCATAATATCGCAACAGACAAAGTTCGCGGGATTAATAAGCAGCGGTGTCGCGAGGGAGTCGCGAGGAGCTAGAATAAGCGACGCGATGAATAACGACAAACAAAACAATTGGAAGACATGAAAACTGGCGAGGGCTAAGAAGTGTCGCGAGAATGAATATTTGTGCATTTGCGACACTTCGCGAGACATTCCAAAGAAAATAAAGGATAGCTTATTTTGTCATCCATTATGTATTACCCTATATAAAGGGCTAAGTGAGTACATTGCGGGCGGATCTTTTTGAATGGGAAGCAAGTCATTAGGAGAGAGAAAGTTTAAGAGCGCTTTAATTTCCAAGTGTAAATCTATTTCTTGTATAAACATTTCATGAAATCAATTAATAAATATTCTTGATCACACATCTTTAGTTGGATTAATTAAGCAAAACTGAGTAAGGGGTGTAGTGTGGGATTTCCTGCAACTACATACAAAGTGGTGCAAAAATGACAGCAAAATTCGACTTATTTTGTAAACGTCAAATAATGAAGCGAAAAATAAATTTTTTAAAAACTGAAAATTATATAGTCATATGGGTACTCTTTTTGTAGCTATCGGAAAGAGCTTTCAGAAAATATAAAGTTTGTGAATTTTGGACGAACCGTTCAAAAGATAAATCATTTTTATATTATTTAAAGTTGCTGACATCATCACGAGTCACTTTGGACTAAACTGTAAATATTTGGACTAAATTGTAAATCAGGAAGGTTATTTGTGTATTTTCTATATTTTGGACTCAATGAGTAGTTAATTTTTGGACTAAACTGTACCTAGAACTCGGGATGGACTATTTAACTGCTTCTCACACTCAATGAGTGTCAGTCACACCACTCGAGCTTTGCAATATTCGCAAATACTACGGATTCTCTCTTCCCGAAAGATACATGTGTTTATACCAAAACTACATCCTATGCAAATCAGAAGATCCCAGCTCGGTTTGCTAATTTAAATCCCTTGGGCCTTGGGCTTCAACTAGGCATTGAGAATATGGAAGATGTAATTCAGGTGGTTTACAGTGTTTTGTAAAACCCCTTGGGCCGACAATATAGAAGATATAATTCAGGTGGTTACACTTTACAGTGTTTTGTAAAGTTAGTAATATGGATTGCGGTAATCAAACAAGAACTCTTTTGCCATACCATGATAACAAGGTGTGCCTTTTAAGAGATGCTATCAAAGACCATACTCAACGCACCCACGGAGGTAAAAACAAAAAAAAATTAACATTATGTATTTTTTTCTCAGGGATTTTTACAAACAATTGGACTTCACAAACTTATCATTCAGGAAAAGAACTAACACCAAGGAACCAAATCAGAACTAAAATCATATATATATATATATATATATATATATATGAAACCTAGGGAAAATGTTTTTAAGGAATGTATATATAGAGTAACAGGAGGAAAGAAAATGATTGTGAATCTCCATGCCAAAATTAAATAAAACTGTAAAAGATATTGACGTTGGGTAGGATTCGAACCTTGTACCTACCTGTTAAGGGTTTTGATATCAAAATAGCTTTCGGTCATCAGATGGATGCCACCACATCCTAATAAGATTGCACCTGTCATTGATACTATGGAAACTCCACCAAACAATGTTGCTTCTCAGTTCGTCAATGATACTGCAATGTCAGAAGAGAATGAAGTCCATATTTCCAAGTCTAGGGGTAAGGCAGTTGTTGTGCAAGATCATGACTCCACCTATAAAAAAAGTTGAACATGAGACCTTTTACAAGTAGATCTCCAACTCTGAAAATATACTAAGCTGGTCAAATTGATAAGAATACTATGAATCTTTCTGAATCTGGTCTTCCTATCATCCACAAATCGATTATTCTGGAGTCAAGTAACTCTGACCAAGCTAAAGTCAAGCATCAGGTTAATCCTGAGACTTCATACAAGCGTTTTAAGACAGCTGTCACACCTTCTCAGCCTATCACTTTATCTAGAAAGGAGGTTGTTTCTTTGGCAGTTGATCATGATGCTATTAGTAATCTCAAAAGGAAAATCAACCTGTGTGTTGATGCTAGAAAGCGCACTAGAGATGCTAATTGGCTCAGAAAACCGTTGCTATTTCCACTTCATTTGATCTTGTGATTAAAGAATTTCATGAACAAAATTATAACATCCTTTGTCCACCCATTACAAATGTTGACCACCTTCCTTCTATCACTGAGACCAACCATTTTACTTTGTCTCAACAAATCATCAATCCCTATGGTACTTTTCATCTTCCTACTACTAAATCAATGGTGGATCATAATGTCTGTAATAATTCTTATCATAAGGCTGCTTCTTTGGATCTCAATGCAACTCAGGAGAGCAAACAATCAATGATTCTTCTCGTTCTCAGCCTAATGGTAGTGTCATATTCCTACCACTCAGGTATCGACATTCTCCAACAACTCTATTCTTAATAATGCCATCCCTAATATTATTTTTTCTGTGCCTTCTTTCCCTGTCAATAATATCAATGTGTTATGTTAGAATGTCAAGGGTCTAGGAAAAAATCTGCTAATAAAGAGCTGTCTATCCCGCTGAAAAACATTAACCATGATATTGTGTTTATCTTTAAAACTAAAATGAAGATAGACTAAAAAACTTGGGTTTACCTTGTGCTTTCAATATCCATTGTGTTGGTAAAAGTGGAGGCCTGGTCTTAGCTTGGAAACATGAATTGGATCTGAATATTATCTCTACTGATTCTAGGGGCATCTATGTTACCACCAATGACATAATACATTCAAAAACTTGTCATATACACATCATATATGGTGAACCAAATCAGACCCTTGGGGACGCTTTTTTGGTTAGTCGGAGTAACCTTCCCCTTATCCCTAGTGAAGAGACAGCTTTCTTTGTAGGAGATTTCAATTCTTTGCTAGGTCATGATGAAAAAATGGGCGGCTTAGAGCTTGATGATAATGATTTCCTAACTCTTAAAACTTTGTGTGAAACATTTGATTTATTACATGATCCTGGATTTTCTGGTCATAGATTTACTTGGTCTAACATGCAGAGTGGTACTGATTTGATCTTAGAAAGACTTGATAGATGCCTAATAAATCAAGATGCTGGATTTTTATTCCTTAAGCTTTGTGTTAATAATCTCCCTAGAGATTTCTCAGACCGCTGCCCCATGCATGTAAGCTTCAATTTTGAAGGAGATTGTATGCCTAGACCTTTTCACTTCATAGCCATGTGGCCGGAGACAGTCAAATGAAACCCAATTTATGAAACTGACCCTACCTTTAGAGATATTATAGCAAATTCCTGGTCCATTCATGTGCCTTCAAACTTAAGGCTAAACTTCTTAACACTAAAAAAGGTCTTAGGGATTGGAATATGAACTCTTTTGGAAATACCCAAATTAATGTTTCCACTATTAGAGAGGAACTCAAAGAAGTTCAAATCTCCACCCCTTCTGATACTATGCATGTTTCTAGGGTTAAAGTTAGATTAACTTACCTGTATTCTCTGGAAGAGCTCCACTGGAAGGAAAAATCCAGAGAGGTCTGGCTTTTGGAGGGAGATAGAAATATTCCTTATTTTCATAGAGTCACTTTATTTAAAAGGAAAATAAATTCCATCAGCTGGATCAAAAATAACTCAGGAGACATCTTTACTAAAAGAGATATTATTGGTGTCTCGTTTGTTGACTACTTTAAAAATCTTTACCTCCCACTCTCAATCTTTCAAGATGAGGTGCTGGTAAATCTCCCTACTAATTTTTCCTCAGATGATAATAACTGTCTAAATATACCTTTATCTCCTGAAGAAATTAAAAAAATTGCTTTTCAAATGGGAGGGGAAAAGTCTCCTGGCCCTGATGGATTTACTGGCTTATTTTTTCAAAAACACTAGGATATTGTTGGAGATTCTGTTATAGACATGGTGCAAACCTGTTTTAGAACTGGTCATGTTCATAAATTCCTTAACCATACTAATATATCCCTCGTTATTTAAGACCCATTCTGTTGAATTTGTCTCCCAGTATAGACCTAATGGATTATGAAATTTTACTTATAAAATTATCTCTAAAAATCTAGCTAATAAACTTGAACCCTTAATGGATGGTCTAATATCCCAAATCAAAGTGCCTTTGTTCCTAAGAGGAGTATAGTTGATAACATCCTTATTGCTAATGAAGTGGTTTTTACAGTGAATCATTATCATGGTAAGTGTCACACCTTCAAATGCTCCAAGAAATTTTTCGCGAAGGTATAACCCGACAATACAGTGGTTCAGTGATCTCTTATCACCCACTAATATTTCAGCCTTATAAGTTTGCACCAATGCAAACATCCAACTTCACTGAGTTATGTAACATAATACTTAACTTAGATTTTCTCTACCAAACAATGTAGCCCATACTACAAAAAGGTTCCTGCCATATTTATTCTTTACATAATTTAGGGAGTAACTTCGAATCAAAAAGATACTAAGACCAAACGCATAAGCCAACAAACTCTCTTTTATTATCTTAAGGGGAAGATACAAAACTCGTCCAACCAATGGACTTACAATCTTATTCTCTAAGCCTCACAGAATTCACTCTCTACTGCAAAGTGGTTCATCAACACTTGAACTATTGAACAACATCCATCTACAAGGGTTCTCTGGCTATTTATGATGCCAAGAACCAGGGCCAATCCGTATGCAACTCTCTTGCACGCCCCATGAATAGACATCTGTCCATGGGCAGTTCCCTAACCGCCACAGTTCACTTTTTAACTGCTAACCTTAGTGCTGGCGTGTAGAATGGCGCCACACTTGTTCCAGATGGTTAGGCTATGCTAAACTCGGTTATAAAGTGTCTCTAACTTGCTCTTTCACTTTGGCATGCTGTGATGCACACACACGCGCAACTGACAGCTTAAACTCAAATATGAAAATCATTGCGTTTCACTGAACTTTGGCCCATGCAAATGTTCGACAATGATTTTGCTTTACTCACTCCTGGCCTATGCCAAGTATCCGGCAATGGTTGCGCTTCATCCAACTTTCACTTCTGCCAAGTATTTAGCAATGGTTGCGCTACATTTAATCCGCTACGCACTTAGCTCATTTGGATGTTTACATCCAAATATCATGCCAACTGAGTCTTGACTTACTTAGTTCAACTTCATGCTTCATATGCATCACTTGCATCCTTATTGGAGAGCAATAATCACCAATGGCGCATTTGGCAACGCTATTGTTGCACATACATCGTCCAAGTCTTGGCCAATGCTTGGAACGATGCCAAAGTCATCTCATAACTTTGCATTTCATCCTTTACTCTTTCCTTGAGTTGGGACAACTCTGAATAAGGATATGAAATAATATCACGTCGTATTTTATTTGCTAAGTAGCCTTTCTTGTCTCAGCCATGTTGGCGCTATATCGTTGGCATATGCAGCTCCATCTTCCAGGCTACATTCTCAGTAATGCGCAATTGTTGCGCTTAACTGTTGGGCCATGTCATAGTAAGGAAGGTCTAGCATCCATTAAGTTGGATATGTCTAAAGCCTATGCTAAACTTGAATGGAAGTTCTTGGAAAAAATTCTTAGGAAAATAGGTCTCTGTGAGCATTGGATTTCTTTAATCATTCAATGTTTGGGTATTGTTTCCTATTATGTGCTTCTCAATGGTGTCCCAACTGGTCTAATTCAACCTGAAAGGGGGCTGATACAAGGTGACCACTTATCCCCTTGTCATTATATTCTTTGCTCTTAATCTTTATCTTCCTTTATAGATAAACTCACTAGAATAAATTTGGTTAAAGTTTGTAGAAATGCTCCTTCCATAACCCACTTATTGTTTGTTGATGATTGTTTACTGTTTTTTAATGACACTATCCATGATTTTCGTACCATTAAAGACTACTTGCATAAGTATTGTTATGCTTCTGGACTAGAAATTAACTTTGATAAATCTGGTATTCTTTTTAGTAAGGAGTTACCTCCTTCTCTTACACACCAATTATTTAATATTATGAATACTGTATAAGTTCTCATTAGTTTTCAGAAATCAAAAATTCAAACTCATATGAGTATCCTTCAATCGTTGATGCTAGGATCACCTCCTGGTATCATAACTTCTATCCCAAGCTGCAAAAACCTCCATGGTAAAACATGTTAATTAGTCATACCATCCTCATTTATCAAATGGCTTCTTTTCTTATACCCAAAACTTTATGTAGAAAAATAGAATCTCATCTATGTAAATTTTGGTGGGGTGAAACTTTAGACCCAAAAGATAAGAAAATTCACTTATTTGGGTGGGACACCTTTGCTCCCATAAAAGTGAAGGAGAGGCTTGGGTTTTAGGAAAGCTAAGTTAAATAATCTGGCTATGATTGTTAGAAATGCTTGGAAGCTGATTGGGTATCGTGATTCTCTTATAGGCACTACCCTTAAGGATAGATACTTCCCAAACTCTGACTTCTTGAATGCTAAGTGTCCCTCTACCTTCTATTGGACCTGGAGATGTCTTTTTACTATTAAAGAACTTATAAAACCTTTCATATCATGGATTATTGGAAATGGCCAGTTTCTTGACCCTTGGTGTGATAACTGGATCCTTTTTTAGGCTATGCCAGGCCTAACCCTCTTATCCCCCCGCCCCTAATTTAAAAGTCTCTTACTTCATTAATCCTGTTACTAGATCCTGACATATTTCTAGATTAAATACCCATTTTGACAATGCTTTTGTCTAGAATATTGTTATTATTCCCCTAAGACATCTTTGGAATCTTGATAGGAGGGCTTGGGAGCTTTCAAAGAATGAAAAATTTAGTTCTAAATCTTCCTACTTGGGTCTCAAGGTCTTAGACCTTCCCAAAGCAACACTCTTTAGAAGTGTATTTGGAAACTTAAAGTACCCCATCGCATTCAAATTTTTGTCTGAAAAGTTGCCAACGATGCTATGCCTACCAGAACTGTCCTTCAAACTAGAAAGCAAATTGACAATCTGCGCTAAATGCCTTGCTTGTATATTATGCATTCTTTGGTCATGTGTCCTTTTGTTTGTTCTGTTTGGTTTGCTAGTTCTCTTGGCCTTCCTATCTTGAACATTGTTCTTTTACTGTTTGGATTTTGCATTGGTTGGTTAACACTATTACGGCTCTCCCTGAGGACTCTAGGAAAACCTTTGTTGTGTCTATTTGGAATAGCATGAATAATTTGATGTTTTTCTAAGAAAAAAGAGACACCTAGTGTTATTTTATCTAGAGCCATAACACCTTGCTTGAATCTTGAACAACCATAATGCTAACGAGCCTTAGCACCTAGTCTAAAGGGGATAAAATGCTAACGAGCCGAGGGATTCCAGTTCATATAAAATGAACCAGTTTTGGCCACTGGGTCGCTGGGTTGGTAATGTAATACCTTGCTTGTTTCATCATAATAGTTGACTTTGTGTAACTCATGTGAATTGTTAATTATGCGCTGGATTGAATTCTCGTGTTGTTTACTATATTATTTATATTGTGCGAATATTTAAGTTTACATATTTCTTAAATTTCGGGACGAATTTTTTTTAAGGGTGGTAGAATATAATACCCTGTATTTTTTAGCTACTGTTTCGGGTCGGGTTATACCCGGATTAGTTAACCTTGTGGCTTAGGTTGTTGTTCCTTAGCCTTAGCCTAAGTGGGTTGATTAAAACTAAGAAAGCTAGGTGGAAATAGAGTCACTTTATTAGTTTTAATAATTAAATAAAAATGAGAGAAAAATGAAAATACAAATATATAAATAGAGAAAAAATTATTAAGGATTTTTATACCTAAAAGTTTAGAAATAGAATTTTAGAAGTTAAAAACCAAAAGGCTAGTAGGAGAAAGAAAAAGAGATGGAGATATAAGTTTTTGTTTAGAGAAGAAAGCTAAGGAGAGGAAGGAGATAAATTTGAGTTAGGTTTCTTGAGGAGATTCAATTAAGAAAATCAGTAGAGGCTTAATGGAGTTGAGGTAGAATGTTTAATCCCTTTCTCTTTGTGTTTCTTTATTATACTTTGATTTTTATTTTTTTTTAATCTTATATCATTAGGGTTCTGAAATTTATCAGTATAATTAGATGCATTTGATTGATGATCAGCCTTTGATTATTGATAGAAAACATGATTAGGTATCTCTTGTTAAAATTTGAGAATTTTCCAATGTAAAGTCACTGTTGAATGTTTGTTTGAATTTGAGTAATATTTTCAGAAGTTCTGGATGTTGATACATAAAAAATGAAACCCCTTGATGGGCCAGGGGTACCCCTAAAACGAGAGACAAGCCTAATATGAGATACGGGGACTTGAGGATTAGGCCCAAGCTCGATGAGGAAATACCCATGAGGAAAGAAGGACAGAGAAGGAATTAATGAAGAAGAAGGAGGTTATCCTAAGGAATGGCATTATGAGTAATTAAGAAAGGTTAGGACATGTGTCATGATGTAATAAAAAGAGGGGCTTTTGGGAAAGCATATATAAGAAAGGACAAAGTACAATAGAAAGCTAAATCTCTCTCTTACTATTCTTGGTATAGTGAGGTCATTTTGGTGTGGCTAGGACGTGTAGAACCTAAAATCGAATTCACCCTTCAACATTTGGCGACCACAACCGGAGGCTCATGCCTAGCTCACCATGACACACCCAGAAGGCGCCAGCTCAGGCGCGATGGGAAACCAAGCGGCCACCAGCTTATCAACCTTGACGAGGTAACAATGGAGGACGATGACAGCAAAGAGGAAACACCGATCCTAGGCGTTATCAATCAATCGGCGAGCCATGGATCCCAAAACCGAGAGGCAGTATCAACACAAGGAAATAACACACGGTTAGTTCAACTATCGAAATTTATGTCATCAACCTTGTAAATCATGCAAGAAGAATTGAACGAGCGCTTGCGCAGGAGACAAGAGCTTGAGGACTGGATATCACAAGTGGTGATGGCAGGACAAGACACCCCCGGAAAGGCAGCAAAAAGCGAAGAACATAAAGGCGGCAAGACAGCAGCGATGTCACAAGAAGAAATGGCAAGGTACTTAGAACAGAACTATCATGTGGTAAAACAAGACAATCACTGCCGCATAAGTATCCCATACCCCGCGCATATCCAAGAATATCAATACCCCGAGGACTACACCTTTCCAAAGTTCAAAGCATATGATGGACAAGGAAACGCGCGAGAGCATCTCAGCCGGTTCTTATCAACAATGAATGATAAAGCCGCCGATGAAAAATTATGCCTAAAAGAATTCCCCAAATCGCTTACAGGCACGACATTCACTTGGTACGATAACTTAAAATAGGAGAGCGTGGACTCCTGGCAAACTATGTCCACACTCTTTCTCGGGAAATTTTACTCGGCCAAAAGGAAAATCACGACGATAGATCTAAGCAAGAGCGGACAGCGAATGGGGGAGGAGATATGAAAGTACATCTTACGGTTTCGACGTCTAGCACTGCCACGAAGATATCAATGAAGAGGCGCTCGTCGAAGTTTGTGTACGCGGAATGGTCCCAGCTTTCAAGGGGGGGGGGGGGGGGTTAATTAATTTAAGGTTCCAGACTTTCGTCGAGCTAGAAGAAGTGGCTGAGAGAATCTCTGACTACATAGAGGAGACACATATAGACTCTGTTTGGCGCAACACGGTTAGCAGTGTGTCAGAAATCCAGCGTAACGTAAGACCTAACACCAATACAGAAAAGAGAGACCAATCCCAAACTGATGGCAGAAACCAAGGAAGGAACGGAGGAAGTAGGCGCGACTCAAAACCACCACCCTCTCTTCCCTGTAGCAAGGATCGCGCGATTAAACTACTAAATCAATGGGTCGCCGGAAGGGAAATCCAGCTACCCCCGACTACAGTAGATATCAACAAAATGGATAAAAACTTGGCCAAGTAATGCCACTACCACCGAAGTATGGGACACCCAACAGAAGAATGATTCGCCATTCGAAGCATATTTGAACGCAAGCGTGCATTTGGGGAACTCGAGGCGGAAAATCAGACGATCGAACATGACCCATTTCCTCACCATTGATCCAAAAGAGAGATAAAGGGGGAATGCGGATAATGAGACCGCAAGTTGTAAATAATTTCTTTTCTTTTTGGTAAGAACAACTTCTCCTTTCGAAACTTGTGGGAAGATATCTGAAAAGGTCTCACGATATCCAAAGGCGCCTGTTGACTGACAAATTTACAAAAGGTCTCAGGAAAGCCAAAGGCTCCTGATTGACTGACAAATCTACAAAAGGTCTCGGGAAAGCCAAGGGCGCCTGATCGACTGACAAATATACAAAAGGTCTCAAGAAAGCCAAGGGCGCCTGATCGACTGACAAATCTACAAAAGGTCTCAGGAAAGCCAAGGGCGCCTGATCGACTGACAAATCTATAAAAGGTCTCAAGAAAGCCAAGGGCGCCTGATTGACTGACAAATCTACAAAAGGTCTCAGGAAAGCCAAGGGCGCCTGATCGATTGACAAATCTACAAAAGGTCTCAGGAAAGCCAAAGGCGCCTGATCGACTGACAAATCTACAAAAGGTCTCAGGAAATCCAAAGGCGCTTGATCGACTGAAAAGTCTTCAAAAAGTCTCAGGAAAACCAATGGCGCCTGATCGACCGACAAATCCACAAAAGGTCTTAAGAAAGCCAAAGGCGCCTGACCGATTGACAAATCCCAGGGACACCAAAGGCGCCTGATTGACTGACAAACCTAGAGGACTCAGGAAAGCCAAAGGCGCCTGCACTACGGAGTAGGCGCGTTTAATCAACACATGCCTTGCCCAACACCCTTACAAAATAAAAAGAGGGGGTAATAGGTACGTTTACTAACGCCCACTTTTCCCACTGCTTCCCTTTGACGAAGGTGGGGAAGGGAGTAGTCGCCCAGTAAATGGCATACTTAAAGAGGACGAGAACACTCGTCCGGCCTCACGCACCTCCCAACAATAAAACAAGAGAATTATAAAAAAAAAAAAAAAAAACAAGGATAACAAAATACCCGTAACATAAACAATTAATCAAACACCACAAAGTATCCCACAATCCAAAACAAACAAACAACAACAAAACTGGCACCTAAAAGGAAAGTTCAACAAAAGAAAATGAAAATAAAGCCAACACGGGAACGAAGCGCTTCAAGCAAATTAGAGCCTATCCAACTCTTGCCGTTTCTTCTCAAGCTCAGCACGAAATGACGCTTCGGCGTAGAAATTTATCCCTCAAAAGTTTTCTCATTCTCTCCCATGTACGTACTGGTGGTTTATTATATTTCTGGCGATTTTCACTAAGCTTTTCCCACCAAGCAGCAACACCTCCCTTAAGCTTGTAAGCTACCAGTTTAACCTTTGTTTGGTCAGGAACCTCCATAAACTCAAAAAAAGCTTCGACTTCATAAAACCAATCCAGTAATTCTTCAATCTTGAATCTTCCATTAAAGTTTGGAATATCAGCTTTGAGTTTGTATTCAGGTAAATAGCCATAAGGACTTCGGTTAGACTTGATACGCCTTTCTTCTGTCCAAGTTCTCTCTTGTCAATCTTCATAATCATCCTCATCACTGCTAAATTTAAGACTCGCAAATTTTTTATTTGGGGTGTTGAGGAATCCTTCATAATGTTTATTCTTGTTAAACTGTTTAAAAATCTCTTCTGGAGTATAAGAATCATGTACAAAGTTATGTTTCTTTCTATCCTTAGAGATATACTTGGATCTTGATGTCTTTCCAACTTTCCCTCTCCTTATGATTTATTTTCACCTTCAAATTTATCTTGACTTTCAGATTTTTCTTCACTATCATAATTTTCTTTTTGAAACCTCATCTTCTTCATATTCTTTTGTATGTCTTGTAGGATGATGGTCATATTTGTGAAGTTCTTGTCAAGTTGATCAAACTTCTCTGTAGCTTTTGTAAACTCAGCTCTAGTAATGTGATCTCCCATAGAAACTAAACCAAAGAACTTTTTTTTTTAATTATTATTTAGGGTTTGAATTTGCGGAAGCGGTTTTAAGGATCTGTTTTGAGATAAGAATCTCAAAACGCTGGCTGTGGTACTAACTAAAGGAGAACAAGCAAGATGAATGCAATGAAGAGATTGCAGGAGATAAGAAAGGTAGTATAGGATGAGAAATCATAAGAACTTAATAAGAACAGGAAGAGAAAGACGTAAAGAATATTAATAATCTTTAGATTGATAATAACAATGTGTCCTCTAAACAAAGTATAAGCCTGTTCAAATAGGCATGAAGTAGAGTTCTCAAAGAAGAAGAAAACATAATAGTAGTCTAAAACAGGTTACAGATAAACTTGAGAGTCAAGTCATCTAGAGTTCTAGAAGGAACGAAAGAAGAAATGTAGAGATGTTTTACATCAGTTTATCTTTTTAATAGGAATAGCACAATCAGTACGTGGATCAATCTAGATAGTTTAAGTCCGTATTATTTGAGGTAAAAAACAAGACTTGTTTTTGTTGAGTTCGTATCTTGAAGAAGATAGATTGCAAGTTTCATACTTGATAGGATTCGGATACGACTAGATTGATCATGGATATTGATTTTTGAGATCGTCCAAGAACTCTTCTACACAATCAGGTACACAGACCTTTGGTCTATACTCTATATACAATATTCTGTAAGGGTCTTTGCTTTGAGCTAGCTACTTTTGATTGTATTAGGTTTTGTCCATACAGGTTGCTGAGCGAAAAAGTTGGTAGTGTACTTGGTACATTCTCCTTCAACTTGGCTATTGTAATCTAATTTATGCCAATAATCATTTCTTATACTTCAAGAACTGGTTGTACAAAAGATTAGTTTCGACATTTTTATTTTCAATTGCGCATCTTTAGTTTCACTTTCTTAAATCTTCTAATGCAATTGTTTTTTGGTCGAAAGGTCCATATTATTGTGTACGACCCAATTATCTAGATGAAAATACACAATAGGAATCTTGGATCTTCAATGATTGAGGTAATTTTGAACATGATATGTTCGAAACACGATCAAAAATGAAAATAAAACTAATGTCATTTTTCACATTAAAAAGTATGGAAAAGAAAAAGATATATTAGCCAATGCGATAAAATAATAGATCACTGGAGAATCATAAATTTATCATCAACAATTGATTTGATTAGTTTATGAAATTAGGTATATTTTTGTTCTTCATTTGTTATGTCAGGAATTTTCAAATACGCCAATCCACCGACATTCATTCCACTCATCCATCCAATTAATCAGAATTGTCAAATTTGTCGGTTGATGGACTACACACAGTTGAAAATCTCAAAATTGTCATTTACACACACTGGACGGAATCGGTGATAGCAAATCTGTGGCCGCCCATCCGTTGATTATTTATAAAAAAAAACCTATTATTGGGGATGCAATTTTTTTTCTTAAAGGTTGTAGAGGGTTTTAAATAAGGTTGTGAAATCGTAAACCGCGGAGCGAATCGTCTTTCAACTATGAGAATCGAATCGTATGTTAAATCATGAATCTTCGATTCATGGTTGATTATCGAATAGTTGTACATGTATGCTAGTATCATTGAATTACGTAAAAGTTTTTAAATTTGTCATTTAATATATAAGTAGTATATATTATTGATTATTATCACCAAAAATCGATTTGGTGCAATGGTAGAGGGTGGATTTTCATAAGCCCCCAGATTCGAATCTCTCTACATTGTTAGAGTTTTTTCATATCATTAACTTGTCTAACTTGGTCAAAATAGTCAAAATCGTACATCAACGAAGGAATAATACGATACGATTTATAAAAGCGACGATTTTAGTGAAAGATTCAAGTCGATTTGATAACATTTGAATCGAATCGTACAATTCACATACCATGGATTTAAATGTCCAGAATATAGATAGGGAGACCTGATACGTAACAAATATCAAAATTACCCTTTGATCATCATATTCCTCTTTCTCTGTTCTTCTTCTTCATCACCGTCTTTTCGCCTTCCTCTATGTTTTTTCTTCCTTCAAATGGCAATTGATCGAAAAATCAAAAAAAAAAAAAATTGCTTTTGGATAGTTTAAATAGGTTAGATTTGATCACCTTTTGACAAAAAAGTTAATTTAATTTATGAAGAACCTAAGACTAGGAATTTAAGAACTCACAACCATAAATCACCCAATACGGCTGGGGAAATTATTAACTCTCAACCGTAAGGGAACTTTTTTTCATCTACGGTTGGAAAATTGTAATCTCACAACCGTAAACTTTTTTTTTTTTTTTTTGCATTATGGTTGGGAGTTATGAACTCCTAGTCGTATAACTGCTTTTGTTTTTCTTTTACGGATGAAAAGACGAAAGTTTTACTTACGGTTAGAAAATGATAAACCTCCGGTCTTAAATGGTTCTGAAATTTCTATCACAACTGGGAAATACAAAACTCTTAGTAGATGTTTTTACTGCTAGGTCGGATTAATGATCCTAGTTGTCCAGGATAGTTTAGTCATTAACAAAAGTAGTATGATAAGGGGTTATTGAGTATACTACTAAATGACCCTATCTTGCCCTAAGGGAAAAATCCTGCAGCCCAAATAATAGGTTCCTGTATAAGGAATTGTCCATCAATTTAGTCTTATGGGCCTGGACTGGTAGCTCGATTGGTCTTTTTTTCTTCTGCTACCTTGAGCTTATTTGGAACCATGTTTTGGGGACTACTCAAAAATGGTGGGGGACTACTTTGTGATAGAAATATCAACCATATACTTATAAGGGGTGTCCTAAGGTGCGGAAATGACTAACCTACCCTTCACCTATATATATATAATCACCTCCTCCCATCACCACCACCTATTTATATATAGCCACCTCCTCCCATCACCACCGCCGCTTACCACCACCAACCACCACCGACCACCTCAAATCACCACCACCGCCACCTCTATATATAGCTTAATTTAAATCATTAACAAAACAAAATCAAAAACAAAATTATAACAAACCCATTACTTTTCATTCGTTTTCCGTTGAAAAAATGAGAAGTAATCATCAAAATGAGTTGAAAATGGAAGTTACAGAGAGAAGTTCGGTTAGGAATTATGTGAAAAATTTTGTCGAACTAGCCGAACTCAACTTTAATGGATGTTTTTGTTTTCAGAGAACAATTCGGTAACGTCTAGAAAAAAAATGTCCAAGCGGTTATGTCGCCAAAAGTTCAGTTACGCCACAAAAAGTTCGGTTACATTGCAATTTTTTTCTCCTTACCGAACTTTAATGGAGGTTTTTGTTTTCAGAGAACAATTCGGTTACGTCGAGAAAAAAAATATCCAAGCCGAACTTGTAGTTCGATTACGTCGCAAAAAGTTCGGTTACGCCACAAAAAGTTCGGTTACATTGCAAATTTTTTCTCCTAACCGAACTTTTCTTTGAAAAACCAGCATATTGAGTTCGGTTACGTCGCAAATTGTTTTCCTAGACGAACTCCTAGTTCGGTTACGTCGCAATTTTTCTTCTCCTAACCGAACTTTTCTCTGAAAGAAAAAACTCCATTAAAGCTGAGTTCGGATACCTATGTTTTCAGAAATATTAACCGAACTACACTTGCAGGTGAGTTCGGCTACCTGTTCTTCAGATGTCGTAACCGAACTTTTTTAACCAAACCGAAATCGATTTGTAAATTGTTCATTTTAGGAATGTTTTGGCCAATTCAAGCACCATTAACTAAATTTGAAGTATCTGTGAGTACCCAAAACATCATACTCTTGTTGTGGCTCTTAATGAAAAAGATCTTAACTTTTTTTCTTTCAAAACCCTTATCTTCATTATCATCTTCATCTTCTTCTTCTCCCTCTCAATAATTCTTCTTTTGAAAAAAACTCAACTTATTAATTTAATCTCACTAATCATTACACTAATTTAATTACTAAGGGCAAGTTTGGTATTAAAAAAAAACTTAGATAAGGGGTAACTCATTATTACTTTTAATATCCACCCCAAAAGTTAGAGAGTAGTCCCCCACCATTTTTGAGTAGTCCCCAAAATATGGTTCCTTATTTGATTTCCATGGTAAAGGAAGGAACTCAGTCTTGTTGAAACCCGGAACTAGCGAACTGCTAATTCTGTTGCAGTGTTAATTAGGTAACTGTCACAATTTTCAGGAAATAGAAGCTGTAATCAGTTGACTTTCCTAAGGTTGGTTTCATCTTGTCTTCTAATTCGTGGACATTTCTAACTACTGCTTAATAATGTCATGCTTGAACGGTGATCAAGAAATTAATTTTAATTACTTGTACGTACGTATTAGAGTTACCGAGTTTGCAGTGACTTGGCAACCTCAACACTGCAAGTTAACTGGTGAACTCAAATATGCACGACTCCCTTTTGTAATTACCACCAACTTCTATATGGCAAATTGTCAAGTTCTCGACAAGTCTTGGTTTCTCATTCATTATTTAAATATTTATACATTCATATGTCTTGGTCATCAAGACACAATACATGAACTGCACGTATTCTAACTTCCCTAAAATACACATAACTCAAATATAGTCTTTCCTAATACCCTCCCTCAAGATGGAGCATGCAGATCACAAATGCCCATCTTGGACAAAAGAAACTTAAACTGAGCTTTCCCTAAGGCTTTTGTGAAGATATCAGCCAATTGTACCGTTGTAGGAGTGTATGAGGGTGATATAATCTTCCTTATGATGGCATCTCTAACCAGATGACAATCCACTTCAATATGTTTTTTGTTCATGAAAATTGGATGAGCAATATATAATCTTTGATTGACTATCACAAAAGAGATTCATCCCATGAGTGTGATGAACTCCTAAATCACCAAGTAACTGTTTCAACCACTTCAATTCACATGTCACTGCTGCCATAGATATGTATTTAGCTTCTACTGAGGAACGCGAAACTGTGTGCTGCTTTTTAGTCTTCCAAGAAATAGGAGAAAAACCAAGAAGAACAAACCATCTTGTTAATGAAGTCTAGTCAATGGACAGCTCGCCCAATCTGAATCACACCATCCTTTTAAACTAAGACCACTATCAGAGCGCAATAAAATTCCTTTTCCTGGACTCTTCTTCAAGTATCTAACCACACGAAGTGCTGCTTCCCAATGCTCCATTCTTGGTTGTTGCATAAACTGTGATAAAATGTGCACTGAGTAAGCCAGATATGGTCTTGTAACTGACAGATAAATCAAATGACCGACCAATCTTCTATACTTTTCCACATCCTCAAGTATGTTGCCTTTTTCCAACGCCAGTTGATGATTCGTCTCCATTGGAAATTCTGCAGATTTTGCACCCAATAATCTTGTCTCCATTATAATATCCAATGCATATTTCCTATGGCATATGTAGAAACCTTGTTTGCTACGAGCCACCTCCAATCCTAAGAAATATTCCACTTTCCCAGATCCTTCATCTTGAAACATTGTCCCAAGTAAGTTTTAAAATTATGAAGTCCAACAAGATCATTGCCTGCCACAATCAGATCACCAACATAAACTAAGACATTAAGTTGCATTTTTCCCTTCGTCGTAGTAAAAAGAGAGTAATCTGAATATGATTGTTTAAAACCATAATTCTTCAAGGCTGTTGATAACTTTGCAAACCAACACCTAGGCGCCTGTTTTAGACCATATAATGATTTTTTCATCTACAAACCATATTGGAATTTCCTTTGGCAAATCCTGGAGGGATCTTCACATACACTTCTTCGAAATCTCCATGAAGAAATGCATTATGCACATAACACAAACATCCAAACACTTTCAACTGATCATATGGAGGTAACTTTCCAAACATAATTTCATATGGAGTCTTGTTATTAAGTATAGGTGTTGGTGTTCGATTAATCAAGTATGCTGCAGCCAATGCACCCCCACCCCCACCCCCCCAGAATTGTATTAGTAAATTAGCTTGAAATATCAAAGCCCTTGAAACATTCATTATATGCTGATGTTTTCTCTCAACTCTCCCATTTTGTTGGGGTGTACCAACACAAGACGTCTCAAATATTATTCCATTAGTCTTAAAATAGCCACGCAAAGCATTAAATTTTGTTCCATTGTCACTTCTAACATTTTTGATTTCCTTGTTAAACTGACATTTAATAAGAGCAATAAAGTTAAGAAATACCAATTCAACTTCAGTTTTATTCTTGATCAAATAAATCCACACACCTCTTGAAAAATCATCAACTATTGTTAAAAAATAATGAGCTCCACAAGACGAAGGTGTCTTGTAAGGCCCCCATAAATCCAAATGAACTAACTCAAATATGCAGCTAGCTTTACTCTGACTATTAGGAAAACTACTTCGACGATGTTTTGCTCGTGGACAAATATCACAAGCATGATTATTCTTCCTAAATAACCTACTCACAGCTGGTATCTTTTGTAATACTTTCTCTGTCGGATGTCCCATTCTTTGATGCCATAGCTCGTACGAATCTCCACGAACTGCAAGCACTTTAACTGAAGGTACACCACGAAATAAATATAGTTCACCTTGTCTCTCACCCACTCCAATCACCTTCCTCGTCAATCGGTCATGTATAAGACATAAATTTTTAGTACATTGCACAACACAAGCTAACTCATCGATCATCTGTGTGACCGAGATCAAGTTACATGTTATCTGAGGTACATAAAGAACATTGTTAAGTGTCAAACCACCAGGAAGAATCACAGTTCATATTTTATCAGAGTTCGCATACTTTCCATCTGGCAAGCCTACTGAGCATGCCGTAATTTCTTTTACTTCTACCATGTCATCAATGTTATATGTGACATGATTCGTAGCCCCTGTATCCAAAATCCAGGAAGTACAATTCTGTTTACCTTGCAATTGAAGTTTTGATTTGTTTGAACTCAAATAGTCAAGCACTTGTTCAAGCTAGCTAAGTTGCTATTACGCCAACTAAGCCAGCTCCATCTGCAGATATCGTACCACCCGTATTATTTGAGCTTTCTTTGGTATATTCGGATTATTTGCCCGCACTAGGATTAGTGCTGCCATATCCTCTGCCACCTATGTCAGACGCATAATTACCTCGGCCTCTACCACCAGCTCTGCCGCCTCTGCCAAATCCTCTACCACCACGAGATCTGTCAGCCCACCATTCAGGGTAGCCAATTATTTGAAAACACCCATCTTCAAAATGTCCAACTCTGTTACAGTATTTACAAAACTTCGCAGCATCATAAGTGTTTGTGGTTGCTGTCTGATCAGGTTGAACTTTAAACGCCATCACGTTCTCCTGCACTTCTTTAGATAGAAGAACATCTCCCATTCTTAATCTTTCAGAGTTCACTACAGTTTGGTACGAAGCATCGATAGTTGGTGAAGGATCTCGTGCTAACAATTGTTCACGCAGTGAGCCATACATACCGTCCAGGCCAATCAAAAAAATAGTGGAGATAATCTTCTTCTCGTAAACTAGTCACCTGAGTCACAATATTACAAGTACAAAGACCACACTTGCATTGTGGTATTTTCATATATGTCACCAGCTTATCCCAGATTTTGTTTAATCTCCCATAATAGACAGCAACACTTTCAGACTTCCCTTGTTTACACTCACTCAAAGAAGATTTCAGTTGACATATTCTTGTGCCACTGACAACACAAAATCTCTTCTTTAAGTGTGTCCATAGAAGACTCGCATCGTCATAATCTCCCAGCGTGGATCTGATTGAAGAATCCATCGTTTTATTAATCCAGGAAACCACCATTGAATGGACAACAATCCATTCCTCCAACTGGTCAGGGTCTTCAGGTTCTTTAATGGTATCGTCAACAAAACCGAACTCCCGCTTAGCTATCAAAGATTTTCTAATGGCTCTAGCCCATTCATCATAATTGGTTCCTTTTAAAGCAATCAGAGTAATTAGAATACCAGGACCATCACTTGATCCAAGATGGTAAACTGAATTCTTCTTCGGAAGTTCACATGCTATATCTTTCCCTTTTGTTCCTTTGGATGATTCTGTTTCATCTTCCCCCATCGTAGAGAACTTGAAAAAAAAAATAGGGTTAGGTTTTAAACCAGGCTCTCGAGACCATGTCAAGTTCTCGACAAGTCTTGGTTTCTCATTCATTATTTAGATATTTATACATTCATATGTCTTGGTCATCAAGACACAATACGTGAACTGCACGTATTTTAACTTCCCTAAAAATACACAACTCAAATATAGTCTATTTCCTAATACAAATACAGCGCATATCACCCCATAACAATTATCATCTTTTGGGAACATTTCTTGTACCGCTTCATCGAAATAAATTCCCCAAAACCTACACTTTTGGCTTTTAAAATACCTCGGCACAGCAGCATGAAAGTGTGTAGTCTTCTTCGTGACCACTTTCTTCTCTATCTCTGCTGATCTCACTGTTCTTATCCATCTTAAAGTGACAAAAATGATACTTTTGTCTTTCTTGTAGGACAGATTGCATTTACAGTGAGCTATAAGACACGCTCAGGACATCGAGTACAAACATCTGGTCCCTCTAAATTGTGCAGGTTGTATGGAGCCCAATCATTATATGCGGGTTGTCTCGCTGCATTAATGTCCAATGTCTGAATTCGGTTTGTATTAACGGTCCAGAAGTGTCTAGACGCAGCAAACAACTTCGACGATGAAAAGCCATTTCCCCAGGCCATTTCTACTTTTAGATTCTAGTTGAAGCCAGTGGACTAGTTGAGTATTGTGATCATTAATGAGACACTTGCCATTATTAATGAGATTCTTTTCCATTTCTGACACTCTTTTGTATCCCTTACCTGTAAATTCTTTTTGTTATCAATGTACGGTCTTTGTCTTGCCTTCGACACAAAATGAAAAGAAAAAGAATATTGAACAAAAAAAATTAAAAAAAAAAACCAATCATTTTCCTGTTTTGGGGACAATGAAAACTAGTAAGAGACAGTATGAACTATATATGAAACCCCTAGCGGTAAGACGATTAGACTGCGTGTGAGACCAATGTATGAAGGTTGCTGTTTAAAATTACAAGAAAAAAGGTAAGTACGTGATAATCATATTTGGGATCCGAAGTCGGTCGATTATGAAGCAATTCAGCTGCTGGTTGTAACTTGACTAATTAGCAGTCAGCTTAATGAAGATCTTTTGAAGTGTTTCGCATAAAGACCTGTAGTTTATCTAGGGTTCGAACCATGAGCCTGCAGTTCTTCATGTTAGGGTTGTTTTCCAACTAAAGTTCATATTCATGTGGGATACTTTTCTTGGATTTAAGCGAGTATGACCCCCCAACTAGAGATTTTTTTTTGGAAACGGCAAGATCTTTTGATAAGAGCCGTTAATTCTGATACAGTGTTACGTAGTTGTCACACATTTTGGCAAATAGAATATTGGTCGATTATCTCTTTATTAATATCAGAACAAGATTGAAATGTACGGTCGGGGCAGATATGGGTGAATATGATTACATTCCGATAACACTTTCCTTTTTTGATTATTATCAGAGGAAATCAAAAGATTCTCCTTTTGGCAAGCTTGTTCCTTGGTAGCACGTTACCGAAGGGAGTTTCACGTCTTCCGAATTCCAAAGACATTATGAAACCTTTGAGAAGAAGTGAAATCTTCGGAATTTGGTCCTATAGTGATATTTCCATGAGAGCTGGTATATCTACTTTGCTATATATATATATATAGTTGCACTTTAGGCATATAGCATTTGGTAAGAGATGTGTTTTTCTGCTTAATCATTCCATTCGTCGTCTATTATGCGGAGCTTCTTCATATTCAAAGTTTTGGTTCAACTGGACTTGCTGGAGCTTCTGTTGAAGCTTGTTAATTACTCCATGGCCTATTACCGCATTTTCTCATTCTTGTGAATCATTATTGCATGACTGTCTTGGTGTCTTTTACTTAGTGACTTCTTGGATTCAAAGGAAGGAGCACGTTGCTTTCAAAATTTTAAGGAGATAAGCATAACTGAACTTTTGATCCGATCAAAGAAAAAAATCCAATTTTTCTAAAAATCACAACAAAATGAACTTCCAGACTTCCAGTTTTCAGACTATGTTCTCTCTTTTTGGGATCACATACAATCTTAAGCTTTCAGAAGCTTTGACAATAAAGATCCAGACTAAGAATAGGGTGGCCTTGTTGCAAACTGGGGAAGAAAGTTTATCACGGATATTCGGATAATTATCTTGGCCTCTCGTGTATTTTATTTTTTTTCTGCTCAAATTAAGCATGTAAGACTGGCTCTATCTATGTTCTTTTTTAAGCCTCCTCGACACTATGATCGATATATCAACGTTAACCTCTCCAAGAACATGCAAATTTAAATACTCGATTTCATTTATAAAAGGTGCTAATGTAGCACCATTAGATGCGACAAAGAGGAAACATCAGAGAAGGAGGAGTAACAGGCTACTCTATCCTTATATATTATGCCTAACCATTTGCAAAAGAAAAAATCATGAAAATGATAAGAACTTAAATGAAGATATATACAGGGCAACAACTAAAAAATGAATCCCATTGCCATTTTGCATTTCATTCAAGCCTAAGCAATTTATTCTTACCTCTAGCGGATATTACCATCATCAAAAACAATTTTATTTTCTTCTACTACCTAAAGCCCTCTCGAGCTCATCTGGTTTACAAGGTAAACTAAGAACTCCATCTTGTCTAAATCCAAATTCTTCCTCTGCTTTCTCTAACAGCTTCAAAAATGCGGGATTATTATTAAGACAATCCAATTCAACTACGAACCTGTTGGCTACATCTCCTTCAGTTGCGATTACCGCAAACTGCCCTTTCTTCACGTCATATGGCGGTTCCATGGCTTTCTTTTTCTCGTTGTCAAGAGGCATGTAATGTTTGTAATAATAAACATCTTGCCTTTTTGATCGCAAGACAAACTTTTTGAATATAAGCTTAAACATCACGATTGCTTCCTTTCTGGTCTCTTTTTTTAATCGGCAAATTCTTTCTGGTCTCTTAAAGATGGACTGATTGTGAGATGGATATATCTCAGCCAGTATAGATACATAAGGTATTTATAGGAGTAGTATCATGTTTAGCTTACAGAATTTATATTATGACTATTACTTTATTCTACATTGCGGGGACCAATGTCATAAATATGTTGTTCTCTGCAGATCATGGTCGTCCGGTCGCTATGTTCTTGCTCAACCTAACTTAGTCCTTCATGCATTTACATTCGGATATAGTTTGCTACTAGAGAACATGATCAGTGCATATTTTCTGAAGGACCTTAGTAAATACCTATGCTAACAGAGCCGTATTTGAAAGGTTAACAATTATCTCTTTCTGACTTACTCCATTGTAGCGAGGTTTCACAATGTGGCATCACTTTAGGGTTGTTAATGGATGACGTTAGTTTCAACAGTGACTACAACAACAACGAGGCAGGTTCTAAAACACACAAAGATATAACTTGACCGTACATGCCATTTGCATGTGGAGCCTTTGTCCCTTCCAGGACCACGCGCCAAGACCCTGGACCGAAGCAAGCAACTAGAGATCGGGGACCAAACAAATAGTGGACTTTGTTTGACTATATGAGTTTAGATGGGGCAGACGACATAAATAATATTCAGCCGTACAATCCATACCATCCTTTAGTACTGGTAGCTAGATAGTAATTTGGGCTCAGTAAAGCTTGACGAAACAGGCAGAATGAATCTCTGGCATTTACATACCGTCAGCTATGTATCAGACCCTGCGAGATTGAAATGGAGAACATTAATCTCATTAAACAAATAGGGTGGGGAAGAAACTGTTGGAATCTTGCAACAATGAACAGCATGTTAGATGTATCAAAAATAATATGTAAAGAACTAATGCGAAACAACTCTACCAAAATAACTTGACGAGGACAGAATCACAGGTTCAACAAGTTGTCCTTAACACATTAGTTCGCGGGTATACTCGAGTTGAGTAATGCTAAACCCCTCACAGCGAAGATGTGTCCAGGATAAGACTTCCCGATATAACTTGAGTTAGCACAACGCAAGTTACCCTCTCTTCGAACTCAGCAACAGGGATGGATCTAAAAACTTATGGAGAAACCCTAGAATAAAAGAAGAATTTTTCGGTGTGTTGAAAACTTATGTAAGACTTCCCGATATAACTTGAGTTAGCACAACGCAAGTTACCCTCTCTTCGAACTCAGCAACGGGGATGGATCTAAAAACTTATGGAGAAACCCTAAGTTCTAACCCTTTTACCTCTTCTAGGTTTTACTTCTGGTTCATACATAAGTGTATGATTATATAGTGGAGCTCCTCTTTAGTTTTCCACAATGTGGGACTAAAGGTTCCACTTCATTCACCCAAAAATGAGTGAGTATCCTTAGACCCTTAGGTCATTAGATCAAACCACACCAAGACCATAAAACCTTTTAATTAAAACTCATTTTCCCCAACAATCCCGCACATGAATGAAATCTCGGAAAACGAAAAAATCAGAGTAAGGAAAATACCATTTAGGCAAAGGTGTCCATGAGGTCTTGAACCCTTACTTAGTGAGAAGTTAGGAACTACTAGCTAAACAGTGAACCTAGTCTTGAACTGATAGCGTTGGTGTAATTCGTGACAACAACCACACATGATATTCTCCTGGTGTTGCTAAGTTCGTGCCGTTTTGTCCAATTTGGCCCTGGACATATCCTGTTTCTTAGAATGCTCTAGAGAATCGGTTCAATTCTCATAGGAAGCGGCCCCACTTCCACATTCGAGATAGGTGAGTTCCATCAAGAGTGTTTCTTGCTACACCCCACTTCAATCTTAAATTGAAACTATGGAACTCATTAAGACTTATTTAAAAGTCATCCTCCACATGCAGTCACACTATCACATCAACACCATAGGGAAGGGACAGATCGAGAATGAAATTCTCTGATAGTGTTTACCTTTACCCACCATGAATTATTTGTCTCATTCGAAACCTTGATCTTGGAATCTCTAGTCAGCAAGGTTGAGTATATATCCTTCATGGCAAATTTAACTATTGAGCCTAAGCCCCATCTTCCTCGATGCTTTACTAACTATCTCCTTGGACAAACCTTTCGTCAAAGAGTCCGTGATATTCTCCTTGGACTGCGTCCAATCTATGGAAATAACGCCTGTTGAGATTAGTGTTTTCAAAGTATCATGTCTTCTACGAATATGTATAGACTTTACATTGTAGAAGCTACTCTTAGCTTTACCTATCGCAGATTTGCTATCATAGTGTATAGATATAGCTGGCACAGGCCTATGCCAGAGAGGAATATCTTCTAAAAAGTTTCTTAGCCATTTGGCCTCCTCTCCTGCTTTATCTAACGCAGTAAACTCTGATTCCATAGTGGAACGAGCTATACATGTCTTTGGAACTCTTCCAAGATACGACGCACTTTTCTTAGGTGAATACATATCCACTCGTACACTTAGAATCCTCGATCCCGTTATCCGGTTTGCATCGCAAAATCCCTCAAGGACAATGGGATATCCTTCGTAATTCAAACTAAAGGTCATTGTGTACTTCAAGTACTTTAGCACTCTAATAAGTGCATCCCAATGTATCCGCCTCGGATTACAAGTATACCCGCTTAACCTACTTACAAACATAAGCAATGTCCGGTCTCATACAATTCATCAAATACATCGGACTTCCTATGACTCTCGAGTATTCAAGTTGGTTAACTCCTACACCCTTATTCTTCTTGAGACGACAGTTAGAATCATACGGAGTACACACAGGTTTACATTTAAACTGATTAAATTTCTTAAGTATGGATTCAACATAATGAGACTGACTCAGACTATAGCCATTAGAAGTTTTTCTAATCTTCATCCCTAATATGACATCAGCGGGGCCCAAGTCTTTCATGTCAAAGTTCTATTCAACAGTTTCTTAGTGGAATTAATAACATCCATGTTTGTACCTAGTATAAGCATATTGATAGACGCATTTATGTGTCTAATTTGTCCTCAATGTTTCGTATTGTTAGTACTCGTTTTTGTGCTTATTATGGTGTTTTGCGTGTTTGTAGGCATTTTTTGGAAATAAAGATTGTTGGAAAATTCGGCTCGAAAAGTTGCTCGAAAAACCCCCGGAGGACATTTGATATTCGGACTCCCACTTTGGATAAGGGGTAACCCAATTGCTAAGGGGTAACCCTTTGCTATTCGCACCCCACAGCTGGTTAAGGGCTGCCTGTCTTCTTCACAGTTCAAAAACAGAAATTGGAGGGAAAAACTAGTCTTCACCGGCAGAATTAGGGTTGGAATTTTGGAAGGGATTAAAGGAGACTAAAGGGCTGGAATTGATTGGGTACGCTTCTATGGGCTAGACAGGGATGGTAGAGGGGTTGGTTTCGATCCAGTTTGGCTGGAATTTCCGCGAGAAGAAAAACAGGGCAACACACACCGTAGGAGATATTCACGGGATTTCGCGAGCAACAGAGGTGTTTGCACGTATCTTGAAGACCCTAACAACTTTCTGGAGTGTGAAGGAGTTAAATATAGCAATTTGGCAGCTTTAGATCGCGTGGAGAAATCAAAAATCGAGATTATTTCCTAAAATAGGCCGTGAAGAATATTGAGAATTATATGAAGTTATGGCGAGATATGTCGGGGCTGTTGGGTTATAAATAGTTGTTGAGATAGCATAGAAGAAATACAAAGAGTTTGGGAGAGTTTGGGAGAAGAACAGAGCAATAGAAATCACGTTAGAGAATTCTGTCGCTGCTGCTGTGAAGGAAGAACACGAAGAACATTCAACGCACGAGTGACAGTCGTTTATGCTACAGTGATACGACTCACAAACGAGGGTCGTAATTCGGAAGACAGACTTAAAACTACAGCAACAGCAACACTTTACATGTATCGTTCTCTGTAACAGTCCGTTTGTAACAATTAAAACTGTTACAAATCAGGCTTTTCATCTTTTCTCCCTTGTTCATCATTTGTAAACCATTTTTGAGCATTAATATTAATGATTTTTTGAGCGTGTTTCCAATATGATGATGAGCTAATTCTCCGACAACCAAGGCAATGAGGAAGCTATTTACGCATGAATAAGTGGTAACCATTTTATTTTCTCTAATTTATAATTTATAATTCACTCAATCACTTTGCTTTTGCGAGTTTTAAATTGTTTGCATAATTTTCGTCATTAGTTGTGATTCAATTAGACAGGTTATACTTTGATTAGATAATCTATGCTTAGGGGATACAATTAATTTTTGAGAATTTGCCTGATTATTTGTGGATTAAGATATAAGGACTTAAAAATATAATTAGAGTTTTGTGTTATTCACCATAAATTATTCATGTGTAATAGTGGAATCAGTGTCTTGGTTATTTTCTCATATCTTGAATCAATTTTGTGTTAAGTTTTCCTTATTTTTAAGTTGTATAAGTCTAAAATCTTTTGTTTTCACAAGTCTCAACGAACCTTTTTACTACAACATTATTGAGATTACATCAATTTTTGGCGCCGCCGACGCGGACTTGTCTTTAGGCTAGAGTTTTTAGATTTTCTTTTAGGTTTTTATTTATTTGTTCTTCTTTACGTTTTTGGGTTTTTGTCTTTTCCTTTCATATTTTGGGATTTGGAGCGAAAGAAAAATTTGCCAAAGCTTTTGGTGGATACTTAAAGATTTGGAGTTAAAGACAAAGCGAAAGGAGCGAAAGAAGAAGATTTTTTTTATATTTTATAAAAAAGAGAGAGATATTTTTTTTTATTTTTTTTAAGACTTTCCTTTTCTTTTGTACTTTATTTTTGGACTTTGGACTTGGACATTTGGACATTCTTTTATTCTTAAACCCTACAGAAGGGTAGTATTAAATATAAACTGTTTGCAGAGAAGGACGGTGATTACGATATCACCTCGGACCCTCGGGTTCGTACATGACATAGGAGTGGTGGCCCGAGTCGACTACAACGGTTCATCCCCCGTCTGGTACGGGAGGTAAGTTTGTCGAAACACTCGCGAATCCCCTGTCAGCGAGTTACTGTATTCCTTCGTTTGCATATATGTCGAGGAACTGAAAAACGGTTGTTTTAATTTCCTAGTAAAGGGCAAGGCCTGGCCATACAAGATAAGGGTTCGGATTTCATCACCGTTCTCTTCTTGCCCGCCTTAGGAAAACAATACTTAACGCGAACCTAAGCCTTAAAATTTGAATAGAACGAGACCTATAGGGTAACGAGCTTAGTAGGAAAGTCGCTCGAAAAATATTGGTTACTCTTTTAGCATACTTGAAGTTCATGATGGTTTCTGTGAAGTTGAATGCGTGACTGCGCCGCCTTGTAATAGCGGTGAGGCCTTGGGTATCAAAGCTCTACGGAGCTTCCTCGCCTTGATTCAACTTACTTTAACCCGGATTGATCCGAGGGGTTTGCTTAGATTGTAACGAATTCCCTTTCGAAGGATTAGAAGTCTGGTCTAGAAAACAATCTAAGTGGACCCATCATGCTTTTTGTTTGCTAGATATCATTAGGTTTCTTTGTGGTGGAGTTGACCTTGTTTGTGTTTGCATAGAACTTCCCTTCCTTTTAGGATTTTTCTTTTTCTTTTGTTTTGTTTTTCTAGTGTATGCCCGAGGTCATTAGAGAACGGGCTTGGAAAAGAAACACTCTAGGTCGTTTGATTAGTGACAAACCTAGTAGTTCTTCTTGTGAAGGCGGGAACTCGAAGACTCTTCTTTTGAGAGCCCCGTTTTTGGAAACTTCAGTTTTGAGAATCTGTCTCTTAGTGAGGAAAGTACCCCTAGTACTTCAGTTGTGCCAACAATGGAAACTTTGAAAGATTACATGTTCCCAACTGGGACCAACCGAGCTTCGTGCATTAAATTGCCGGCCAATACGGCTAACTTCGAGATAAAAGCTAGTATTCTTGGAAGATCCCTATATTCTTAGGAAAAGATGATGAGAACCCTTATTTTCATATTAGGGACTTTGAGGAAATTTGTGGGACAGTTAGAATAAAAGACCTTACCGATGAAGTTTTGAAACTTAAGATGTTCCCCTTTTCCTTAAAAGATAAAGCCAAGACACTGGCTTAACAACCTACCATCCGAATCCATTGAAACATGGCAGAACTTATACCGCTTTCTATATGAAATTCTACCCTAAGCATAAAGCGCAGTGTTAGGCGTAAAATTAGTGCTAGTGTGCAACAAGAGGAGAGTCTTTTTATAGGTTTTTAGTGAGATTCAATGATCTCCTATCTCGCTTTCCTCACCATGGATTTGATAAGATGAAACTTGTAGGGATTATTTATGATGGTTTAGACTATTCGACCAAAGCCATGGTCGAGTCTATGTGTCTTTGGTGAGTTTACTAATAAAAGTGCCGAGGATGCCTTTACCTTCTTAGGAGTTGTTCTTTGAGAAATCCCAAAAGTGGGAGTCTTGTGTTGAACCCCCTAAAAGACTCTTGGTCAATAGAAGTAGCACCAATGTGGTAGATACAAGCTTCGGGTCGGATGCTAAGTTTCTTTGCTTTGTCCGAGAAGGTTAGAAGCTTTGGAAATGGGTCAGTCTAAAAATAGGTCCCTTGGTGAACCTAATAGAACCTCTCAAGTATCTAGTTGTGGAATAGAGCCCGATAACTCATTTTGGGAAGGTCAGGTTAGTGAAGAGAAAGCTCATGCTGTCTATAACAATGCTAGGTTTGAGAACCGTCAGAAGTATGACCCATACTCAGAGACCTATAACCCTGGTTGGAGAAACCATCCTAACTTCTCTTGGTCTAAGGGCCAGAATCAAAGTCATTCTAGTAATTCTCAGCCTCCCCCAGGTTTTGGTTATGCTAAGAATTCTTCAGGTCAAACCCAGTTTCAGAACCCTTCTGAGAATAGAATGACTAGCTTAGAGGAATCTTTTAGTATACTAAAAAAGAGCCAGGATATGTTAACACAGAGCCAGGAAATGTTAGTAAAGAGCCGGGGTTATTTTCAAGAGGAAACCAAGCGGAATTTTAAGAATAATTCCTGGCTCTTGCTAAATTAGAACTTCAAGTCGGCCAAATAGCTAAGTTCCTTAGTGAGAGAGAAGATGGAAGGTTCCCTAGACATACTGATCCTAACCCTAAAGGAGAGAAATCGTACAATCATGTGAATTCTATTACAACCCTTAGGAGTGGAAAGAAAGTTGACAATAAGGTCGCCATGCCCGAAAGTGAACATCTTTGTAGTTCACCCTTCGAGCGAGAAAATGAGGAGGCGATAGAGTCTCTAATGAGACCAATGAGGGTCATATTGAACCAGGCTTTGTTCCCAGAGCCCCGTTCCCAGCTGCTAGTTCCAACTAGGAGGGAGTCCAACTTTAATGATATATTGGAGGTTTTTAAGCAGGTTACTATCAACCTCCCATTGTTGGATGTGATTAAGCAGATTCCCGCTTATGCAAAGTTTTTTAAGGACTTGTGTACACGAAAGCGCAAGCTTAGTGTTCAAAAGAAAACCTTCCTAGCTAGTCACGTGAGTTCTATTATTCAGAATACCACTACTCCGAAGTATAAAGACCCAGGGTCCCCTACTATTTCTTGCACAATAGGTAAATACCGTGTTGAGAAAGCTTTGCTTGACTTAGGAGCCAGTGTGAACTTACTCCCATACCATGTGTACCTTAAGCTAGGACTTGGTGAGATGAAACCTCCCAAGATGACTCTTGATTAGGCGATAGGTCCGTTAAAATTCCTCGGGGTGTGATCGAGGATGTTCTCATAGAGGGTCGACAAGTTTATTTATCCGATGGATTTTGTTATCCTAGATACCCAACTTTGTCCACGACCCGAGAGAACCAGATACTAGGTAATTTTAGGTCGCCCGTTTTTAGCTACATCCAATGCGATCATTAATCGTCGAACGGTATTATGAATTTATCTTTTGGTAATATGACTATTGAGTGAACGTCTTTCATATTAGTAAGCTACCCTCTGAACTAGATGAATCGAGCATAGAAGAGGTGAACATGATAGGAACATTAGTCGAGGAGTCATTACCAAACACTTTGTTAGAAGATCCTTTAGAGAAATGCCTAGCTCACTTTGGGATTGATTTTGATGATGATGATGTGATTAATGAGGTGAATGCCTTGTTATATTCAACCCCTTTGATAGACACTAGTAATGGATGGAAACCCAAGTTCGAACCTCTACCCGCTTCTAAGTCTACCCTAGTTCCTTCGTTAGAAAAGCCTCCTAAGTTGGACCTAAAACCATTACCAGATACCCTAAAGTATGTGTTTTTAGGCCCTTCTGAGACTTTACCTGTGATTGTTGCTTCCGACTTGGATTGTGATCAGGAAAGTAGGCTAGTGACCATCCTACAAAAAAAAAAGGAAGCTTTAGGGTGGACCATAGCAGACATTAAGGGTATAAGTCCTACTGTTTGTATGCATCAGATCTATTTAGAGGAAGATACCAAACCTTCTAGGGAGATACAACGAAGACTAAACCCAAATATGAAAGAAGTAGTTCGAACCGAGGTTCTTAAGCTATTATATGCGGGCATTATCTACCCCATTTCGGACGGTAAGTGGTCAGCCCGTTCGGGTTGTTCCCAAGAAATCCGACATTCTTGTAGTCGAGAATGATAACAATGAGTTAATCCCTACCCGAGTGACCACGGGTTGGCGTGTTTGTATTGACTATAGGAAATTGAACAAGGTCACTAGGAAGGACCACTTTCCCCTTCCCTTCATCGACCCGGATGCTAGAGAGATTAGTTGGACATAGTCATTCGCTTTTTAGATGTCTACTCGGCTATAATCGATCGTCATTGCCCCGGAAGATCGGAGAAAACCACTTTTACCTGTCCCTTTGGTACCTTTGCGTATAGACGCATACCTTTCGGGCCATGTAACGCCCTGCGACTTTTCGGCGTTGCATGATGAACATATTTTCGAGATATGGTAGAGCGGTTCTTGGAGGTCTTTATGGATGATTTTTCAGTGTTTGGTTCGTCTTTCGATGAATGCTTGCATCATTTGTCATTAGTGTTGACTAGATGTAAGGAAAAGAATCTAGTGCTTAATTGGGAGAAATGTCATTTCATGGTTCAATCAGGAATTGTTTTAGGGCATATCGTATCTTCTAAGGGTATAGAGGTAGATAAATCCAAAGTTGACCTTATTAAGACTTTACAGGTCCCAAAAAACCGTAAAAGATATTAGGTCATTCTTAGGGCATGCAGGTTTTTATCGTCGATTCATTAAGGATTTTAGCTTGATTTCTAGACCTCTTTGCAATTTGCTTGCAAAAGATGTTAAGTTTGTATTTGATGATCCTTGTTTAGAGGCTTTTGAGAAGCTTGAGACTTTACTCACTACCGCCCCCATAGTCCAGGCACCTAATTGGAACCTACCCTTTGTGATCATGTGCGATGCTTCAGATTATGCTATTGGTGTTGTGCTAGGTCAGCGAGAAAACAAATTACTTCATGTGATTTACTATGCTAGTAAAACTCTGAATGATGCCCAGTTGAACTATACCACTACGAGAGAAGGAACTATTGGCCATTGTGTTTGCCTTAGACAAGTTTAGACCCTATCTCTTAGGTTCTAAGATCGTAATCTTACTGATCATGCTGCTTTGAAATACCTTTTGTCTAAGAAGGATACCAAACCTAGATTGATTAGATGGATCCTTTTATTACAAGAATTTTGTCCAGACATTAGAGACAAAAAGGGTACAGAAAATGTAGTAGCAGACCACTTGTCTAGGCTGGTTGTTAGTTCCCCTAATGATTCCCTTCATATAAGGGATAGCTTTCCTGACGAACAATTGTTCTTTATTTCCCAATCACCTTGGTATGAAAATATAGTGAATTATCTTGTTATCGGGTCGAATGCCCCAACATTGGGGTAAACAAGATCGTTAGGTTTTTAGCCGAGGTTAAGCACTTCTTTTGGGATGATCCTTATTTATTTAAGTATTGTCCGGACAGATTATTAGGAGATGTATACCCGAGAGTGACCACCCAAGTATTATTTCCTTTGTCATGATCATGCTTGTGGGGGTCACTTTAGTGCTAAGAAGACTGCTGCTAAGATATTGCAGTGTGGATTCTATTGGCCTTCATTGTTTAAAGACTCCCATAGTTACTTGTGTTACTTGTGAACGTTGCCGAAATTAGAACCATTTCCGTAGGAATATGATTCCCTTGAACCCGATTTTAATTGTTGAGGTCTTCGATGTGTGGGGTATTGACTTTATGGGTCCATTCCCTAATTCTTTTGGTAACCTATACATCCTTGTCGACGTAGACTATGTCTCTAAGTGGATTAAGGCGGTTGCGTGTAAAACCAATGACCATAGGGTTGTGATTGAGTTCTTGAAAAATAATATACTTGCACGTTTTGGTACACCGCGAGCTATAATTAGTGATGGAGGGTCGCACTTTTGTAATGGACCTTTTAAGCTTTTGATGAAGAAATATGGTATTACACATAAGGTAGCTACCCCATATCATCCATCACTAGTGGTCGGGTAGAGGTGTCTAATAGGGAGATAAAACGTATATTAGAGAAAACAGTTAATCCTAATCGGAAAGACCGGTCGTCTAGGCTTACATCGATGCCTTATGGGCTTACCTGCATCGTTGCGTTCAAAACCCCTATTGGAATGTCGCCTTATCGTCTTGTTTATGGAAAGGCATGTCATTTACTTGTTGAGTTAGAACATAGAGCTTATTGGGCTGTTAAGCGGCTAAATTTTTCACTTGACAAGGCAGGAGCCCATAGGAAACTCAGGCTCAATGAGTTGGACGAGATTCGTATAGATGCTTACGATAGTGCGAAGGAGTATAAGAACAAAATGAAACTTGTGCATGATAGAAATATTTTACGGAAGTCATTTTCTCCAGGTCAAAAAGTTCTTCTGTATGATACCCGCTTGCATCTTTTCCCTGGGAAGTTACGTTCTCGGTGGACGGGTCCTTTTATTATTCGCACTGTCTTTCCTCATGGAGCTATTGAGATCGAGACAACGGATGGTAGTAGTTCTTCGAAGGTTAATGGTCAGAGATTGAAACCCTTTTTAGAGCCCTTTCCTACAGGTGATGTTGAGGAGGTCCCTCTGGAGGACCCTGTTTACCCTTGATTGACCATCGAGGCGATTGTATGTTGTATATTAGTTTTTGATTTCTCTCTTCACCCAGGTACTATCTTTCCGACTTCTCTCTTTACTGATTCCTCATGTTACATTACTTTTTTGGTATTGCTCTTTCATTAGAAACATTGAGGACAATGTTGGATTTAAGTTTTGGGGTGGGGAAGAAACTTCTTGTTAGTTTTTAGTTACAATAAATAAACTCCAGAGCCTAGAAATTTATGTTTATTAAGGATGGCACTAACCAATCTAAGTGGATGGAAGCATTTTGGTTGTAGGAGTTGAGGAACCAATCGATTAGATGGAAACATCTAAAGAGTCTATTCATAAAAGCACGAGCTCGGGTGTTAGAAAAAGAAAACATGGTAGTTTCGCCATATCCTCGTGATGGAAACATCGAAAGAATCCTGATCACTTCTTTTATTTTTCTCTTTACCATTGCTAGGGTGAAATAGAGTGACTGAGATAAAAAAAATAATATAAAAATAATAAAAAAATATATATATATATAAAAAATAGACCAGACCACTAGACCAACCGGAATAAATACAATAAAGTCGACCACCGGGTACCCTTGTATATGCCAAATTTGAGTTAACCTAGAGTTAGGATTATCGACCACTGGTCCCCTTGTATATGCCAGTGTGTTGATATTAGTCCAGACCAGCGTCTCAGTCCATTAGGATAGGTTCACCTTAGTCAACATCATCCACGTTTTTCTACGTCCATCTTCTTAATCTATCCATGTGATTGGTTGACTCCGGTTTATGATGTCCAGAAACTATTTGAGTAGAGCTCTGTCACTTTATATGAATTTTAGTATGCTTGAGTGCAAACTCGTGTACAAAGAATTGGAATTTTGCATCGTGGTACTTCCTCCCGTAGTCAATAAGTATGCCAACCAAGGAGATTCTTTAGTGCCTTCCAAGGTTCTGCGTAGATAGCTAGGGTTTGGAGTAAAGGTTTTGTGGGTACATCTCTGGTAAACCCTCCGGAGACAACACTCCGCCACTAGGGCCACCTAGGGGTTCAAATGATTTTTATTTTCTAGAATAAATTTGCTCGAGGACTAGCAAATGATAAGTTTGGGGGTATTTGATAGACGCATTTATGTGTCTAATTTTTCCTCAATGTTTCGTATTGTTAGTACTCGTTTTTGTGCTTATTATGGTGTTTTGCGTGTTTGTAGGCTTTTTTTGGAAATAAGATTGTTGGAAAATTCGGCTCGAAAAGTTGCTCAGAACACCCCCGGAGGACATTTAATATTCGGACTCCCACTTTGGATAAGGGGTAACCCAATTGCTAAGGGGTAACCCTTTGCTATTCGCACCCCACAGCTGGTTAAGGGCTGCCTGTCTTCTTCACAGTTCAAAAACAGAAATTGGCGGGAAAAACTAGTCTTCACCGGCAGAATTAGGGTTGGAATTTTGGAAGGGATTGAAGGAGACTAAAGGGCTGGAATTGATTGGGTACTCTTCTATGGGCTAGACAGGGATGGTAGGTGTTGGTTTCGATCCAGTTTGGCTGGAATTTCCGCGAGAAGAAAAACAGGGCAACACACACCGGAGGAGATATTCACGGGATTTCGCGAGCAATGAGGTGTTTGCACGTATCCGGAATACCCTAACAACTTTACGGAGTGTGAAGGAGTTAAATATAGCAATTTGGCGACTTTAGATCGCGTGGAGAAATCAAAAATCGAGATTATTTCCTAAAACATGACGTGAAGAATATTGAGAATTATATGAAGTTATGGCGAGCTATGTCGGGGCTGTTGGGTTATAAATAGTTGCTGAGATAGCATAGAAGAAAGACGGAGAGTTTGGGAGAAGAACAGAGCAATAGAAATCACGTCAGAGAATTCTGCTGCTGCTGCTGTGAAGGAAGAACACGAAGAACATTCAACGCACGAGTGACAGTCGTTTATGCTACAGTGATACGACTCACAGACGAGGGTCGTAATTCGGAAGACAGTCTTAAAACTACAGCAACAGCAACACTTTACATGTATCGTTCTCTAATAAATCTGTTTGTAACAATTAAAATGTTACAAATCAGGCTTTTCATCTTTTCTCCCTTGTTCATCATTTGTAAACCATTTTTGAGCATTAATAATGATTTTTGAGCGTGTTTCCAACATGATGATGAGCTAATTCTCCGACAACCAAGGAAATGAGAAAGCTATTTACGCATGAATAAGTGGTAACCATTTTATTTTCTCTAATTTATAATTTATAATTCACTCAATCACTGCTTTTGCAGAGTTTTAAATTGTTTGCATAATTTTCGTCATTAGTTGTGATTCAATTAGATAGGTTATACTTTGATTAGATAATCTATGCTTAGGGGATACAATTAATTTTTGGGAATTTGCCTGATTATTTGTGAATTAAGATATAAGGACATAAATAGATAACTAGTACGACCGTTGCCACGGTGGAAAAGCCGACCGAAGAGAATCTGAAGATGGGATTTGTCTACGATTACTTTCGTCCCGTTTCAGAAAAAGTGATACTTTCGCCCCATTTCAGAAAAAATGATACTTTCCCCCGTTTCGGAAAAAGTGATACTTTCTCCCCATTTCGGGAAAAGTGATACTTTCGCCCCGTTTCAGAAAAAGTGATACTTTTTCTGAAACGAAACGAAAGTTTCATTTTAAAACAGCTTAAAGTATCACTTTTCCTAAACGGAGTGAAAGTATCACTTTTCCTGAAACGGGATATGAAAGTATCACTTTTTCTGAAACGGAAAATTCTTCGATCCATAAATCAAAATATGGTTGCATGATGTGTTATGCATCCTTTGTGGTGGTTTGAATAATGGCTATGCATTCAATTTTCGAGAATTGTGCCTAAAATTAAAGTATTATTTTCTTGAAACGGAGGGAGTACATCGTTTTATTAATTGCAACGGAAAATTAGTTGATGCATAAATCAAAATTTTGCTACATAAAGTATTATGTATCCTTTGTGGTGGTTTGCATAATGGATATATATATACATTTAATTTTCTAAAATTGTGCCTAAAATGATAAATACCTCCGAATTTTTCGCAAAACTTTAAATTCAATATTGTTGTTTGTACTCGTTGCGTAGAGTTTTTTATAACCTTTCCAACGAGATAAAATTTATAAAATTCCAAGGCACGGATTTTTAGATATGTTATATTAAAGTTTGGTTGCCAATTATACCCCTGAAAAGATATGATATATAAGGAGTTATAGTAATTAGACTAAAAGGGAGGGACATTTTTGGTTTTTCGGCCCTAACCATTTCCAATCTTTTTGTGGTAATTGATCACTTAGATTTTACAAAAAAGTGGCCATATAAAGGTCCTCCCTCGCTTCGCTCGGTCGGCCCAATTAGAGTTTTGTGTTATTCACCATAAATTATTCATGTGTAATAGTGGAATCAGTGTCTTGGTTATTTTCTCATATCTTGAATCAATTTTGTGTTAAGTTTTCCTTATTTTTAAGTTGTATAAGTCTAAAATCTTTTGTTTTCACAAGTCTCAACGAACCTTTTTACTACAACATTATTGAGATTACATCACATATCATCAACATACAAGCATACAAGCACACAGGCATCCTTGACAAGTTTAGTATAAACACACTTATCAGATTCATTAATTCTAAAACCACTAGAAATCATCACATGATCAAATTTTTCATGCCACTTGTTTAGGTGCTTGTTTCAATCCATATAAAGATTTAACCAGTTTACACACTTTCTTTTCACAACCTTTAACTACAAAGCCCTCAGGTTGTTCCATATAAATTTCTTCATATAACTCACCATTAAGAAACGATGTCTTTACATCCATTTGATGTATCTCTAAATTATGGACAGAAGCTATAGCAATTAACATCCTAATGGAGCTAATTCTACTCACTGGTGAATAGGTGTCAAAGAAATCTATACCTTCAATTTGTCTGTAGCCTTTTGCTACCAACCTAGCCTTGTATTTTTTAATAGTTCCACTATCTTACGTTTTCTCTTGAAAATCCATTTACAACCTATGGCCTTACACCCTGGAGGTAAATCTACAAGTTCAAAAGTACCGTTTTCTCGGATGGAATCCATTTCATTAAAGGAAGCTTCTTTCCACCAAGGAGCTTACGGACAAGTCATGGCTTCTTTATAAGTTTGAGGATCGAGACTCGGCTAGGTATGTTATGCAACCGGGATAGGTTTTCTCGGTTCTAACCCTTTTACCTCTTCTAGGTTCTACTACTGGGTTCATCTTCCTCTAAAGGTAATAGCTGACTAGTTGAAGGCACATCTAGGGGATCATCTAAACATCTCTTTCGAGAATCACGTTTCAAAGGAAAAACATTCTCAAAAACTCAAAGATCCCTAGAATCCATGATAGTATTCAACCCTATGTCAGAAATTTCAGAACTCACAACCATAAACCTATGAGCACTAGAATGCTCAGGATACTCTATAAAAACACAATCAACGGTTTTGGGTCCAATCTTATTTTTCTTAGGAGGAGGGATGCCCACCTTAGCAAAGCAGCCCCACACTTTGAAGTAATCATAAGATGGTTGTCTACCTTTCCATAACTCATATGGAGTTTTATCTGATACTTTAAAGGGTACTATGTTCAGGATGTAATTGGCGGAGAGGATAGCCTCCCCCCACAAATTTGAAGGTAATCTTGAACTAATCAACATGGCATTCATCATATCCTTAAGGGTACGGTTCTTACGTTCAGCTACACCATTGTATTGAGGTGAATAAGGGGCCTCATGTATTATGCCATGTTCTTCACAGAAATCTCCTACGGGAATTTCATACTCACCACCACGGTTAGACCTAATAGTTTTAATGGTAGTATTCAATTGGTTTTCGACTTCACTTTTATATATCTTAAAGGCTTCTAAGGCATCATCCTTCCCTCTAAGTAAGTAAACATGGCAAAGATTTCGTACAATCATCTATAAAAGTAATAAACCATTTCTTACCACCTCTTGTTTGAACCGACTTCATATCAACTAGGTCTCGAGTGGATTAAATCTAAGGGTTTAGAGTTTCTCCGGACATTCTTATTGAATGATTTCTTAGCATGCTTAGATTCTACGCAAATCTCACACTTATGAGTTTTATCTAAAGTGAATTTGGGTATGCAGCCTACGCTAGCCAATTTATGCATTGATTTATAGTTTACATGACCAAGTCTACCATGCCAAACGTTCAATGACACACACATGTGTTTAAGAATCATTCAATTTCAATTCGGGACGGAGTTACATTAAGTTTATATAGACCCCAGTCTTATAACCCTTACCCACATAATCATTTCCCTTAGTTACTATAAGTTTTCCAGACTCAATTATAACTTTAAAACCCTTATCATCTAAAAACAAAACAAGAAACAAGATTTTTGCAGATTTTCGGAACATGAAGAACTTCATTCAATGTGAGAGTCTTTCCGGATGTGAGCTTCGGGCCACCGACCTTTCCTTTTCCTGCAACCTCGATGCGAGATGAGTTACCCATATAAAGTTTCTCACCTTCCCTCCCCTCTCGGGTAGGAGGTGAACAGTCTCTGTTCCCACAAACATGCTTGGTAGCTCCGAGTCTACCCACCGAGTCCATCACATTGGTCACCAAATTAACTTCGACACTACAAAGTAAAAACTTCGTCTTTGTTCTTCTCAACCAAGTTAGCATTATTCTTCTTATCCTTACGTTGTCTCTGATGAACCGCCATATGACCAGTATTTCCACACACCCAACAAGGACCTTTAATTTTAGTAATGCCAGAATCTGGTTTACGAAACATACCTTTCTTGTTAAGTTCATGCTTCGAGTTGCGATTGTTGTTGTCACCTTTTCCAGCTTTGGATGAATTGTGTTCAGACATATGAGCTTTGTTAGACATGTCCCTTGCAGATGACACGTTCTTGTCTTTGGTGCACAGCATCTCTTCCACTTGAATCTTCTTTCCCAATTCAACCATGTTGATTTCGCCAGTTTCATGTCTCAGCTTTTTCTTGTACTCCGACCAAGAAGATGGTAAATTTTCAATCACCGCGGATACTTGAAACGTCTCATCAATGACCATACCTTCAGCAAGAATCTCATTAATGATTTGTTGAAATTCGAGGAATTGATCAACAATAGGATTATCATTCGTCATCTTGAAGTCCATAAATTTCGCCACCGTAAATTTCTTGCTCCCCTGCGATCTCACTTGGTACTTCGCTTCTAACGCAGTCCACAAATCATAAGCACTGAAATTATCTTTAGCGTTGTAAAAATCATACATCGCATCTTCCAAACCATTCATGATATGATTTTTAGCCATAAAATTCGACCTCTTGTTATACGCGAGCTCCTCCTCGTTCAAAACTTCAACATTCATCAATTCTCTAGTTGGAACAAGTACATAATACAGTTCATGATGGCTCAGATAAAACAACATCTTCGATTGCCATCTCTTGAAATCCTTTCTGTTAAACTTATATGGTTTTTCAACATCGTTATTTCCCATTGTTACAAGGAATACTAATGTGTTAAGATTGTTGGAATCTTGCAACAATGAACAACACGTTAGATGTATCAAAAATAATATGTAAAGAACTAATGCGAAACAACTCTACCAAAATAACTTGACGAGGGCAGAATCACAGGTTCAACAAGTTGCCCTTAACACATTAGTTCGCGGGTATACTCGAGTTGAGTAATGCTAAACCCCTCACAACGAAGATGTGTCCAGGATAAGACTGCCCGATATAACTTGAGTTAGCACAACGCAAGTTACCCTCTCTTCGAACTCAGCAACGGGGATGGATCTAAAAACTTATGGAGAAACCCTAAGTTCTAACCCTTTTACCTCTTCTAGGTTTTACTTTTGGTTCATACATAAGTGTATGATTATATATATAGTGGAGCTCCTCTTTAGTTTTCCACAATATGGGACTAAAGGTTCCACTTCATTCACCCAAAAATGAGTGAGTATCCTTAGACCCTTAGGTCATTAGATCAAACCACACCAAGACCATAAAACCTTTTAATTAAAACTCATTTTCCCCAACAGAAACTAATGAAAGAAAAAATACATGTGACATGTCTTCCTTAGCAGTACTGATCACTTGCACGTACATATTAGAGTTACCGAGTCCGCAGTGACTTGCAAGTTAACTGGTGAACTAAAATATGCACGACTCCCTTTTTTTAATTACCACTTCTATATGGCAAATACAGCGCATATGACTCCATAACAATTATCATCTTTTGGGACCATTTCTTGTGCCGCTTCATCTACTTATTTGTAGAAAAAAATAAAATTCCCCAAGAACTACACTTTTGGCTTTTAAAATACCTCGGCATAGCAGCATGAAAGTGTGTAGTCTTCTTCGTGACCACTTTGTTCTCTATCTCTGCTGATCTCACTGTTCATATCCATCTTAAAGTAACAAAAATGATACTTTTGTCTTTGTTGTAGGACGATCATGTACAGAACAAAGACACTCAGGACATCGAGTACAAACATCTGCAAGATATATATAAACTGGTCCCTATAAATTGTGCAGGTTGTGTGGAGCCCAACTATTATAGGTGGGTTGTCTTGCTGCATTAATGTCGGATGTAATTCGGTTTGTATTAACGGTCCAGTAGTGTCTAGACGCAGCAAACAACTTCGATGATGAAAAGCCATTTCCCCAGGCGATTTCTACTTTTATTTTCCTCGTGGATTCTAGTTGAAGCCAGTGGACTAGTGGAGTATTGTGATCATTGTTGAGACACTTGCTATAGACACTTGCCATTATTAATGACATTCTTTTCCATTTCTGACACTCTTTTGTATCCCTTACACCTATAAATTCTTTTTGTCATCAATGTACAGTCTTTGTCTTGCCTTCGACACAAAATGAAAAGAACAAGAATATTGAACAAAAAAAATTAAAAAAAACCCAGTCATTTTCCTGTTTTGGTGACAGTGAAAACTAGTAAGAGATGAACTATGAAACCCCTAGCGGTAAGACGAGTAGACTGCGTGTGAGACCAATGTATGAAGGTACTGAGCTGTTCAAAATTACAAAAAAAAGGTAAGTACGTGATAATGAAAAGTAATTCAGCCTTCGTCAAGGAGATCCTCTTTCTCCTTTTCTCTTTACTATTGTTGGTGAAGTTTTAAGTTGTATGTTGAGCAAAGCACAAGAACTTGATCAAATCTCGGGTTTTTCAGTCAAGGAGGGTAACAAAAATAAATCACTTGCAATTTGCCGATGATACTATCATTTTTCTTGATGCTAAGAGAGAACAAGTCGATGCCCTTCGTTACCTTCTTCTTTGTTTCGAGTTAACTTCGGGTTTGAAGATAAATTTCTCTAAAAGTAGCTTATTTGGGGTCGCGATCGAGGAGGAAGTTGAAAATTATACTAACATGCTAGGATGCAGGTTTGCAAGTTTTCCTAGCATATATCTTGGTTTACCTTTGGGAGACAAGGTAGGAGGCACTCATAAATGGGACAAAACACTTGAAATTTGTGGGAAAAGAGTTACTTCTTGGAATGGGAAAACAATAGCAAGAGGAGGTAAGTTAACTCTCATCAAAAGCATTTTAGCTAGTTTACCCATTTATTATCTCTTTATTTTTCTTGCTCCTTGCTCCATAACTAAGAAAATTGATAGAGTTGTGAGAAATTTCTTATGGGATGATCAAAATAAGAAAAGAATTCACAATATTGGGTGGAAATTGTCTTCAAAACCAAAAGAAAAGGGTGGTCTTGATATAGGAAGAACTAAGCAAGTGAACTCGGCTTTGCTCAAAAAATGGTGGTGGCGCTTTGGTGTAGAGAAAGATGCGTTGTGGAGGAAGCTCGGACATTTACCGGTTGGGAAACTCTCCAACCCAAAGGATCGAAAGGTGGTAGCTTGTGGTTCAATATCTATAAAGAACTTGAAGGTTTCAACAAAAGTATTAGATTCAAGATTGGAGCGGGTAGAGAAACTAGATTTTGGGAAGATTTTTAGCTTGGTGAAGGAAGATTATGTGATATGTTTCCTTTGTCTTATGAAGCTTCAAGGACCAAGGAGTTTGTTGTGGCTAGTATGGAAGGGAAGGTGGTGTAAGGTGGGCGTCTATGTCTAGACAAAGATACTCTCAAACCATTACAAGTGAGGTGTTATCTATATCAAATCTTCTTTCTTCCATATCTATTCAAGAAGGGGTTATGGATACCCGAATTTGGGTTGGTAGTGATCATGGTCAATATACGGTTAAGGATGGTTTTAAAGACAACGACGATCAAGGTGAACCGGATTATCCAATCAATGTTGTTTGGAGTAATGAGTACCCTCACACAATCAATTTCTTTCTTTGGCTTCTTTCTCATGATCGAGTAATGACGGCGGATAAACTTTTAAGAAGAGGTATGGATGTCTCTAGTGTATGTCGTTTTTGTGAGGAATAGGGGTGGGACCTGGGTTGGGTCAACCCACCCAACCCATGCCCAACCCGAACGTTGGCCGGGCATGGGCAATGTATTTTAAAAGTTTGGGCAAGTTCGGGTAAAATTTTAATAAACCCGAGTTAAACTTGGGAAAGCATGGGCACAAATATTTCTAACCCGAGCAACCCACCCAACCCGAGGAACTATAATATAATTATATAAACTATTTTTATAATTGGTAGTATTATCTATTAAAAGCAATTTTAGCCATTATCTTAAAACCTAATAATGAAAATATAAATCATATCCATCTCATTATTAATTCAATATGAAAAAAAAATTATATTATTGTCAATAATCATAAGTTATTTGGAAATTTAAGCTAAATACAATAATTAAATCTTATAATTACTAAAATTTGTTATTATCACATTAATAAAAAATAAATTTAAGACTTAAATTAAGGTCATTAGGGTTTCTATGTGTGTGTATATATATATATGAGTCTACTAACTAACCCCATTCTATGTCTACAATTTTTATGTTGTAAACTATTAGCATGGGTCAACCCGAGGAACCCAGGGAACCCGAGGAATATAACTTGGGCGGGACTTGGGCAGCACCTCCACGGGTTCCATGGGCAATCAGGGCAAAGAATTTCTACCTCGGGTCTGCCTCGGCCAAGAATTCCAACCCGACCAACCAACCCAAGTCCCACCCCTAGTGAGGAAGACGATGAATCAAGTTCGCACTTGTTTTATGGTTGTTGGAGAATCTGGAGAATATGGGACTACTTTGTTGAAGGGTGACACTTTGGATGGTCATACGACCCTAATAGCGTTACATCTATGGAGGCTTGGAAGTTTAATTGGGGAGATGAAAGACTTAGTCGAATATGGAATAACATCCCGGTTACAATATGGTGGTGTATACGGAAAGAACGAAATGCAAGAACCTTCGATAACAAAAAGAAAACTTTGGAAAGCCTCATTAGAGATATCAAATTACAAGCGTTCTTTTGGGCCGAATCGAATACAAATATATGTTAGAGCTTACTGCAAATATGGTGATTTCTTTATGGGATTCGTTATACCGGTCTCCGTAATATGGTTATTTCTTTTTGTATCTTTCTTCTTGGGTAGCCGAATCCCCTTTCGGTTCCCCTTTTTTTGTTCGTTTGTAATCATTGGGTTAAGGTACCCCCTTAAGTATTTTTTTTTTTTTAATGAATTTTCTATTTCACCGATCAAAAAAAAAAAAAATGAAGTAATTCAGCTGCAGATTGTAACTGGACTAAGCAGTCAGCTTAATGAAGTGAAGATCTTTTGAAGTGTTTCGCATAAAGACCTAGTTATAGTTTATCTAGGGTTCCAACCATGAGCCTGTTCTTCATGTTGGGGTAGTTTTCCCACTAAAGTTCATACTCATGTGGTGTGGAATATTTAATTTTCTTGGATTTAAGAGAGTATGACCCCCTACTAGAGATTTTTTTGGAAACGGCAAGATCTTTTGACAAGAGGCGTTAATTCTGATACAGTGTTACGTAGTTGTCGCACATTTTTGCAAATAGAAATATTTAAGCTATTTAAGTATAGCTTAAATAATAAGCTCTTATTTTTGAAACTGCTAGAGAAAGCGGAGGAAGAATTTGGATTTAGACAAGCTGGAGTTCTTAGTTTACCATGTAAACCAGATGAGCTCGAGAGGGCTTTAGAAGAAAATAAAATTTGTTTCCGATGTTGGTAGATTTTATATCCGTTAGAGGTAGGGGTGTTCATGGTCGGTTTTGGTTCGGTTTCAAGCCAAACCAAAACCGAAACCAATACTATCGGTTTCTAAAAATTGAAACCAAACCAATCCATTAACCATTGGTTAGGTTTCCAAATGGTTCCAGACGGTTTCGGTTTTTCCCAGTGGTTTTTGGTTAACCAATAATTATGTCAAACCAAAAAAAAAAATTACACTAATTTACAGAAAATAATAGTATTGGTTTACAAAAATTTACGGACAAAAAATAAATAAAATGAATATCAAGAGTCGTTAAAGTTTACTCTAAATCTAGAGATCAAAAGAAGATTTAACTAATGGCAATGACATCTCTAATGAAAATTTTATCAATGATTATTTTTTTTTATCAATATTCGGTTAACCATTGGTTATTGGTTCGGTTTCTCTATCATACCAAAACCAAACCATTAATCTCGGTTTTCATCTTTTCTAAACCAAAACCAACCATTAGTTAATGGTTCGGTTCGGTTTTCCCCTAATCGGTTTGGTTTGGTTCGGTTTCTCGGTTAACCAGTAACCATGAACACCCCTAGTTAGAGGTAAGAATAAATTGCTTAGGCTTGCATATTAGATATGCAAAATGGCAATGAGATTCATTTTTTAGTTGTTATAGAGCCAATATGTTTGCTAAATCTGTTAGCAAAACTCAGGCAAAATTCTCCAACCCATCATAATGTCCTACTAGGTCATTAACAGCTCAGTTCCCACGTATAATCTTTTTTTTTTTTTTTTTTTTTTTTTTGATGGATCAAAAGGAATTGTATTAAGAAGCACACAAGTCGTGCGCAAGTGAATACACCAAGATAGGGGGAAAACAACCCCAACCAAAGCAAAAGTTCCAAAGATATACAAAAAGCAATAAAGCCCTCTTGACAAACCTTAGAAACTAAGCAACCATTGTTACTTACGAACTAAAAAACAGCGCAAGCTACATTGAAAACTTAGGATTTCCATCAACCTCTTCCATGGTAAAATCCTTATGATTTTCCGCCACACCACTAAACATATTTTGACGAATTGCCTTCGAAGAGGGAAAACTTAGCCCCATTATAGAACCAAACTCCACGAGATTACCTATTGAAATCCTATTAGGACTAGTAAGTGATTTCGAAGAGTTTTTTTTTTTTTTTTTGCGCACCCTGGTGTTGGCTCCTTGAACCGGATCGGACACTGCTGGTTTGGAAATGTTGATGTCTGTGTCTTTTGAAGCAACTTCCTGGTATTCTTCATTCCCTTGGAAACGGTTATATGTTTCGAACCCACGGGGAATTGACGGATCCGAAGAATATGAATTTTCCCCTTGTTCCATGTGTTTCAATTCCTGAGACTCATCCACGGGACCAGGAGAAACTTGTGATAGAACCCCTGTTTGATTATCATCCTCTGGAGAAGTAACAATAGCTCTCACGGTAGAAACCTCTTCCATACCGGCCTGCTGCTCACCACTCTTAATAAGAGAAATAGTAGAACTCGATTCATCGCCCATCAATTGCGGAGAGTGATTAGGGAAATCAATATTCTCCTGAAAATCCCCTCTCGATCTTGCGGGAGAAATTGAGATTTCTCCTTCTTCCAAAATTTGCACAGCCAAAGATGAACCCCTAGTTGTGTTTGAACCACATCCGCCGTTCAATTCTATCCCAACCAAACTCATAACAGGAGTTTCAGTTCCAGTTACCAATTCAGAATGGGAACTGGTTCTCTTAGATATCTTGGGGCTAGAAATGGGCACTGAACGGGTAAGAAGAGATACAGACCCTTTAGGAATGAAACCCTTGTGGGCTTTGCTAGTGAGATCCATATCTGACAACGATTTAGGGTTAGAAAATTCAAAATTCAAATTTCCCAACTGTTTTTTGGCCGTACTAGTACTGTTGTTCAGAGAAACATTTATTGTAGAGACCGTACTTTGCAACGGGAGGATGACAGCTGGAAGACCAAGCTTTTTTTTTTTTTTTTTTTGATAAAAGATCAACTCTTCATTAATAATTCAATGTTAAGTTTACAAAGAGTTTCAAGACATCAAGATAAAGTAATAGAAAAACACCATACAATACTAGTACATAACCAAGTATTCTAGCAAGAAAAGAGAAAGAACAATGTATGTAAGAACCGATTGAATCGGAGGAGAAATGGTTTTCGGATCACAAGTCCACCATTTTTGTTGATTTTCTTCTTCTTGAGAAAGAGATACTCCAAAATAGGAGTGATTTGCTTTGAGTCTTGAATATACCGATGAAGATTCCGGTCGCCGGAGTACGTCAACGATGCTCTTGAAACCTATGAACATTAACAAAGAACGACTATGAAAGTCGATAGAAGATGCTATAAAAGCATAGAAAGAACCACCATGAAGATGGAGACAACTTGCCGGCAATGGGGAATATATCCCAAAACTAAACCTAAAAAACATTAAAAACCTAGATAATCTATGAAATAACTTGCTAAAACTAAAAAGAAAAGGTGGGTACTGCTCAGATCCACTCCAAAAGGAGTAGATCTGAGCAGTTAGAGGTTGCCGGAGTTTGGGTTTTGGTCGCCGTAAATTGCCTTGGAGAGAGGAGAAGAAGAAGAGAGAGAGGGACTCGTTTAGTCAAAAAGCTTTAGTCTTGAGATGTGCAAATCTTCACTCGCCTCGAACCAGATTTTAGGAAGGGAAATTGATTCGAAAACCAAACTCCGGTGAATCCCCAAGGAATGCTCAACTTGTTTATCGGCAGGAGCAATATTTGCCTGAATCCACGAATCTCTCGATGGCTATACCCAAGGTCCAAGCCTCCAAGGCGACCGGTCCTTTCACTTTCAATCGATCTCGGAGATTACTTCACCAGATCTAGTTTCATGGCTTACGGCAAGCAAACCTCCACAAGCAGCTCCAATATTGGTATAGAGATTTAGATCCCAAAGTCATTGCGGAATCCCCATTACAACTATCCAAGCATTTGATAATTTTGCTCGAGGACTAACCTTGTAAATCGGAATTCCAAGAAAGAAGAAGAACTTCCATTCCATCTATTTGAAGTTTACCATGAGCGATAAGTTCTTCTTTTTCCAAAAGTGACGAGGCAAAAATAACCCCTTCATTTGACGACAGAGGCCATAATTTAAAGGTTGTTTTCATCCGGAGATGTGACTGCAACCAACCACCAATCTACGAATCTACATTCAATGTGTTTGTTTTCAACTTTATTGCAAAATTCCAATTGCCCAAGTAATTGATGTTGGGATCATTAACGAAACTTCTTTAAGTGATGGAGTAACCAATTGAAGTGGTTTCTTCCAACAGTTTGAGAAATCGGAGACACTAATGAAACTCACTTGGGTTTTTGCTTTGGATTTATCTATCTCTCTGTCATTATAATTGCAGCATATTTCTAGAGTTTTACATAATTCTCTCCAACCTTGCTTGTTACGACCCATTGGAAAGAAGGAATGGTGGAGAAACCCCTTCGCATCCGGAATTGATAGTTTCAAAATTCCCCTGCTTTGTTATTATCTCTTACTAAAGAAAACCATTCAGCTTTCTCGAGAGAATGTCCATTCTCCCCGATTGAAATCACTTTGAATGATTTCATGGAGTTTTCCGATCAACCACGAGACCTCCTTCACAAGTGAAGGAATTGATCCAATTTTTTCCTTTGTATGACTCTCTCGATAGTGATGATATTGTTTGATGATTTAGAGCCTCTCCAAATCTCATAAGATTTTGTTTGAATCAAACATCTTAAAGAGATTTCCCCTTCTTGGAGTAACGTACCACGACCCCACCCTCGATTTCCGATTGCGTTTGCCCGTAATCTGTCTGCCATTGAGTTCCTAACTCTTGCGTTTTCTCTCTCATCACCCTCTTTTCAATTAACACCTAGCAGCCGGGGTATAGTAGTTCCCACGTATAATCTTAAAAGAAAAATAACTCGATTTGGTCCATAATAATATTCGACCGTACAATCCATCCCTTAATCAATTAAGCTTTCGCACCTAAGTACTGGTAGAGTAATTTGGCTTAGTAAGCTTGACTGTAAAACAGGCAGAATGGATCTCTGGGGATTTGGGGGAAACGCTGGGGGAGGGATTTGGGGAGGCGTTAAGCATTTTCCTGGATTTACATACTGTCAGCTATGTATCAACCCTGCGAGATTGAAATGGAGGACATTAAGCTCATTTAACAAATGGGTGGGTAAAACCGATGAGAGAAAAAGTACAGCCAAACAATATTACATTTAGAAATGTTTAATGACTTTCATATTTCAGAACTTCAATTTGTATTTCTCTAAGGCTGCCAAATTAATCTCAAGTACTTGCTATTTTTTACATTTCTCAACAACTCAAAGAATGCAGACTTGGTGGACTTTATCTTGATGCCACACTGCTCTTTATTTGTGGCACATTAAAATAGATTGCTAACTAGTTTGCCTTGCCAACAAAAGACGATATGTTATCAGGAGAAAAAAAAGACTAACAAATTACAGCAACTGCTTCTCACTATCAATAAATACCAATCACAACTACTACGACTCCCTTCTTGCCGACAGATGCATGAGTGTAAGTCAAAGACTACATGAACTCTGCGAACCAGAGGATCCGAACTCGTTAGGCTGACTTAAATCCCTTGGGCCTTGGGCTTCAAGCAGGTACAACTTTTTTTTTTCCAATAGTAAATGAAGGATAGAGTAGAGATACCTCAAAATTTTGAGGCGTAGCTAATGGTGACAAACCCGTGACAAGATAGTGTCACTAGGTTGTAAAACTCATCACCATTTATCCATCCTATTTTAATAATAGCACTTATGCCCTAACTTAATTAATGTCAATAATAATAATGAATAGATGTTAATGATGATAATGATTGATTAAAGTTAACCATTTGTGGTGGATTAGAAGGGAAATCAGATTCATCAAAAAAAAAAAAAAAAAAAAAAAAGGAAGAGAAATCAGATTTATGAAAGATAGTTAAGGTTTTTAGAGAAAAGAAGCGAAGTGAAAAAAATGGATTTTTGACATTTAAGTGATTAACAGTGACCAAAATGTGTGATCCAAATGATGAAGGAAATTTATCTCGTATAGGCAAGAAAATACATGTCAATCGAGTGAAGTTTGAATTTTTACAAAAAATCCGGTTGTTCGAGTGTTAGGTTCGATTGATAACCTAAAAGCCAAACCTTGTTGTGAAGAAGCAGTTTGGTGATAAATGTATAATCTGAACCTCATTGTATGACACAAACATTAGTCAGGATTATCACACGTGTATGGTCAGTGTGTGTCTACTTTATTCTATGTCGGTATTTAATACAATGTACGGACTTCATCTCTAGCAATGAAAGATTATATTTTCGTCTCTCTGCATATATTACTATGATGTCAGACGAGAAACGATAGACTTCTCGGTTTCTTCGATCCAAAATTCGTTTTCGCTAAATTAATCTTCTATAAATCATCTTCTTCTTCTCGTATTATTCGGTTTAATCATCTAAATAGATTATCATCATATAGTTACTGTTTCTAGATCTAGTTTCATTACAATTTCTTACATTCTTGATCTTCTTGATCTTTTCTTGAACCTCTTTCGTTTCTTCATGAACTACGGATCTGCTTTATTGGAAAATCCAACCTTTTTCTCAATTTGTAAAGTTCCAATCAATCAATTAACAAGTATCGTTCAATTAAAACTCAAGGATGATAATTTCTCACCTGGAAAGCTTTGATGTTTCTAATTATTCGGAAATTCAAGATAATGAGATTTTTTTATGGATCACATGAGTGTCCTGTTCAATTTACAACTCGTGCAAATGTTAATAATGGAGTAAAAATCCTCTATACACAGATTGGATGTATGCCTCAAAATAGATTTCATATTTAAGAAAAAAGGGATTACATATTTTCATGGTTCTATTGGACCAAAATTTGAATCCATTAGGCCATTTATCCGACTCAATGAAATCATTCATTTAAGTTCTTGTGAACTTAGCTAAAGAATCCGCTAAATGTATGATTAGCATCTTTGTGGATATAAGAATTAGTAACACACTCTACATTCATTTTCTTACTCTCGTTTTGTCCATTTATTATAACTAATAACAGTTGTTACCTATTTTCTGTTATTAGGATTGTCTAGTATTATCACACGTGTATGGTCAGTGTGCGTCTACTTTATTCCATGTCTGCATTTAATACTGAAAAGGCGAGGGTACCTAAATATACCTCAAGCTAAAACTTTTCCTACCTATAAGTTCTTTCTCCGAAAGTGATTGTCTATGGACTGAGTCGAGACAATGCAACTAATCGGTTCACACTTCGTGTGATCGTCTATGGATACGAGATCGAGACAATACAACAACGAAGTATGTTTACTTGATACAAAGGTTCAGACTTAACCAAACACAATAGGATTTCTTATCAAGTAAATAGGAATTAACGTTTGTGTGATTTACTTTAATTATAATAAAACAATTATAATGCGGAAAATAAAAGTAAATGACACAGCAAGATTTTGTTAACGAGGAAATCACAAATGCGAGAAAAACCCGGGACCTTATCTAGAATTGAATACTCTCAGGATTAAGACGCTACACAAAATTACACCTAACTTCATATAGTTGAGACCAAGTAACTAACCCTATAGTTCACTTAGTTCCGTCTGTATTCTCACGCCTCCGACTTGTGAATAAGTCACGTACTTGGAACAATTCCTTTGGTTCGTATTCCAAACAGTAAAGGAACAACAAATCTGTTTGGTATTAACTCTATTCAACCAAGTGATATGAGTCGGACAAAGGCTCTTCTGTTTATCTTAACATAAACTCCTTCGTCGGGTCCTTAGATCTATCTTATGTTCAATCACCCAAATTTAATCGTTTAAGATTAAGCCAATCAATACCTTTAATCACAAGGAAACGTATTGATGCCGATATACTCAATTAATCAATCCAATCTACCACAAGGATAAACCGATTATTAATTGGATCCTCTTTACCGAAACAAGTATTGTGCACACCAAATATTATAAAACCCAAATCGGATCTTCAATATCTTCTTCGTCTTCAAATCTTCTTAAATCTTCAATAAAACACTGCACACAATCACTTGAATCTCTTGTGATCAATCACGCACGTAACGGAGTCTATTAACAATGGATTATCACAAGATCGTCTTTAGAACTAACAACAGTCTAAAGATCCTCAGTCGAAACTCTGAACTAGTTTAAGTGAATCTTATATCATAAGAGAAGATTTTTAAGAATAAACAAACTAGGTGCAATCGATTTCAACCACGGTTAGTCAATCAAATCAATCGAAAACAAAGATAAACCGTAATTATCTAGTTTCCCACCAACGGGTCGCGCTAGAGCTTCTCAATCCCAAATAAGACTTTAAATTGAGCGTACGTAAGAGATTTCGCCTAATTAGGTTACTCTCCTCTCTCCGAATAGGCGGTTACACTAAAGAATAAATAAATAAAAGAGTAAATTTGTTATTACTTTAAGGATTAGTTTGCTATAAGGAAAACTTCGTGTATTTATAAACACAAGGAAGTTTGGACACCAAGGAATCTTCAAAACCGAAATATTCTCAAGATATTCATAAAAGCACAGATTCGTTTTCATAATTCCCGGGAAATGCTCTTTCCAAAAGCAACGATCGAAATCTCTCGGAAAATCTAATTAGTAAATGCACATTACTAATTTTGTAATTTTCCTACAAAATGAAATTAATAACCTTAATTAAAAAGATTCTTAACTTACTTATGTTTCGATCCTCGGGATTTCTCTTCCCTTAGCCTAGTTAAGGAATATCTTTGAACAATTATAGAAATAAACATTCACGGCCACGTGTTCAAAGTTTGTCGACATCTTAAATTTGTAAGTTCTCTTTTCACACTTACAACCTTGAAACCGATTTGGCACACTTCCAAACACGTTTAGAATTGGTTCATCCGGACCAAGAACTATGTGATTGATCAAACCAACATTCAATCACAATCATGGGTTTACGGTTCCACCAAAACAAGTTTCGGTTCTACCTCCATGTGAGTATTGTGCACAGTCACACTAGCTTCCAAAAAGTTTGGTTGACTAGGTACTAGGATCGGTTCCCCACATATATATGGTATCTAACTTATATGTGTTGCACATGTCCATAGGATCGGTTCCCCTTTCTTCTATAAACCTTGTTGCACCCCATACAAGGATCGGTTCCCTTTGATGTCTTGCACCCCTTACTAGGTTCGGTTCCCTTTCCCTTACTAGGATCGGTTCCCTTTCCCTTACAAGGATCGGTTCCCTTTCCCTTACAAGGTCAGACATACAAAATCCGATCATACCACAGGTGATTACTTAAGATCGGTTTTACTAATAAAAGTTATACCAATACATAAGTCAAGCCTTTGTAAACAGTTCTACCAAGAACACAACAAGTTGTGAGCGGTTATACTCTATCACACATATTGGTTGTTCATAAGATATGCAATGAATAACAAAACCAATAACACCTGGCAATTTCCTTTTCGGTTCACAAACAAGTCTATGAGCTTACTTCCTTAGAACACATGTAAACATTGTTCCCTAGGATGAAATCCTCACCTCATACCCATACATAATCACAATAGCATTCAAATGATTATGGCGATGTCTTATCTACAAAGTTTAATGGTTAAGCAATAAACCTCGTATTGTATTCCTTAATACTATGTCTATCTAGAGTTCAATATGCTTCGCAGTTATGTTTTCAATATGCACGAATTGAAAGATACGTTAGGGAATGAAACAGTTCAAGTCAAATATCACTAACCTCAAGTGGAAGGATGATTGTTGTCGTTGTAGCTCTTTGCTTCTTCACATCTTCAAGTCTTCGCAATACTTGTAATGTCTCATATCCTAATACTTTCAAGATAACTTATACGAAGTTTAACTATAGTACATAATCAAGCGACTCTTAACATGAGTTTTGATTCACTAAAATATGACATACCAACGCTTGGTGGGTTCAACCGATCCATGCTCTAACAATCTCCACCTTTGTCAATTTTACTGACAAAACTCTTGCATCATATGGATAAACAAATTACAATAATTCATTACAATCCGCTTGATTCCCGATTCAACAGCATAGTGAAACTGCTTACATTCAATCCTTGAAAATGTCGTTGTTGACATTATAATAACAAAGCTATTACTCCTCCTAAGGAAGATAGGTAGATATTCAATCCGCACATCTTTGTTATACCAAACATATGACATGTTACTCCCCCTTAGTCTGTGCTTTCACTCTTTTGTTA